>CM065638.1:46730414-47330414 GCA_033220585.1 Dipteronia sinensis | reverse complement strand
TGAGATGTTCGGAAGCTTGTCAATCATGATCACCTAAGCTACCCTTACAAGTTAATCCCCAATGTGGTTTGTCGAAATGAGCCAATCATAAAGTGATGCACTTACATAGAATAACTTTTGTTGACCTCTTGGTTTTTGTTTATTTGTGATGATGAATTGTGGGTGGTGGTTTTGTCATCAAATAGCCAAAGGGGGATATTGTAAGTTCCTTATATTATGATTGGCCCATTTCGTTGATAAACCACATGGGAATTTTCTTGTAAGGGTAGATTAGGCCTTCTTGTTCATGATCAAGCTTCAATGACATCCTCATACTCAAAAGCACTTTAAGGTATATTACTTGCTTAACTCTCTTTGAAGAGATTTTGTTGCACACACTCACTAGGAGCATTAGTTATTATGTCTTGCATTGTATCTCAATTGAGAACATGCTATGCATGTTATTTGTTCTTCTTTTTTGTGTGCATTTCACTCACTTCACACTTGCACAACATTCATGTAAGATAGTTTTTTTTTGGTATGTTGAAAAGGGATTTTTCCCTTTAGCACTGCCTAGACTGCTTGGCAAGCTCTACTTGCATAGCGGCACACGCAGCGGTATTCTCCAGTGTGTCATGGGCAGTGTGGACCGCGGTTGGTACACATGTTGGGGTTTTTACCCTAAAGCTTATAATTTGTAAATGTGAATTGAATATAAATAAAATAAATAGTTTATTCATTCAAATTGTCTCATACATTTATATATAACATGTGTATTTAACATCCAAGATTGCCGGATGTAATTTCAAACTAAGTATATGAATGTCATATACAGATGGATTCAGTTTGAAACGAGCAATCTAAAGAGTCCGTAGATAGCAAATAAAGCTGGGTACTTTATTTGTGGTTAATCTACAGCTGCGATCCATTCCATAATGTACGGTGATCTTGTCCTGGATCATTCATATGGTGATATGAGAATGGAGGCAACTTGTATGAAGTGATCATATAGGACTGGGCCACGATCTATATGAATCTCTCAATAAGATCCGTAACATGATGAGATTCATATATTTCTACAAATGATGGCTATATATAAGTGATCTTAATCTCGAGTGTTTTATCAAACCTTTCAAGCAACTTGTATGAAGTGATCATATAGGACTGGGCTACGATCTATATGAATCTCAAAATAAGATCCCTAACATGACGAGATTCATATATTTCGACAAATGATGGCTATATATGAGTGATCTTAATCTCGAGTGTTTTATCGACCCTTTCAGGTTAGATCGTGGTTTTTGATATACCATGGGTTAGATCGAAGTTACATTCCCGGTCAATATGCTTCTTATGTTGGAATCGCGGTTTGGCTTGTGGCTGGGAAGGTTTGTACTTAATAGTGGAATCCACTCCTTCTTGCGAGAAGTAGATAGTAGATAGTAGTTCCCTTAAGGGTTGATTCGAGGCTTGAACAATATGAGCGCTCTCCTAATTCCGTGAGGAATGTAGGATTTATTGTTCATTAGAGAATAAATGGTTCTGAATGGAAAAGATGTAATTAGAGGGGTATAACAGACATTATGATCTAGCTCTAATTATGAACTACTTGTGGAGGATTATACCATATGTAATAGCTATATCGATGGACACCGAAAGTTATTGGTTTGTGTAAAAACATCTACAATTGAGAGAATGCAGCTTCGGGCTTTCAGTGGAATAACACCGAAGTTAATAATCATGAAATATTAATTAAAGAGTTTAATTAATTATTTCTAAGGATTATTTGAGCTCAAAATACCGTGGGTTCATTGGGTCCCCTTGCTAGCCCGATTGATTAAGGTAACAAGGGTCACGGTTAATTAATTGGATTGACCTGTTAATTGTGTTACGAAAGTGACACGTGCCTATTCCGGAATTAATTGAATAATAGGATTATTTAATTAATGAATATTAATGATTATGTTAATTAAATAATTAGATTATTTAATTGTGTAATTAATCATTAGATGGAGGGTGTTTATTGATATTTAATTTTGAATGAAGATAAGATAATTTGATTATTTTATTTCCATTAAATTAAATATTTAAAATTGAATTTAAGTCAAATCAAATAAATTAATTTTAATTAAAGATATCAGATATCTTAAAAGATTTGAATTTGAATTTAAAAGAGTTTGAATTCAAATCGAATCGAATAAATTAATAATAATTAATATCTTTAAAGATATCAGATATCTTAAAAGATTTGATTAATTAGTTTTATTAAAATATATATATATATATATATGATATATGTTTTTGGAAACTAAGACAACACAACATTCATTCAGAATTAAGAGTCAATTTTTTTAGCATATAGAACCAAAGAAGAGAAAAGAAAAAAAAAACCCTAGAAAGTGTTCTAGGTATTTTTCGGCCAAAGAAAAAAATATGTTTCTCCTTTTCTTCATCCTCCTTGTTCCTGAGTACCGTGAACTACCCACATGCCGTTACCAATCCCAAGAGATAGCAAGAAAGATCTTGTGGTTCAAATAAAGAAGCGGATCGAAAAGAAGAATGAGCCTACAAACGTTGGTATGAAATAGTTTCATCTCTTTCTTATTTTTTTCGACTATTAATGTACAATTGGTTTAATTGATGATTGCATTGAAATTTTAAAAACCTCATTCCGCTACGCAATCGAAAATTTGGAACCTACAAAATTGTATCAGAGCCCAATTTTGTACAGTATAATCGAATTCGATTGCTCCTGATTGCATGTATGAATGTGTAGGGACTTTCTATTGATTTTATGATGTTTATTTATTTTTGTATAAACATGGTTGATCGTTAATTGTATGGTACAATGGGTTTAAGGTTCTTACTAAAGGTTGTAATATTTGTTTTCAATGTAATAATAATGCTGGGATGTATTTTTATTATTTTTATATTTAATCTACTGTATTTTCTTTGTTTTATTTTTTCTGCTATGTATTTTACTGTAAAATATGTATGAAAAAATCCGATGAAGAAGATGAATGGCGAAAGAACGAAATCAGAAACATGTGCGACGGGACTGTTCATTTGGGGGGCACTGTTCACGAGGTACTGTTCATGGGAACTATTCATAGGCACTGTTCATGCGGTTTTGTTCGCGCGGTACTGTTCTGCGGTACTGTTCACACGGTTATGGTACGGGTAGCCTATGAGCACGAATGACCGCTATGCACGAAAGAGTTATGGGCTGAAAATTCACGACGTTAGGGTTTCTGAATTTGCCAAAAGATTTTTGCCTTACCTTGGGCCCCAAGTACAGTGTTAAAGTAACACTTGGGCTTTAGGTTTGATTCATGAGATGAGTCATAATGATAAAATAATTTTTTTTTTCTTCATCAAGTTGGACTTGGCTAAAAGCCCAAATTAAGAAGAACCCAAAAGACTTGAAGAATCTTGGAGATTACTTGAAGACCAAGGAATGCCTTGGATAACTTTTGTAATTAGATATTTTTTAAAGTTAAATAACACAGTGTACTAGGTCAACTCATGTATGCTTTTATAATGAGATAATTAAAGCATTGCGATGCATATACATATCATTTAGATTAGGTGTGCCTACATACACACACACACACACACACACACACACACACACACACACACACACACACACACACACACACACATATACATATATATATATGTTGATATGTCATACATGCATTATAGCCTTCTATATTATGTGTTTACTTTTAATTTGATTAAAATGGGTTATTCACATAAATGGCTATAAGTTAATGGGATTAGTTTTTAGGAGTAAAAGCTTGGTAATTCTCATTAATTACTAATCTATTAAAGTGATTAACTACTTAGATTAGTAGGGTCCATTATAAATATTAGGTTTAATTCGATTAAGCCCCTAATTATTATTGGACGTAATAATGTGTTAAGTTTTAATAGTTAAAACTTGGTAAATACACATTTAATAATTCTAGTCTTAGTCAAAGTTTACATAGATTAAAATTATCACTAATGAACTAGATTTTTAAGAGTTAAAAATCGTATTAGTTTATTAGTTATTGGAATAGGATTATAATAATTTTTTATTAATGCACTAGACGTTTAGATTGAAATTAGCCATTTAATCTTGTTTAATTTAGATGCATTAATATTAATAGAAAACCCTAATTATAAAATAGTGAGTGGGAGAGGGATATATGACATTATATCCCGCAGTCTCCATCATTAGTTCAACACTGTGAGATTTGAGTGGGGCCTCGTGACAGCTTTGCTTTCGTCCTCCCTAAGGAGGGTTTCCATAAGAATCAATACCAAGGTTGACTTCCTAACGGATAGAATTTCTAAGGGGATTTTGGGATCGACCCTAAGGCGGCAATTCTCAAGTTAAGCTCATGAGATCTGAAATGATAGGTTACGCTCACAAAGTTTTATTTAAATTGATTATTTGAAAACCTGACTAAATAAATGATGGTTGAATGATATTAGAATAAGAGTTATTCTGGTTTATCATTTGATTAAGAAGGTCTCGATCCAACATACAAGAATTTGACCGACCCTAAGGCGGCACTTGCTTGTGGTATGTTGGATTGTCGTGGCATAGAAACATTGTTTTCTTAGGGTTGTTCTTATTCATTAAACATTTTCATGTAGCATGTTTAATTTTATGCCGAACATTCACACATGTTTTGAATGTATGATTGAATGAATTCTTAATTTAAGTTTTTCTCAGCCATGTCATCTACATTGTTACAAATCCATGCCAATGACAAATTAACTGGTGATAACTACACTAAATGAAAACATAACATAAGTGCAATCTTGGTCACCAATATGAGCGCTCTCCTAATTCAGTGAGGAATGTAGGATTTATTGTTCATTAAAGAATAAATGGTACTTAATGGAAAAGATGTAATTAGAGGGGTATAACGGACATTATGACCTAGCTCTAATTATGAACTTCTTGTGGAGAATTATACCATATGTAATAGCTATATCAATGGACACCGAAAGTTATTGGTTTGTATAAAAACATCTGCAGTTGAGAGAATGCAGCTTCGGGTTATCAGTGGAATAACACCGAAGTTATTAATTATGAAATATTAATTAAAGAGTTTAATTAATTATTTCTAAGGATTATTGGAGATCAAAATATTGTGGGTTCATTGGGTCCCCTTGCTGGCCCGATTGATTAAGGTAACAAGGGTTACAGTTAATTAATTGGCCAATTAACTGGATTGGCCAATTAATTGTGTTACGAAAGTGACACGTGCCTATTCGGAAATTAATTGAATAATGGGATTATTTAATTAATGAATATTAATGATTATGTTAATTAAATAATTAGCTTATTTAATTGTGTAATTAATCATTGGATGGAGGGTGTTGATTGATATTTAATTTTGAATGAAGATAAGATAATTTGATTATTTTATTTCCATTAAAATAAATATTTAAATTTGAATCTAAGAGAGTTTGAATTCAAGTCAAATCAAATAAATTAATATTAATTAAAGATATCAGATATCTTAAAAGATTTGAATTTGAATTTAAAAGAGTTTGAATTCAAATCAAATCGAATAAATTAATATTAATTAATATCTTTAAAGATATCAGATATCTTAAAAGATTTGATTAATTAGTTTTATTAAAAATATATATGTGATATATGTTTTTGGAATCTAAGACAACACAACATAAGTTCAGAATTGAGAGTCAATTTTTTGAGCGTATAAAAACAAAGAAGAGAAGAAAAAAAAAACCTAGAAAGTGTTCTAGGTATTTTTCAGCCAAAACAAAAATCTTTATCTTCTTTTCTTCATCCTTCTTGTTCCTGAGTACCGTGACGTGCCCACACGCCGTTACCAATCCCTAGAGATAGCCAAGAAGATCTTGTGGTTCAAATAAGGAAGCAGATCAAACAGAAGAAGGAGCCTACAAACGTTGGTATGAAATTGTTTCATCTTTTTCTTATTGTTTTCGATTATTACTATACAATTGGTTTAATTGATGATTGCATTGAAATTTTAAAAACCTCAGTCCGCTGCTCAATCCAAAATCTAGAACCTACAACACATGCATGCACAACGATCCATACAACGGTATTCTTCAGAAGGCTCCTGTTGCATGTACCGCGGCTTGTGCACCTGCACGCACAACGGTCCCAACCGCGGTGTTGTCTAGACGGTGCACTGTTGTGTTAGGTTCTTGAGATTTGTGTTGGCATAATTATATATCAAAATGGCATTTGTATTGATTAGTTGTCTAGAATTTGTGGATAATCAAGCTTCAAGGAAGATTGGACAACATTCAAGTAAAACGGTGGCTACAAGAGGAAAAAAGCTAAATTGCTTAGCAAAAGGTATATCGAGACCTCCTTCCTCTTGTAGGGACTAGGCACACACATACATTGGATTCATATTTTTCCCTGCATTGTTGTGCAAAATCTGGTATAACACAATACACACACTTGTTCATGTATGCACATGCATTAGATTTAAAGTTGACAACTTTCATAATTGCATGTTTTAGGACTATATCTAAGAAATTGCATACTCGTGTGTTCTTATGTTTATATATTTTGTTTTTATGTTATTGAACTTGACTTTGAGCTTATATAATTCTTCATTGAGTTCCGGTCATTTCGGTTACTCATTCATTAAGTTTCAAGTTCAAAATAGGAAGTTACGAAACTTTCCGTGTCTTAATCGTACTTGGTTTTCAACATTGGGTTTCAAGTTTAATTCCATACTTATTTTGTGAATTTTTAATGACTTCATTGTGCGTGAGGGAGTCCCAGTTCATAACCCAAAAATGGATTCAAATTCAGGAGTTCGGAGGCCAAAGAACGGTCGAAGAACATTTACATGCGCGAGGGAGTTGAAGAAGGAAAGAGGAGTGCCTTGCAACTCTCCCCGTGGAGGCGCGTGGCCTCCGCGGGAAGAGCTGCACTCTGCCCCCGTGGAGGCCACATGCCTTCATGGGAAGCAGAGATGGCAGCTCCCTATTGGCTCTTCAAATTGCTCTTGTTTCCCTCTCATTTTAATATCATTTTCCCTCTCATTCTTGAACAAGAAGAAAAACTTGAAAACAATGTGCAGAAATTTTCTCTCCAATTTTCCTAACTTCCAAACACCATGACTTTCTCATTCATAGTCCAAATCAAGTGATCTGAATTGGAGAATCTTCGTCTATCAATCTTATATCATTTTCATAAGAGTTTGGAGTCAATAGGTTGAGGTTTCTGGTAGACGCACTCACAAAAACGAAGCTGCACGTTTTTCATTCAAGGTATTGATTTCTCTCTTGATTTTGATCTTCAAGTTTTCAATCACCTTGGGTTTTCTTCTTCTATTTGTGTATGTTTGATGAGTAAACATTTATTAGAGTATTAAACTTTAATAGAGCTAGTTTGCACTTTAATTGACTCATATGTTGAGTTAGATTTTTCCAAATCTATGTTTTCACATGTTTGTGGAGTTGTATTGTGCTAGCTTCAAATCTAGGACTATCTTGTGTGTTTATTGACTTGATTTTAATAATTGATAGTCTTTTCATATGCTAGGTCACTGTAATTGAAGATTTGTTGAAATAGCATATTTGATTGATGATTTAGGGCTTGATTGAAACTATGTGATTATCTTGTGAATCTAAGCTCTAATATTTTGCTAGAAATTCATTGTTGGATTTATTAGGTTGATTCTAGCATTTTTTTTTTGTGATTGAACAAAATCTAGGTTTTTGTGTGTGTTAGGTGTTCCACATACACTAGGTTTATTGTTCATGTTACAAGTTCCAAATAAATTTGTTTTTGAGCTTTTGTTGATAAAAATCTAGTTCTTCATGTTATGTGCCTAATCCACACATTTCATATGTACATGCATCATTAAGTGTGATTGCATTATTTTTAGGATTGTAAACTAGAATACATTTGACATGTGCATATTGATTCAATTCTAGTTTCCATAGGATATATTCTATGTTGTGTGTGTTTGCATCTTTTGCATTCACTTAGATCACATGCCTTGTGAAAAGGTTGGAATTCTCATTCCTTAGAGTGATTCTTTGGATTGAGCATTGGAAGTCACAATTGGAGAGTGATCCTTCAAATTGTGCATTGGAAGTCACATTTTTTAGAGTGATTCTTTGATTTGTGCATTGGAAGTCTTGGTTAGGATCAGGGTGATCCGGATAACTAAGCATGGAAGTCTCATTTCTTAGAGTGATTCTTTGATTTATGCATGGAAGTCACATTTTGGAGAGTGATTCTTCAATTTGTGCAAGGTGGCATCTCTTTCATTATGTAGGGTTGAAGGGTAGATTTCTAGGTAAAGATGTCACTTGAGAGATTGTATCTTTTTATCTTACTAGTGAAAGGTGTTAGCCGGTGGTTGTGGAATCAACCCGTGAATGTTTCCTCTTCGGAGGTTACCACGTAAAAATCATGTGTTGATCTTCTCTATCCCTATCTGTTGATATTTATGTATGTGTTGATATATATCTTGAATGATATCTTTGTAATCGACAATCATGTTATATCAACTTTGTAAATGTTGAGGCTTTATGAATAAAAGCCAAGTTATAAATTGAGTTTGTATCACAAGCAAGTTATAGCTTACATTGCTTTTGTTTGAACAAGCATATCTTTAATTAAATTGATATTGCTTGTCCTATCTTTTTAAATTGTGATATAAGATACTTAGAGGGACAAACTTTTAGTTTGTTTCAAGGGAATGAAAAATGAGTACTAACCTATTCACCCCCCCCCCCCCCCCCCCCCCTCCCCATTTAGGTTAGCTTAAGGAAAATTAACCGTGCTTGTATTTTTTCATGTTGTGTGTACCGCGGCCCAAACAACTTGCCCGGGCCGCGGTCTACCTAGTGGTAATGACGGGATTTAGTTGCATGTTTTCGAAACGACATCATTTCATATAGGGCTTCATATATATATATATATATATATATATATCCTTTCCCCTTCTTAGCCTCTTTAGAGGTCCAGAATTCAATTAAAATACCGATATTTAGAGCTCAAGAGTGACTTGCAAGAAAAGACATCAAGATTCAATTCTTCTTGACCAAAATCCAAACACACATCATTCATTCATGAATCAAGCATCATATAGCTTCATCTAGGATGTGTTTTAGCATGGGCCTTCTTCAACACACATGACTTGGTAAGTAGAACACCATCTTCATTTATTCTAGTGTTCTTGCTTAACAAGAAATCTCTTTTATGACTTGTTTGCAACTAGACTAAGTTTTATTTACAAGTTGAGATTTTTTAGTGTTGATTGTTGGGTTTTGTATTGTGATAGCTATTGCATTTGGGCTTGCATTTATTTTATATAGCTAAGTTATATGTATGCCATATAGCCACATGATATCTAGGATTGTTTGACTTGATCATCCATGATTAGATAAGCTTAAATGTGTTGACCTAGCATTTATGCATTTAGAATACTTTGGATATTCACATAGGTTATTTTCTCTTCATTGATTGTTAAGCTTGTGACTAAGTGGATTAGTGCACAAGGTGGCTAGTCTAGGATCAATATTAAAGGCCCGTTTGGTAGAGTGAAATGGTTAGTGACCAAGTATGGTGTGACTTGAGGTCAACCTAGGTTCAGAAATACCTTGCCTAGATTCCCTCTACACCAACATTGTATCGTCTATTACACATATAGATTTTCACCAAGAATGTATCAGTACCAAGTGGTACCCCTCCAACTACGACCAGCCAGGTTACTTATGTAAGCTCTCTAGAGCATCTCTTGTTAATATATAAAAGAAGGGATTTTTGCCCTCATTCGGATACTGCCTAGGGGTTTTTCAGCATATAATCATTCGTGATGCTTTTTCCCACTAGGTCAGTCCACCTCTGCCAAAAGAATTGTCATTCTCCCATCTATCCCCTTTATTATGCATGTATGTGAGCTAGGCACTGACCCCATTGGTCCTAGCTCTCCTGTACCTCTCCTTGCACATTATTTAGGTCAGGGAACTATGGAAGACACCTAGAGAGGTGACCAGATACCATGACCAGACACCAAGACTGAGTACCTGCCTACTGCACCAGATGAGCGGGATGATTTTTTCTCCAACCTACCGCAACACCTTACTGTCTGACTTCTACAGAATTAAGGTACCGAAGGTACCTACACCCGCTTCGACCTCCAGGGTACCGGGTTGAGGGTGTTGATCGGAATTTTCACTCAAAGTGAATTTTCTTGTTAACACTTTTTGGCACCGTCTGTGGGAAGTTCACTTGACCAACGTGGCTTCCATGTCTCTACATGAGCATCCTTAAGATCAATCTGATTTATTGCCATGCAAGCTTGACTTTCTACTACTGAGATGGTACTGTAATGAAAAACACGCGGCGGAAGCAAAAAATTGGGTTTGTATATTTCAAAAATTTTCCTTTTAAAAGAAAGAACCTTAACCCTTGATTAATTAATATATAATAAAAGTATCATACCTTTTTCATGTGACGATTGATATTGCATCGAATTGAATTTACTTTCTTCAAATTGAACCAGCAAGATCTTCCAATCCAATCACGAACGTGAATCACCTAGGAGTGTGGGCTTCCTTTCTTTGAATTGTAAACCTGAGGATGGAAAAACAAACCTTTTTCTTTTGTTAGTCATAATAATCCTCCTAGCAAAAATAAAGAACGTTTGGTCACTTGTGAATTCTCAATCATTTAATCGAAAACTCGCGTGAACCCTAATGTGATCTTGTACACAAAGCCTTTTGATGTAAAAGCTTCTAGTGCACTATCGAAAATAAAACGCTCCTTATTCTTCTTCTCTTTGGCCAAATTCTACAACCTTCTCTTAAGTTGGAAGGTTTTTTTTTATTCAAAAGCAAGAGAATAAAAATTTTCATAAAAAAAAAAACTTCTTCTTTGAATCTATATATCAAAAACGAAATTCTTGATATATATATATATATATATATTGGCTGAAATTTTCTTACACTTTGGAGGATTTGATTTCACCAAAACCTTATCAACTTAGTAGTTCAAACCTACTCAAACTCATGAGTAT
Source organism: Dipteronia sinensis (assembly GCA_033220585.1). Classification (NCBI taxonomy): domain Eukaryota; kingdom Viridiplantae; phylum Streptophyta; class Magnoliopsida; order Sapindales; family Sapindaceae; genus Dipteronia; species Dipteronia sinensis. Next base: position 47,319,384 of record CM065638.1, on the reverse strand, counting down.
ATTTATCTAGTAATAAATTATTAAACATCAATTAAAAATTGTGACTTTATCAATAACTTCCAAATTGATTATCTTAGAGTTTTGATAGTGTTAATAGCCAAATTTGGCTAGGGACCAAAGGGAAATTTTCCACCCTATAAACCTGGCTCCATGCCCGAGGTCTTCCACCAGGAGACCATGTTACCCGAATCTGAGCTACGATACTACCCCGCAGGAATAAGGATGGGCTCCAGAAACACCCGGAGTAGAGCCTCGGCACGGTCAGATCGAGCCAGCATCACCGAACCTGAAACCAGGAAATCCCCCCGAAGTCGGGATTACCTCACAATTTCTCCAGAAGCTCGCCTATACCTCGCTGACATAGTGGGGTCTCCGTAGGAGGCCGCACCTAACTCCAAAAAGTCAAGGGAGGCTAGACCTAGCTCCTAGCTAGACGAAACTCCTTAATATCGAGGCTAGGACACTGATCGACCTCACTATCTGATGTACCTCACCATAATATACACCATATTCAACGACCCCTATAGGGGATCATGCTAAACCTGAAGACACACAAGATCACATCTTAAGACGTTACATACGTACAAAACAAGTAATAGAGTCCAAGTAGGAAACAAATTGATCTCCACCAAGATATCCTCAACTCAGCAATTAACTCAAAGTCAATGACATTTAAATGTAAAATCCTGTCCGATAAAGAGGGAAGGGATGGAGAAAATCAAGGGGAGAATCAATTAGTTTAACCTATGAAGACAATGTATAAAAGAAGGACTTCGGCCTTCTGAAAGAGGAGACGACTTTTCGACAGGCATACGACATGTACCCGACTACACCCTAGAGAAAAATGAGAGCAATTTGAGAGAGATTTGTATATCACACACTATCAATAAAGAAAGTATTTTTGATTCTTTTGGGTGGTTAATAGTATCAATATTCCTTGCCATTTTATTAGGCATTATTACACATATGTTCAACCTTGGCCACCACCTACGTGGTAATGGTCTCGAGGGTGCTAACTGAGATTTCTCGCCCTGAGCAAAATTTATGTTAACACTTTCTAGCGCCGTCTGTGAGAAACCCTACACCCAGTTAATCAAGCCAATCTCTTTGCATTTGCATTTTCGTTGTTTTACAGGAACCATGAGGCTCCGCTCTTCCCAAGGACAACATGGAGTTTCGGAACAACCTTCGGCGAGGCCAACGCAAAAGGCCCTAAGGAAGGGGAAGAAGTATGGGTATAGCAATCAAGCTCCGGTCCAAACAACTAATGCGCGGGCGTCTGGCAACCCTATCATAAGCCAGGCCGCGCTCGACCAACAAGCGGCAGCCTTTGTGGAAACCGTCTGCATCCGCCTGTTCGCCGAAGGCGTCACATGTAGGGAAAAATTGCTTAAAACTGCAGCGGAAGGCGAAAAAATAATTTTCGTATAGTTTAAAATTTTTCTAAAGATTTGAACCTTAACCCTTTAATTAATTAAACTCAAATACACGGTTAGAGTTAAATACCTCTTGTCGCGTGATCCGATTGACTTACGTCGATGGTAATCCGCAAGATCTTCAATCCTAGCACGTACGTGAATCACCTAGGAGGGTGGTCTCCTATTCTATATGACATGTTATCATACAATAACAAATATTGTAATATTTATACATAAAAATAAATAGCCACAATTTTGGTCCGTCCTAGAAAAGCATGTAAATTACAATTGTACGGAATACAAAAAACTCCTTTCTTGGCGAACAAGACTTCAAGCGACCATCTCGCGCACGTAACTCGCGCGCCGAAGATCACCAAGAAGCCCATGCGCACGCCTAGCCTATGCAAGGGCATGAGCTGCCACATGGCCAGCCCATGCATGGGTCGCGCGCGCTGCTGCACCGCAACAAGCGCAGCTGCACGCTTGGTTGCGTGCGCGCTTGTTGTCTCGGTGCGCGCGGGTGCCAAGCTCGGTTCCGGATGCTCCAATTTCTTCAAATCTTCGAGTCTTCGAATCTTGAATATATTACAACTTATTTTATACAATAAAATACTGCAGAAATATATTTTTTTTTTATTTACAAATAAAAAACTGCACTAAAAAAAACTGCAGTATTTTTAATACATTAAAAAAAACTGCACTATTTTATATAACCAAAAACAAAATTAAGCAACTATCAAGAAGGAATTTGTGACGATAATAGGCCACCCTTCTTGTTACAATTCCGAAACAAAAATTACATGGAAAATCTAGGACCAAAATTGAGCAATAACAATTCACTTTATAACAACATATATAAATCCATACATTCGACATGTAATTATATATGCGAATACCTAGAGTGCCATCTCTTTCTAAAACATGTATAATCACAATAAAAAGAAATAGATTCACGTATATATATACGTTAATTAATTAAAGGGTACAACCAAGGCTCTGATACCAATTGTAGGGAAAAATTAACTAAAACCGCAGCGGAAGGCGAAAAGTAGATTTTCGTATAGTTTAAAATTTTTCTAAAGATTTGAACCTTAACCTTAACCCTTTAATTAATTAAACTCAAATATATGGTTAGAGTGAAATACCTCTTGTCGCGTGATCCGATTGACTTACGTCGATGGTAATCCGCAAGATCTGCAATCTTAGCACGTACGTGAATCACCTAGGAGCGTGGTCTCCCTTTTTCTTTGAATTGCTTACCTTAGAATGGATGTATGGAATTTCTGATCTTGATCTTCAATAGTAAAACACCAAGAGCCTAAAAAAATAGTTCCAGTAACTTTTGAATTCACAATCAATATGATTGAAACTCGCGTAACCCTAAATCGAAAGTGTGCACAAAACCTTTTGATGTTGAAGGCTTGTAAGTGCACTATCGAATGAGAACTTATTTTCTTTTTCTCTCTTGGCCGAAAATCTATGTGTATAGAGTAGGATTTTTATTTTCAAAACTAACAAAATCTCTCTCTATTTTGCTTCTTGGTGGCCGAAAATTCATAACCTTATATTTATAGGTTGGCCGAATTTTTTCCTTCACCAAGTAGGGTTGGCCGAATTCATTGAATAGGAAATCTAGGGTTGGTTAATTTCCTTACTTGAAAAGGAATTGTCCTTTTCCCTAATTCCTATCAATTCAAGAATCCTAACCCTTGTAAGACTAGTGGTAGCCGAATTCTTTGTATAATAAGGAGTGTATGTGGACTTAATCCTTACCACATTAGGACTCCTATCACTTAAAAGAATTCCAACCCTAATCCAACACATAGTATTTAATTTACTGATCAGGAAAAGATTTTGATTTAAACTATTAATTAATTAAATAATTAATTAATTCCCATTTAATCAAAACAATAAAATAAAATAATATCTTGGGCTATTTTATTTAGCCTTGCCACCCACACCATGTATATATGGGCCAAATATTATTTTTCTTATTTTTTAATCCATTAGACTTTAAATAAAAGCCTACATGTGAACCAGACTTATTCTTACTAAAAGAAACAAGCCTACATGTCTCCTTTTAATATATTAATATAATAGTGCAGCCTATTAAATAAATAATAGACATATTATATTCTTAATATATTAAATGCAATTCTAGATGGACCCATAAATTGGTCCGGTAGAATATATCAAGTGATCCATGCAAGTACGTATGGATTGTGGATCTTGGTGGGCTATCTAAATTTAAGCTTCAATAGACATAACCTAATCACAATCAACAAATGATTCACTTAGGTCCGATCTATTAATTTTAACTCATTCCACTAAAGGGCTAAAATTTAACTCTTAAATAAAGATAGAATAAGGAGATGTTTCTCGTTCATACCCTAGACAATCTTATAGGAGATGGTGTATCCTCGTGAATAATATCAGTAATCGCCAAGAGCTCATAGACCGCCTATAGCTCTCCAAGTTACCATATTTCCTCATATGACCACATTTTGAACTTGGATATTTTGACTTGTCCAGAAGCCATGTCTTCAATAATCATTATTGAAAACTCAACGTTGAGATTTAATATCCAATACCTCAAAACATCCATATGATGATATTATACTCTCATTTAATAAATGGAGCCATGATGTCCATATCTATAAATGAAGTCCTCTATCGATTAACAAATGAATACCACCAAACTATCGAGGATAGACTATGCTATATAATCGTACTCATTGATAGCTCAAATGATAACACTTGCAACCATAAGTCCATCATTTATCTCAGGATTTAGATAGACTCTCCGATTGTCCTGATAATGAAAAGACTTATATCTAGTGACGGTTCTAGATAAAGTATTTCATTGTGATCCAGTTCAATGCACCCAGTGCACTAGATTCTTTTACTCGAAAACCTTTCGATGATTTTAGACTCATCATAACTCATTTGATCCCACTCAAATGCTAGTAAAAGAATTCTACAACTTTATCAAGATAGAGGTGCCCAACCTTTAACTTAAGTTGTGAACGTTATTCAAGACTAACTAAAGAATTGTGTCTACCTCATACATATCCGGATGTATAAACAATTCTTCATATCTCATAGTCTTTTGACCTTATGATTATTTACCTTGACAATTATAATTATAAATGCTATAAGATTTTACAGAATCAGAAATCACTTTATTTATATGAAAAGATTGTCAATTACAATATTACACTCTTGTTATTGAGCATAATCCTAACAGGGGCCACCCTCGAGCCAGAAGTGAAAGAAGGCTTAATTGATCTTCTCAGAGAATTCATCGACATCTTCGCTTGGAGCCATGATGAAATGTTGGGGATCCCGGTATCATTGGCCGCCCATTGACTAGCGGTAGACCCAACGGTCAAGCCCGTCAAATAGAAAAGGTGTCACTTCAACGTTGAGAGGAACGCTGCGGTGCAGGAAGAAGTAGATAAATTGATCAAGGCAGGGTTTATCGGAGAAGTGCGTTATCCCGAGTGGATCGCGAACGTGGTCATGGTCACGAAGGCGAATGGGAAGTGGTGTATGTGTGTCGATTACACCAACCTCAACCGGGCATGTCCAAAAGACAGTTTTCCTTTACCAAAGATCGAATGGGAAGTGGTGTATGTGTGTCGATTACACCGACTTCTGAGTTTTATAGACGCGTTCTCAGGATAAAACCAAATTAAGATGCACCCATCTGACCAATATAAGACCAGTTTTATTACTCGGCAGGGCTTGTATTGCTACAAGGTGATGCCATTTGGTTTCAAGAATGTAGGGGCTACATACCAGCGGCTGGTTAACAAGTTGTTGAAGCCCGAGATAGGAAGGACAATGGAGGTATACATCGATGACATGATCACAAAATCACCAACCGCAGAAGGACATCGGGAAGACTTTCACAAGACCTTTCTCATACTAAGAGAAAACCAGATGCGTTTGAACCCCTCCAAGTGTGCCTTCGGGGTAACAGCGGGGAAGTTTCTAGGTTTCATGGTTCATGAGAGAGGCATAGAGGCCAACCCAGAAAAAATCAAAGCTATCTTGGACCTGGAATCCCCCACATCACTCAAACAGGTACAAATTCTGATTGGACGTGTAACGGCGCTCAACAGGTTTATCTCTCGCTCCACCGATAAATATCTCCCTTTCTTCAAAGCCATCAAATAAGGGAAAAACATGAAATAGAGCCAGGAGACCGAGCAAGCTTTCCAAGCCTTGAAAAAATACCTAACAAACCCACCGTTGTTAGTCAAGCCAGTTCCCGGAGAGGAGCTGCAGATCTACCTGGCCGTCTTAGAAACTGCAGTAAGCGGAGCTTTGGCCAAAGAGTGTGGCGACGGGATTCAAAGGCCCATATACTTTGTGAGTCATGCTTTAACCAAGTCAGAGAAAAATTATATTCTCCTAGAAAAACTCGCTTATGCTCTGGTGATCTCTGGGAGGAAGCTCCGACCCTACTTTCATGCTCATTCAATAGCAGTGGTGACGGACCAACCTCTCCGTCAATTCTTACAAAGACCAGATGTTTCCTGAAGGCTAGTCTTATGGGCCCTAGAACTCACTCAGTTCGATTTAAAGTATAAGCCCCGAACCACGATTAAGGCACAAGCTTTGGCAGACTTCGTGGCAGAATTTTCAGCGCTCCCAAGTCAAGAGAATCCCGCAGCACAAAATAAGATCCCTAAAAAGACATCCGAGATCAACAATTGGCCGAAAGGTTGCATGTCCTGGACCCTCTATACTGATGGAGCATCCGGATAAGCTGAGGGAGGAGCTAGCGTAGTTTTAATAGACCCGGAGGGGACTGAATTCTATCACTGTTTCAGATTCGAGTTTTAAGCCACAAATAATGAAGCAGAGTATGAAACCATCCTAGCAGGGATGAAGGCAGCCATCGAACTAGAGGTCGATTACCTATAAATCAAGAACGACTCATTGATTGTTGTCAATCAGGTGTCTGGGGTGTATCAAGCAAAGGGAGATAACATGGCGGCCTACTTAAAGCTAGCTCAGTTGCTAAAAAATAAGTTTAAGGGGTTCAAGATCGATCAGGTGCCTCGACACCAAAACCACCGCGCGGATGTTCTGGCTAAGATAGCTGCAAATGGAAGCCAATCCTTACCATGGGGAATTCCCCTCCAAATGATCTCCTAACCAAGCATAGCCGTAAATAAGGAAATCTGCTCCCTAGATCGTCAGCCTTGCTGGATGGACCCGATAGTTGCCTACCTCCTAGAGGGAGAGCTCCCCGAGGAACCTGATCAAGTCTGAAGGATTAAAAGACTCTCGGTCTGATATTGCTTGGTAGATGGGTAACTCTACGGAAGGGGTAGATACATCCCCTTACTTAGATGTTTGCATCCTGACGATGCTAAATGGGCAGTAAGAGAAGTTCACTCTGGGGACTGCGAAAACCACATCGGTGGAGAACCTTTAGCATATCAAATGCTTCGTATGGGGTACTATTGGCCGACCATCCTCCAAGACGCAAGAAGCTTTGTACAATCTTGCAAGCCATGTCAAAGGACTTCAAACTTGAACCACCAGCCACCTGAGCAACTGTCGTCTCTCAGTTCACCCTACCCCTTTGCCATGTAGGGTATCGACCTTATTGGACCGCTTCCTACTGCTCTCGGATAGGTGAAATATGCTATCATAGCTATCGACTATTTCACAAGATGGGTCGAGGCAGAGGCTCGCTTTAGTAGCCCGTCCCTAGACTAACAGGCTGGTGGAATCCACCAACAAGACTACCAAGAAACTTCTAAAGAAGAAACAACAGCAAAAAAAAGTCAAATGGGCCTAAGAGCTACCAGAAGTCCTCTGGGCATACCGGACTACAAAGAGAACAGCTACAGGGGAGACACCTTACTCCCTAGCTTTCGAAGTTGAAGCGGTCCACCCCATTGAGCATAAATTAACCTCATTCAGGGTGCAACATTTTGAACTCGAAAGTAATGAGGTCAAGCTCCGGGCTAATCTGGATCTCCTAGAAGAGAAACAAGACCGGGTAGTAGAGAAAGTGGCAATCTACCAGAGCAAGATCCCTAGATATTTCAATCGAAAGGTCAGAGCTCGGAATTTCAAAGATCGGGATCTGGTGCTTAGGAAAGTGACCCTGAATACTCGGAAAAGGTCGGATGGAGTCCTAAGCCCCAATTGGAAAGGGCCATATTTGATAAAGTTAGTTGCTCGGAATGGAGCCTACAAACTCGAAGACATGGATGGACGACCCATTGACCACACTTGGAACGCAGATCACTTAAGGAAATTCTACCCTTGAGCGGGGAGTTTTCAAGCAGATTACCCCCATTTAGATTTCATTAGAGTCTTTAATAAAGATGTACTACATCTCGATCATCAATAAAGTCATTTTTTTTCTCTCTTTATCTTCGACTATGTTCAACATTAGTATCTATAAACTCGACTGGGAAATTCAACATAGACACCTCAAGACCAGTGACTAGCCGGGGAATCCCCCTCGCTACTCCTGATGCCTTGGTCGGGCCACCACCCCCAAGAATGGTCTGAGTGTAAGAGAATACCTGCCATCCAGATCTCGAGACCAGGAAATAGCTAAACAACCCTCATAATGCCTTGGTCGGGCTACCACCCCCAAGAAGGGTCTGAGTGTAAGAGCATAGTTGCCATCTGGACCTCGAGACCAGGAAATAGCTAAACAGCCCTCCTGATGCCTTGGTCGGGCTACCACCCCCAAGAAAGGTCTGAGTGTGAGAGCATAGCTGCCATCTAGGTCTCGAGACCAGGAAATAGCTAAATAGCCCTCCTGATGCCTCGATTGGGCTACCTCTCTTAAAACGGATTTAAATATAAATATTTGTTTTCGTGTGCAGGATCAAGATCATCCTGATAAGAATTCCCTACCAAAGTCAGAATGAAGTATTAACAATTATCATCAAGGATGCAGTTCTAGTTCCTAATCAGGACCAGGAATAAAACAAGAGTTTCTCAAAGCGAATCGGTTTCTCATTAAAGACAAGTCTCATTAAAGACAAGAGGAGCCTATCCCCCGGTAAGGCTACATTTATCTAATGTGAAGCCCAACCTTCGAGCACGGGCTACAAAAAAAACAACTAAACTAATCAAGAGCAAAAGGGGGTGCCCACCCCTTTTTCCGGGCAATCAAGACCAATCATAAATAGACCGCGTCAAGCTTTGGAACTCTCTTGATTTTCCTCCGCTGATCCTCCTCCCTCACGCTGATCCTCAGCCATCAACCCCCCTTTCAGGTAGTTGCCCACCTTGGTTATCCTCGCCAACCATCCCTCCATTCAGAGGCTCCTTCTGTTGATCAGCAGGATCTTCCTCCAGGACTTCATTAATCACTGCCATAACCTCAAGCGGGATAGCCGCATCAAGAAGAGCAGCAATTGACCCCGTCTGGCTCCTGTCGACCTCAATCTCCATTATAGGGGGTTCCTCAGATGGGCTCCTAGCTCCTTCCCCAGCTCCTGGCTGGTCTCATTCGGATCGTAAAGATAGAACCTTACTTGAAGACTCTCCGGGACCTGAAGCAGTAAAGATAGAAGAAGGAAATGGAGGATCTACCTGGACGGGCTACTTTGCAGCTTCTGCCTGGCTCGAAAGAACCGCCTCGTCATCAACAGGGCTAGACAACTCAGCAGCCTTGATCATTATCTCCTTTCTATCCTAACCGGCAATAGATGACAGATCAAAGGGAAGAGGAGGAGCCTCTGCGACCTGAAAGGAAGCGTAGAAGTATCCATCGCTAAAGGAGGTCTTCGCGTCAGCTTGCAGCTTGGTCACCTGAGCAATCAAAGCCTGATTCTCGAGGTCCAACTTCTTAGCCTCAGCTTTCCAAGAATCCCTATTCCTGGGCCACCGGGTAGATTGGAGACGTTCTTGATCATAAGACTACTTCGCCCTCTTATGATCACAACGAAGCTCGGCCAGCTCGATCTCAAATTTTCCTTAGTCGGAGGTCATCTCTTCTCCTAGGGACTGAGCCCGCTTGAGCAATCCTATGGCTTTCAATGCTTCGCCTTTAGCCTTAACAGCCCGGTCACGAAGGAGGGTTACCTGGTGGCCTATGGCTACATTTAACTTGAAGGCGTATAAAATACAAAACCAGGGTTAAAAATTGAACAAGCTGGCAGAAGCAGTACGAAGAGAATACAATTATATATGAGTAGTGCCCTACATTTACCTAGGCCGTGCAACACTAAGTACTTGAAGATATTCTACCCTTAAGGGGTTTTTCTTTTTCTGTTGACTATCAAAATTTTTAGATATTCTGTTAAGTTTAGAATAGTTACAGATTCTTCCCTTATTCCCTAATCATTTGTTTCTTTTTATAGTTTTGATTGAAGATATCAATAAAAACCCTTCGAGGGAAGCATGGTTCAAGTAAAGGTGTTCTAACATCACTTTCCTTTACTAAAGCAAGTCTCGTTGAGCCCTGAACAGGGTCTCGATGGGCTCAGTGATGGGGCCGAAAGCATATGTCGCAAAGACAGTGCACTTTCACTGAAACTAACTAGGTTCATTAAAAAAAACTGTTAGAGCGCCTTCACGTGATTAGATATCTGATGGGATGAGCAAAAAGTTGGATGAGGTAATCAAACTCTCATACTTGAATGCCAATTAACCAAATACTTGGCTAAGATAAGTTAAGTTGTTGGGATAAGAAAGCCCTCAGTACAACGAATCTTGAGTAATAGACTACTGGGAGAAGGTCCAACGACTTAGTTGCCAGATAAAAGACAAGAGTCTATAAACTAGATACCATACATATGGTCTATCATATGAACACTACTTGAATGAGCATACAGCGCAACTGCAAGCCAAACCAGGCCCGGTCGGTTAATTAGATAATCGATCGGAATAAGTAAAGGCTAGTCAGTAACTAAACTGACCAGACCAAATTCAGCCAATCAAAAAGATGATTGGTTGGGTCGATAATAAGCCGTTAAAAAGACAACTGAATGAATCAAAAATGATTGAAGATTAGTTTAGCCAAGTTCGATCAGCTAAGTAAGATAGCTGGTCGGGGTTAGTAATCAATCAAATTCGATCAGTTGAAAACATAATCAATCGGATCAGTCACAATCAGTTAATAAGATAACTGATTACATCAAAAGTGACAATCAGCAAAGATGGTTGATTAAAATAAAGAAGACCACAGAAGTAAATTAAAGATTTGTATCATTAAAGAATGAATTGATCATTTATACAGTGTTACAGGAAAAATTTACAAGATATGTGGTATATATATATAAAAAAAATGTATAATAACGAATGAGAGATCAGGCTCCAGGAGTGCTTGAAGGGCCACCGGGTCCGGAATTGCTAGGGGGTTTGTCTTTTTCTCCATAGCCCTTGGTTAGATCTCCAAAATCTGACCAGTAGATGTCATCTTCACGGTCTTCAACCATGAAAGGAGAATAGTCGACCTCACGCAAAGGTCCAATATCAATGCCTTTGGATATTGAACAACTCTCATCGGCCGCATGAAAGGTCACCATGGAAGACTTGGAAAGGAGCTCTAGATGCATTTTATGAGGCTCCTTCCCAATAGACTTGCAGTAAGCCCTCTATCTCATCCTCTGGTTCTTTACTGCATTAAGAGACTCGACCTTATGCTTTTCAATCGTTCGGTCCCATTTACGGTGAGCCTGTCCAGTAGACCTCTCCTTACCCCCAAAGAACATTCGAGTAGTAGCAAGCCCACGTTCTAGTTCCCTCAGCATAACTTCCTCGAATGCAGGAGACCTTTTGTAGCGGTCAACACTCTAAACCTCTAGGGCTAGTCAGGCCTTTTGAGAGAGCACCTCCATGCTGACCTTCTCTTGCCTCAGACCTTCAGCTAGCCTTTCATAACGAAGCTTGGTTTTGTCAAATCCCTGATGGGCCTCAAGCATAGATTATTGGGAGGCAACAAGGCTTTTTTTGGCAGTTCGAGCTTCTACCTCCTAACCAGCAGCAGCTTGTTCAGCCAGGGATAGCTTCTGCCCGAGTTCCGTGCACCGCTGCTCAGCCTTAGCCAGATTTACTTCAAGCTGGGTACTCTTCGCGACTAGCTCCCTCAAGCTGGTTGTAGCATTGTTAGCTCGGGTCTAGTAGTGGATACGACCTTCCTCAGAATAGCCTCAATTGGGTCACGCTGCTTCAGCTTTTCATCAAAGGACGATCTCAACTTTGATTATCTTGCTGAGGCAGAACTGGCTGCCTTCTTGCTCCTATCAAGCTCCTTCTTTAGCTGAGAAATTTTAGCGGCCTGTTTCTTCTGAGCCATTATGGCCCTAGTCATCTTCTCTAAGGCCTAAAAAGAGAAAGGAGACAGGTTATAACTATATAAACCAGAAACAAAAAGACTTGACAAGGGATTGAAAAAATACATACGTATACACTGTTATTGTAAATAGCTCGGACTCGATCCACATCACTGACATTCTGAAAATCAGTCCAGTAACCTTCACTAAGAGAGATGCAGTGACTGCTTTCATGAATCTTAGGATGAAACCTGGACAAGCTATGAAAGATCACATGATGAAAGTCATAGCACATTTCAACATTGCTGAACTCAATGGTGTTGAGATAGACGGTGAGACAAAAATTGACATGATTGTCAACTCACTATCAGATTCCTTTGATCAGTTCAAGTTGGACTATACCTTGAACAATAAGGAATACACCTTGCAGGGCCTGATGCAAGATGTTCAAAGCGCTGAGAAGATCCTTGTGAAAGGCAAGGGTCAAGAGATTCATATGGTTGGTAAAGTTGCTACTATTAAGGCCCATAAGAAGGTCAAGAAACAACAGAAGAAAAAGTAACTTGGCCTACGAAGAAGGAGACCAAGAAAGTAACCAAGATCAAAGGGAAGTGTTTCCTTTATGGTTGAAAGGGACATTGGAAAAAAATTGCCCAAAGTCTCAGAAAAAGAAGGAAGAAGGTAATATTAATTATCTTGAAACATGTTTTCTGACAGATTCTACAGATTCTTGGATCATAGATTCTGGAGCCACTACCATGTTTGTTATTCCTTGCAGGGGTTCCAGGAAAGGAAAAGGCTAAATCATAATGAATTCAAATTGCATTTAGGTAATGGAGCGTTGGTGTCTGCCTGTGCAATAGGAGATATTATAGTTAATTTAGATTCTAGTAGGCATTTGGATTTGATAGGCGTTTATTATGTACCCCAATTCAAGAGGAATTTAATTTCAGTTTCTTGTTTAAATAAATTTGGATATTCGGTTACTTTTAATAAAGGTTTTATTATTATTAGGAATGACAAATTTGTTTGCAAAGGTATATTGGAAAACAGTTTATTCTATTTGCATAGAAATATCTCTCACTTGTTAGACACAATCAACAGAACCTAATCATAAAAGAATAAAATGATCAAAAGATGTAACTTACCTATGGCATTTGAGCCTAGGTCATATTCACCTTGATAGGATTAAAAGATTGGTTAGTGATGGACTTAAAGGTCGATGATCTACCAACTTGTGAATCTTGTCTGGAAGGTAAGATGACCAAAAGGTCGTTCACGACCAAAGGCACAAGAGCCACTAAATGTTTAGGATTAATACACACTGATGTGTGTGGTCATATGACCATTCAAGCTAGAGATGGATATGAGTACTTTATCACTTTCATGGATGATTACTCAAGATTCGACTATGTGTATCTCATGAGACATAAGTGAAAATACAAACTCAAGCGTGTGTCTAAATACCTAGGGGGTGAAAAGGTTTTAATCAAGTTAATTACTAACTTTTCTTGATTAATCAATATTAAAAATTTACCATATAAACAAACATACAAAATCAAGTGTAAAGTGCGGAAATATAAATAACACTTGATATTTACGTGGAAACCCTTCAACAAGGGAAAAATCACGGGCTATCCTTCTAGCCACACACGATCCTCAAATCCACTATTGTAATGATGTTTACAACCTAGGTTAACCTCTAGTCACACCATTCTCAGTCACTAACCCGCCACTACTACCTAACAGGCCTTTATAGTGAATCCTTGATCACTTTGCTTACCAACCACACCTTGGTTGCAAGACTTCACTTGCTTGTGCACTACACCTTGTAGTCACAAGACTTAACTCTCAAAGAAGAGATTAACAACCTAAGTGAATATATGAATATTCAAAATGTAATTAATGCTAGGCAACACTAAATGCTTATCTAGGAATTAAAGATGACACTAAGTACAAATCCTAGATATCAATGTCTATATGAATGCTCATAAAGACCTAACTAGATATAGATATGCAAGTCTAAAATCTAGTCATCATACAAAGCCATATCAACACATGTTATCACATAAAATGGCAAGGACAATAAATACAATTAACAAATGCAATCAATGAGTCATAATTAGCTAGAGGGCAAATATGTCCTAAATTCAAGCTATCACAATACAACAACCCAAACATCAACAAATATCTCAACTTGTAATTTAAATCTAAATCTAGATGCAAACAAGTTATAAAAGAGATTTCTTGTTAAGCAAGAACACAAGGATGTATGAGAATGGTATTCTACTTACCAAGTCAAATATGTTGATGATGACCCATGCTTAGAAACATCCTAGATGAAGCTAGATGATGCTTGAATCATGAATGGATGATGGGTGTTTGGTTTTTAAGAGTCAAAGATAACTCTTGGAGCTTCTCCCACTAAGGAAACACTTTCTCTCTCTAAAAAACAATTTTTGAAGCTCTAAAAGCGAATTGGGAGAGAAGAGAACATATATAAAGAAGCCCTAGACAAAACTACGTCGTTTTGAGAAAGTTTGCAAGAAGACAAGGCAAACCTGACGTAGTACGTAGGTGACACTACGTCGGTACCTACCCGAGCACTGACCCGCGCACATGGGCTTTGCTGGTTCGTGCCCAGCGAACTCACCAGCGAACCGGGGATCAAAAACCACACCAGGCCAACTGCCCCGCGTAACCCGCGCACATGGACCCTTGCACAGGCCCTATCAATAGCGTAAAAACAAGTTTTTCAAGACGTGCGAGCGCGAATGCAACAACCACACTTAAATCTAAAAATGAAGTGCAAGTGTGATTGTGAAAGAATGCACACATGAGAAATCATGAAACAAATGCATAACAACTCAAATTAATGTAAGTGTGTGAGTGTGCAACAATCAATAAATGTCAATACAAATGCATAAGATGTGAGTGTGTGCAACTAAATCTCTTCAAGAGTTAAGAACAAGTGAACTACCTTTCTTGAAGCTCTTTGGGATGACTAGAAGCATGTCTTCGAGAACACCACACTTGGAGAACCTATGCTACCCGTTACATAAATATCCCCAATGTGATTTGTCATGAAATAAGCCAATCATAAAAATGAGGTTCTTACAATAAGTCAGAAGCTTTTGACATGTTCAAAGCATTTAAAGCTGAAATAGAAAATTATCTTGAGATACACATAAAAATCTTAAGATCTGATCGTGGTGGAGAATATCTATCTGGTGAGTTTCAGCAATATCTTATTGATAATGGTATAATTGCTCAGCTTTCTACGCCAGGTACACCTCAACAGAATGGGGTGGCAAAAAGGAGAAATAGGAATCTTTTGGACATGGTTAGGTCTATGTTGAGTTATTCAACACTTCCTAATTCTTTTTGGGGATATGCTTTACAAACTACTATGTACATTCTAAACGATGTACCATCTAAGTCGGTTCCTCAAACACCGCATGAGTTATGGACTGGGCGAAAGCCCAGTTGAAAACACTTAAGGATATTTAGATGTCCTGCGCACGTGTTAAAAGGAAAGACAAAAAAGATGGAGTCTCGTTCAGAAACATGCATATTTGTGGGGTATCCAAAAGAAACTAAAGGATATTATTTCTATAGTCCTTCAGATCTTAAAGTATTTGTTTAGACAAATGCTAAATTTCTGGAAAATGACTATATGAATGATTTTGTGCCTGAGAGTAGAATAGTCCTGAATGAGCTTTCAAGAGATACAATTCCACAAGAGGTTTCACAACCTAGCCCAATTGTAAGTTCTGCACCATCACAAGATCAACAACCTTCCATTCATCGTCGTAGTGGGAGGGTTAGTAGACTAACCGAGAGATACATCAGTCTAGGAGAATCAATGGAGAATCTCCCGGACAACGATGATCCCTATATGTACAAGGAAGCTATAGAGGATATTGATTGTCGCCATTGGCAAAAGGCAATGCAATCTGAAATTGAGTCTATGCTCACAAACAAAGTCTTGTCTCTTGTAGACTTGCCTAAAGGAATAAAACCCATTGGGTGCAAGTGGGTATACAAGAGGAAAAGAGGTATGGATGGAAAGGTGGAAACCTTTAAAACTAGATTAGTAGCTAAAGGTTACACACAGAAGGAAGGTATCGATTACGAGGAAACCATCTCTCATGTAGCCATGCTTAAATCCATTAGGATACACTTAATCATTGCAGCATCTCTAGACCTAGAGATTTGGCAAATGTATGTCAAGTAGACATGACGCCGGTTCTGGTTCCGATTCGGTTTCGGTTCCGGTTCTGGTTCCACCGGTTCGGTTCTCTTTTTTTTAATCTTATTTCATAAAAACATTAACCATGTAAAAATGTAATTGGTGAATGTATTTTATTGAGTCACCACTCACCCGTCACCCGCAAAATAAAATAAAATAAATAAATGACAAATTAAAAAATTAAAATAAAATAAAACTAAAAAATGTAAAATTGGTCTAGCCATGTAAAAATGTAATTGGTAAATGTATTTTATTGGGTCACCTGCAAAATAAAATAAAATAAATAAATGATAAATTAAAAAATTAAATTAAAATAAAACTAAAAAATGTAAAATTGGTCTTGCACTTAATTTTTACCACAATTAAGTTGCGTACGTATCCTCTTAGGGGTTTAGAGGAATCAAAGGCCACGTATTTCTCTTACCTTTTATTGCAGGTTTGGAGATGGTGATTGGTGTGGAGTCGTGGACTAATCTATGACATGATCATCCGTTCGACTTTCAGCTGGTTGATCATCTTTAAAGAAATCGTATGGCTCCTCTTGATCGATTTCTTGTTGTCTATATTGAGCCTTCGTCCAATCTTCGACGACACAAGCTTGCATCTTAAGTGATTTCGGACTCATAAGGGAATGTCTTGGGTCTAGAATATTCCCACTGACGCTGAACTGTTGTTCCACCGCCACTGTAGAAACTGGTATTGAAAGGATTTGTTTGGCTATCATAGCCAAGATTGGAAAGTACCTTTCATGCTTATTCCACCAGTGTAGGATATCAAATTTTTTAACTTCAGTGTCTTCTATGAACTTAAAAGAGGTACTTAAATAAGATTCAAGCACGGAATATGTGGTGAAGCTTGATGAAGAAGAACCTCATAATTTTTTGGTTTTTTTGGATAAAAGATTATATTCTAAACTAAAAAATC
This sequence comes from Dipteronia sinensis, assembly GCA_033220585.1. Taxonomy (NCBI): domain Eukaryota; kingdom Viridiplantae; phylum Streptophyta; class Magnoliopsida; order Sapindales; family Sapindaceae; genus Dipteronia; species Dipteronia sinensis. The sequence goes on along the minus strand of CM065638.1, from coordinate 47,302,522 downwards.
CAGAGGATGATGAGGAATGAGATACATTTTGAGTTTGTGGAACATCTATGTTCGGTGATGGACCATAAACTCTAAGATATTCATCATATAAATCATACAATAATGTCTTAACTCTAGCACAACACATATCAACATCATAATCTATTTTCAAACCTTGTTCATAATAAACAGAAAGATGATCAGGCAAACTTTCTAATCTACAACGTGGATCAAAACACAAGGCAATCAAATAAATATTTAGAAACGCCTTATAATATTCTAACCATTTTTCTTTCATTGCAGTAACGAACTCATGTAATTGTGAGTCGGATTCACAATGAGCAAATGCACCAGCAATATTAAGACTCTCAATAATAAATAAATTAGTTGTAGGCTAATAAACACCAGATAAATTATTAGTAGCAGTATAAAAAACTTTTAACAAACCACAAACATTGCTACAAACATCCCAATGACTTTGATAAAGATTAATATGACTTACATGATATTGAATAAAAGTAACTAATAAATCCCTATATTCTTAACTTCTAGTAAGTAATTTATAAGTAGAATTCCAACGTGTTGGAACATCACGAGGAAATCTAATGGCACGCCTACCATTTTGTTTACAATATGCTACTCATGTGTTCATTACAGAAGGATGTTTCCACAAAAAATAGAGGGCATCTTTAATAGGTTGAATAAACTGTTCAAGAGTTTTTAATCCTTTTTGAACACATAAATTGAAAACATGATATGCACATCTTTGATGAAAAAATTTACAACCAAGATAAGGTTTGCATAATTCAATTAAAGCAGGAATAGCAGCGGTATTGTTAGAAGCATTATCAAAACCAATCGCAAACATTTTGTTATCAATTTTATACTCTGCAAAAATAATTCTAAGCTTCTAAAAATATTAGCAGCAGTGTGTTTATCATCAAAAACTCTAAATGTAAGAATTCTTTTTTGGATAGTCCATGCATTATCCATATAATGGCAAGTGACACATATGTATGAATGCATTTGTCAATGGTCACTCCATATGTCGGCACATACGGAAACACGACCAATATATCTTTCAAAAAATATTTCCAACACTTTCTTTTCTTTTTCATAAATGTTTTCAAGTGTTTCTGTGAACATGGTTCTAGGAACACGACATGCAGCAAGATTTAATGCTCGTTGACAATTTATTAAAACCAATCTTTTCACCAAAACTAAATGATAAGTGTTCTACTGCAACCATTCTAGCTAATTCTTCTCTATTTTTTGCATCACTATATTTAAATAATTGTTGGTCAGGGGTAGCATACCTGAAAATTTGAGCTTGTGAACTCGATCTGGCTTGTGTGTTTGGATGTGCGTTCGTTATATGCTTCCGATATGTGCCATATCCTCCAGGATTTGTGCAATTTAAATATTTTTTTTTGCAGTAATTTCAAATTACTACAGTGCTTTCATCTTCTTGCGTAACTTTCTTCATCTGGAGTACGAAGAGATCAGATTTGACCTGCTTCGGTAACTTTTCTTCTGTCTATGGATCAAAATCAAAATCTGGAGGGGGGTTGGGATCAGGGCCATCAGTGCCAAGATAAGACATATTTTCTAATTGGCTTGTCAAATGGGGGGTTTCATTGGGATCGGGTTCAGAAATTCTTAGAGATGGATGAGATTGAGGAAAGTTTAGACCTAGGTCTTCAGTATAGACTTGGTGTTGTAAATACTGGTGATAGGCACGGTCGTTATGACCGAGATTATCCGTCATACGACCCTTACCTTTCATCGAAATGGAACGTCTAGAAGCATCACCACTTCCACTTGTCATTTTAAAAATTGAATTGTAAAATTCCTTGAACAAAAAATGTTAAAAAATTGATAAAATAAATAATTAAAAGGTTGGAAATAAATTTGGAAGAAAATTAGAAACTTAGTACAGTAAAACCCCTATAAAAAATATTGTTGGGACCAAGAAAAATTATTATTTTAGAGGGGTTATTTATTTATCAATAAATGAATAATTTATTAATTTATCGATAAATGAATATTTATTAATTTAAAAAGAGTTTTATGTTATAACTACTTGTACATGTACTATATATATTTTTGACCAAGATGCATGCATGGCTTATAAATCAAAGTTTATTAATAAAAACTCAAAAATTAATGTACATACATAAAAGATAATAAGAACATACATATGTACACTGTAAAAAACAAATACATATGTATATACATAAAAATTAATAAGTACATGGATTATGTGAAGTCATTTATGGTCTATACTATAGAAATGTAATGGATGTTTATTACCTTTTGAATTATCCTACTGAAAATGATATAGTGATGGAATCGATGAGGAGATTATTCAAGAGGTAATGAATACTCCTACCGATGATCATGATCCTTATGCTATTGTGTTTTACCAAGTGTTTCTTCAAAAGATGTCTTTCAAGAAGTAATAACATTAAATAACTACTTACTACAAAATGAAAAAAAAAATACTAAATGTAGTGTATGATTTACAAAATATTTAGGATGAAATTTAACTCAAAAAAATATTAATGATGAGATTAAGTTCGGTTTCGGTACAAAGAAAATGTAAACAACTTTAGATGTATATATTTGAAGAAAGATCTGAATTGAGAAAATAGAAGTTGTCAAGTTAAAAGTTCATTAATAAGTATTATGAATTCGTTTGTGTTATTTCTTTTATGTATTTTTTTTAGAAAGATATATTTTATGTATTTAATCAATTATTAATTTATATATTTGTTGGGCCCTAAAGGATTTCAAAACATATTATTATCTTATACATTTAGCGAGGTTATTAATTTAGTACTTGGCCCAAGTCGGGACCGGAAGATTTTATTATTTAAGTGGGGTTATTAATTTATCGAACATTTATTTATCGAGGTTTTAATGTAAATAGTAATTGCAATTTGCAAATAAAATAAATTTCCAATAAAATAAATTGGAATTTGGAAACTTAGTAATTGCAAATAAAAAAAATTGTAAATAAAATTGGAAACTTAGTAATTGACTAATTGAGAATAAAATAAATTAGAAACTCAGTAACTGTTTATAAAATAAATTGGAAATGGAAACTTACTAACTTAACAATTGTAAATAATATAAATTGGAAACTTGGAGAGTTGGAGAATTGAATATTGAGAGAGAATTGAGAAATGAGAATTAGAGAGAATTGAGGAAATTGGGGTGGGGAAAAATGAATGGAGGGGGTAGGTATTTATAGAAAATTAGAATTTAGAAATGAAAAAGGAAAAAAATTATATATAAAAAAAACCCTAAACTAGTGAATTGTTGAAGGCCCAATGGCCTGCTGACGTCAGCAAGACGTTGGGCCTCCAATGGTTTAAAAAAAATACAAAAATAAAAATAAAAATAAAAAAAAAAGGAACCGGTCGGTTCCCGGTCTGGTTCCGGGTCTGGTTTTTCGACGCCGGTTACGGTTCGGTTCACCGGTTCGAACCGAACCGGCGTCATGTCTAACTTCAAGACAGTTTTCCTTAATGGAAGTCTTGATAAAAGCATCTATATGATGCAACCAGAAAGATTCATTGAAAAAGGCTAAGAGGAAAGGGTATGCAAGTTGTAAAGATCCATATATGGACTAAAGCACGCATCCAGATCCTGGAACATAAGGTTCGATCAAGCTGTAAAAGGTTTTAGATTTATTCAAAACCTTGACGAACCCTGTGTATACAAAAGGATTAAAGGCGACAAGTTGGTTTTCCTAATTCTTTACGTTGATGATATACTACTAATCGGAAACAATATAGGTGTATTGAAATCGGTAAAAGAATGGTTAGCAAAACAATTTGATATGAAGGACTTAGGAGAAGTAAGTTATATTCTTGGTATCCAAGTAATAAGGGATAGAAAGAATAGAATTATTGCATTATCTCAAGCTTCATACATAGATAAAATATTATCTAGGTTCTCCATGCAAGATTCCAAGAAAGGTATGTTACCTTTCAGACATGGAATCAAACTTTCTAAGGAACAAGTTCCTAAGAATGAGCATGAAAAGCAATTCATGAGCAGGATTTCAAAACATGGCCCTGATCACTGGACGGCTGTCAAGCATATTTTCAAGTATCTAAGGAGAATGAGAGATCATATGCTTGTATACTCTAGAGGGGATTTAATTCATGTTGGGTATACAGATTCTGATTTCCAGTCAGATTCTGACTCTAGGAGATCCACATCAGGATCTGTGTTTACTCTTGGAGGAGGCGCAATCATATGGAGGAGTATCAAGCAATCTTGTATTACCGATTCTACCATGGAAGCTAAGTATGTTGCCGCATGTGAAGCTGCTAAAGAGGTTGTCTGGCTCCGCCAATTCTTGATTGACTTGGAACTGGTTCCTAATACGAATAAGCAGATCACTATCTACTATGACAACAGTGGAGCAGTGGCTAATTCGAGAGAAACAAGAAGCCATAAGAGAGGGAAACACATTCAAAGGAAGTATCACCTTCTGAGGAAAATTGTGCATAGAGGTGATATGACGATTACCAAGATCGTGTCAGCAGAAAATCTAGTTGATCCCTTCACAAAGGCTCTACCACAGAAGAGTTTTAATCGGCACCTAGAGAACATAGGAATGAGAGATATGACAAACTTGCTATAGCGCAAGTGGGAGATTGTTAGGATTAAGCTCAATAGCAAGAGTGTAATAATGTATTTGACAATCGTTTCATATTAATAAAGTGATTTCTAGTTTAACAAATCTTATAGCATTTATAGTTTAATTATTATAATTGTCAAAAGTAAATAATCATAAGGTCAAAAGACTGTAAGAAATGAAGAATTGTTTGTACATCTGGATATGTATGAGGTTCTTTAGTTAGTCTTGAATAATATTCACAACTTAAGATAAAGGTTGGGCACATTTACCTTGTTAAAGTTGTAGATTCTTTTGCTAGCATTTGAGTGGGATCAAATGTGTTATGATGAGTCTAAAATCATCAAAGTGTAGTGTCTTTAGGCAAAAGAATCTAGTGCACTAGGTGCATTGAATAGGATCACAGTGAAATACTTTATCCAGAACCGTCTGTGGATAAAAGTTTTCACTTGAGGACAATCGGAGAGTCTATCTCAATCCTAGGATAAATGATGGACTTCTGGTTACAAGTGTTATCATTTGAGCTGTCAATGAGTACAATTATATAGCATAGTCTATCCTCGATGGTTTGGTGGTATTCATTTGTTAATCGATAAAGGACTTCATTTATAGATATGGACATTGTGGCTCCATTTATTAAATGAGACTAGAATATCATTATAAGGATATTTTGAGGTATTGGATATTAAATCTTAACGTTAAGTTTTTGATAGTCTCTATTGAAACATGGCTTCTGGACAAGTCAAAATATCCAAGTTCAAAATATGGTTATAAGAGTAATTATGGTAACTAGGAGAGCTATAGGTGGTCTATGAGCTCTTGGAGATTACTGATATTTTTCACGAGGATACACTATCTCCAATAAGGTTGTCTAGGGTACGAATGAGAAATATTAACTTATTCTGTCTTTATTTAAGAGTTCAATTTTAGCTCTTTAGTGGAATGAGCTAAAATTAATAGATCGAACCTAAGTCCACATTTGTTGATTATAATTAGGTTATGTCTATTGAAGCTTAAATTTAGATAGCCCGCCAAGATCTCCAATCCACACGAACTTGAATGCATCACTTGATATATTCTACAGGACTAATTTCTGAGTCCATCTAGAATTGTTTTTGGATTTCGGAATCAAAATGTTTTGGAGAGGTGCGGTCATATGTGATCAAGACACGCGGTAACTCTTCAAATGCCTAGGATGGGCGACCAAGGATGTGTGAATCCTTGGGCGGCCCTAATGGGGTGCAATTAGATTCCATCAATACATTAAGAATATAATTTGCACATTTTAAATAAATGGGTTTTTAAACTATATTAAATGTATTAATTTAAGGCATGTGGACTATTTTTTTTTTAGTAATTAAGAATGGGTCTAGTTCACATGTGGCCTTTTTACTAAAGTCCAATGGATTTAATAAAATAGAAATATTAGCCTAATATATTGTTTTATTTTATTATTTAATTAAATGGAAATTAATTTATTTATTAATTAATTATTTAATTAAAAGTCAAAATATTTTTCTAACTATGAGTAGGACTCTTAGTGTCATACTATTGTTAGTAGTATGATAAGTATCAAAAACCTTATTTGATAAGTTGATAAATAAAAAGGTTTTATTTATCTAGTCAAATTAGGAAGAATTTGATATCTATCAAAACTTTATTTGATAAGTAGATAAATAAAAAATGGGTTTTATTTATCTAGTCAAATTAAGAAGTTATTGATAAAGTCACAATTTTAAATTGATATTCAATTATTGGATATTACACTCATGAGTTGGAATAGGTTTAAACTACTAAGTTGATAAGAGTTTTGGTGAAACAAAAATCCTACACATGAAAGGAAATTTCGGTCACCATATAACTCTATCAATAGAATTCGGCCAAGATATATGTAATCTTCAATAGAATTTGGCCAAGGGAGAGTTTTTGAAGAAGAAGAATTTTAGGCCCCGTCCTGCAGCTGTTTTTTTTTTTTTCGTTTTTGTTTTCCAAAAACGATTTCGAATTCGCGTTCGTTTAACCGTTTTTCATTTTATTTTCGAAAAACAAAAAAAATTTGAAAAACACAATTAGTGTTAAAGTGAAAAATTTGAAAAACGTTTGAAAGTTGTTTTTTGTTTTTTGTTTTTGTTTTTTTTTTCACTTATTTTTTTTTATAAAAAAAAAATCATTTTTTTCTTACCTTTCTCCATCTTCCCGTCACTATTCTTCTTTATCTTCTTCTAGACTTCTTTTCTTCTTCTTCTTCTTCTTCACCGCCGATCGGCTTCTTCTTCTTCTTCTTCTTCTTCTTAGCCTCTTCGCCGCCAATCGGCTTCTTCTTCTTCTTCTTCGCCGCCGATCGGCTTCTTCTTCTTCTTCTTCACCTCCAATCGGCTTCTTCTTCTTTTTCTCATTCTTCTTCTTCTTCTTCGTCTTCACCGAGTCCACTTATTAGTCATCCATCGAAGTTAAAAATTTCCTTTCCTTGAAATTTTACTGTACTTTGTTTGAATACCAGCTTTTCAATTTCCTTTCCTTCCACTTCTAGTGTAAAACACCCATTCAAGCTTAAAAATTTCAGCCTCCCAATGACATCTATGGCTAGTGAACCTATTCCTTCAAAAGTTGTATATACACTGTTCGATAGAAGTCCTAAACGAATTGGTGTTTCAACAATTGATTCCAATTAACTACGCTAGATATGTGATTGATGTTAAAAAGGGTGTGGTTAAAAGTGGTTATTTTACAGGTAATGGTACTTCTCATGATGATTGCAGTGACAATGTGTGTACTAATGATGCCCCTACATATTCTTCTTCAGGGAGTTTACTATATAGGCGTTTTGTGATTGGTGTTTTAAAATTTTGTAGCAATGAAAGATGTCTTGAACTGGGAAGAAGATACCATGCATTGATTATCAAGAGTGAAGTTGGTGTTAATCAATTTGTAGGAACTAGTCTTGTTGGTATGTTTGCTAAATGTGGAGATATGAGTTTACTGGTAGCACGTTTAACTCCAGATTTTGTTAACTTAACTCCAGTTTACTGAATTTCATGTGTAGTGTTCCGGTGACTCACTTTTATTCAAATTATATATATATATATATGTATATGTATATATGTATGTATTCGGCGAATCAATTTTCTTCTCTGATTCATTATTATATTTTTCTCTTTATTTTTACAACAATTTTTAAATTATGAGTTATTTGATAATTATTTGGGATGAATTATTGACTCCCTTTTATTCAAATTAAAAATTGCAATAGAAAAAATATAAGAAAAATTATAATTTTTGATATTTTTCAGTTATTCTACCAGAAGTGTTTTTACTGTTTTCATTTTCAGAATTCAGCTTTCAGTGAAGCTACCAGACGCGTTTTTACTGTTTTCAATTTCAGGATACAGCTTCCCGTATATGCTACCAGACGCGTTTTCAGAATTCGAAAAACAAAAAAAAACACTGTTTTCATTTTCATTTTTATTTTCGAAAAACAGTCACTGAAAAACGTTTATCTAGTCAAATTAGGAAGAATTTGATATCTATCAAAACTTTATTTGATAAGTAGATAAATAAAAAATGGGTTTTATTTATCTAGTCAAATTAAGAAGTTATTGATAAAGTCACAATTTTAAATTGATATTCAATTATTGGATATTACACTCATGAGTTGGAATAGGTTTGAGCTACTAAGTTGATAAGAGTTTTGGTGAAACAAAAATCCTACACATGAAAGGAAATTTCGGTCACCATATAACTCTATCAATAGAATTCGGCCAAGATATATGTAATCTTCAATAGAATTTGGCCAAGGGAGAGTTTTTGAAGAAGAAGAATTTTATTCTTTTGCTTTAAAAAAAAATCATCCAACTCATAGAGAATCCGGCCAAGAGAGAAAATGAAAAGGAGCGTTTTGTTTTCGATAATGTACTAGTAGCTTTTATATCAAAAAGCTTTGTGCATAATATCGAATTAAGGTTCACGCGAGTTTTTGATTAATAGATTGAGAATTCACAAGTGACGAAGCGTTCTTTGTTTTTCTCTATGAGGATTATTGTCTAACAAAAGAAAAGGGTTTGTTTTCCATCCTCAGGTATAAATTTCAAAGAAAGGGTGCCCACACTCCTAGGTGATTCACGTTCGTGATTGGATTGGAAGATCTTGTGGATTCAAATTGACGCAATATCAATCGTCACATGAAAAGGTATGATACTTTTAATTATATGTTAATTAATCAAGGGTTAAGGTTCTTTCTTTTAAAAGGAAAATTTTTTGAAATATACCAATCTAATTTTTCGCTTCCGCTGCGTGTTTTCTCCTTCATTTATGACCTAGCTCTAATTATGAACTACTTGTGGAGGATCATACCGTATGTAATAGCTATATCAATGGACAACTGTAATTTCGGTTTGTGTAATACATCTACAGTTGCAAAAGTGTAGCCTCGGATTTTAAATGGAATAACTCTGAGGTTAATAATCATGAAAAATTAATTAAATAGTTTAATTAATTATTTCTAAGTATTATTGGAGCTCAAAACTGTGGGTCCATTAGGTCCCCTTGCTAGCTCGATTGATTAAAGGTAACAAGGGTCACGGTTAATTAATTGGATTGTCCGATTAATTGTGTTACGAAAGTGACATGTATTTATTCAGGTATTAATAGAATAATGAGATTATTTAATTAATATATTAATAATTAAATTAATTATATAATTAGATTATTTAATTAATGAATTAATAATTATGAATTATAAATAAATTATTATTTGGAGGTTGTAGGTTCAAATCATGACTGAAACAAAGATAAAATAATTATATTATGTTATTCTTTAAAAAGTCTAGTATTTAAGTTCAAGTCAACTAGAGTTATGTAGCAGTTAGAATCCTACTCTACCTAGTACACTTAAATACTAATTATCATTTTAATAGATGGAGATATATTTTGAAAAGGATTTGTATCTAGTTTTAAATATATATATATATATATATATATATATATTTACATAACTAGGATACTAGACTGTATTGTGATTCATTGAACCAAAAACACAAAAAACAAAACCCTAAAAAGTCTAGTGTGAGATTTCGGCTAAGAAAAGAAAAAAAAAATTCTACTTGTTGTGGCCGAAATTTGTCAAGAAGGAAAGGAGTTTTCTTCAAGCCTTTGCATCCTCCTCTCAGTTCCTAGAAGATCGTGACGTGCCCACACATAGTTACCAAATAGCGGGACATTGCGAGGAAGACTTGGTGGTTCGTAATCGGAATAAAGCTTAAAGAAACGAAGGAGTTATCATCAAGGGTATGATCTAAATCCATCTTTATATATTCTTATATGTTGTATACGGTTTACAAGTTGCATAAAAATTTTAAAACCCCGTTTCCACTGCGCAAAGTAAGTCAGGGTTCCAATATTTTGTGTGTGTGAAAGAAAGCATGGAAATGATATGAAAAATAACCTAAGAAAACTAAGGATAGAAATGTATCCAGGTGTTTGCTTATCTAAGTTAACCTACTCCTAACTAAATTGAAAATAAATAAAGTATGTCTAAACTAACCTAGAGGGGGGGGGTGAATATGTTTTAATCAATAGATTACCAATTTTTTCAATTAATCAATGTTAACAAATCTACCATATATTAACAAACAAGCAATTACCACTAAGCAAGCGGAAAACAATAAAAACACAAGGATTGATTTACGTGAGAAACCCTCCAACTGCCAAAACTCACGGGCTATCCTTCTAGCCACACACGGTCCTCAAATCCACTATTTGAATGAAAGTTTACAACCTAGGTTGACCTCAAATCAAACCATTCTTGGTCAATAACCCTTTAACTCTACCCAACGGCCCTTTAATGGTTATCCTAGACCAAATAGCTTGTACACTAATCCACTTAGTTACAAAGCTTAACAATCCATGAAGAGATATAACAACCTATGTGAATATGTAAAAATATTCTAACATGCAATTAATGCTAGGCTACACTAAATGCTTATCTAGGATTAAATGATGGCAATTAAAACAATCCTAGATATCAATATCTAAATACAAAGCAAGAAGATTTAGCTAGAGGGCAAAATGGTCCTAAATGCTAGCTATCAATGAGCAATCAATCTCACTAACAGACAAGGACTCAAACATGTTAGAGACAACATTTAAACAAAGAGTCATGCATTTAATCAAGAAAAAAAATGTTAGTCCTATGCAAGATGAACATATAAATGAAACAAGAAGTTCTAGCACATGTTCAAGTTACCAAGTTATGAAACCAAAGAAGACTCGTGAAGATTTGACGTTTGAATGATCCTAGATGCACATGGAAATGAGTTTGTTGAGTAAAAATGGAGTCTTGGAGCTTCTCTCACTAAAAGGGACTCTTTCTCTCACTTAGGTATGAAAATAAAAGCTCACACTCGGCCAACACAAGAGAAGATATATATATATTTATATATATATATTTATTTATTTATATTTATTTATTTATTTATGAAGCCCTAAGCGAAATGACGTCATTTTGCCAAAAAAAGCTACAAAAACGCATCATACCGCGGTGCGTACAGCAGTTCGGGCAAGTATCCGTACCGCGGAATATACCACGTAACACACACTGGACAACTTCGGGGTGGAGACCGCGGCAGAGACAATATGCACCAACCGCGTAAGGAACCACAGTTCAACACAAAGACAACACTGGACAAAACCGCTTCAAGAGCCGCAGTATGTGCAAGTGCATACCAGCGGTCTACGCCGCGGTCAAGGGGAAAAACCCTTTACAACTCAAAAAAAACATCTAATCATATATGAAAGTTGTGCAAGTGTAAAGTGAGAGAAATGCACACGAAAAGAAGCCTAATTATCATGCAAGACTAATTATCATATGTAAGCTAGTGAGTGTGTGCAACTAAATCTCTTCAAAAGAATTAAGCACAAGTGATATACCTTTGAAGTGCTCTTGAGCTTGAGGATGACATCGAAGCTTGATCATGAACAAGGAGGCCTAATCTACCCTTACAAGCAAATCCCCAATGTGGTTTGTCAACGAAATGAGACAATCAAAATATGAGGAACTTACATAAATTAATCTACTCCTAAAGGCAAACACCCTAAGTTACAAAAATTAAGATGGCTAGGAGAGATGCAAGATAATGTACACACAAGGTACTCATGACCACCAAAACAATCATGCCGCCTAGAGTAACTAACCGCATCATCAATCTTTTTAAGGCTAATCTACCATTAAGAGGACGAGATGACCTAGATTGGTGTGCTGGCAATCCACCCCTTTCACTCTAATCTGGATGTATCGGATTGGTGTGCTCACGACACATCCCTTTCACTTTAGCATAGATAGATTTAAGTGGTCAGGATGGCTTGGTTTGGTGTGCTCACAATCCACCCCTTCTATTTTAGCCGAGAGGTATCAGATTGGTGTGCTCACGACACATCCCTTCCATTCAAGATATCTTGTTTTATTCACCTTAATGTGGGTATCTCAACTTGGATTGAGAGTTATTGTGACTACTAAAACCAAGGAGATATTTAATCCAATTTAAAAACATCTAATCAATTTAACATCAAAACAATGAATTAAGAGTTGGTGTGCCTACTCAATCCAAAGATATATCAAATACATTAAGAGCAATGAATGAAACTAAAGAGATAAAATTAATTGCAAGTCAATCAAATAAATGGCACTAGTGTTAGGTTTACATATTTCCCTAATGGGGATACACATCAAAAAAGAAAATAGCGAAAGAAGAGTAAAAGAAAAAACCCAATGTGTCGTTCTCGGATCTCCAAGCTCTATTGATATTCCCCCTCCTCATAGACAAGAAAGGATAGCTCTTTCCTATTGAATCCTCTTCAAAGATGGATGGATAATGGTAGAATGTGGTGGTGGTGAGGCAATCCATGGAGGAAAACCTCCATAGATGCCTTTGAAGGCTTCTCTCTCTCTTGATTTGGTGAAGAAGATAAAGTGTAGAGAGGTTGTGTGATAGGGTATTTGTGTTGTAAGTTAAAGGGTCTTGGGAAGAAAATGGTGTATTTATAGGCTTGGGAGGATAAGGCACGATCTGGGCATGAAAGGAGTTCATGAGTAGGACCCGTGAAGTGGACCGGCGAAGTCATTCTGGCTCTCAGTTCGTGGGACCTTCGCTGGTCCTGGCGAGTCCTTACGCAGTAGTTACTAAAATGGGCATAACTCCCTATAGAAGACTCGAAATCACAATTCTTAAAAACCGCTGGAAACTAGACTTCCGGATCTTTCCGAATATATGTGGATTGAAACATGTTTAGATCTGATGAGGGAGATATGACCCTCTAAAGTTTGATGTTCTGCAAGAGCTTTTTACAATTCCAGCCCCTTTATCCTCCAAATCTTACTTTTTGCTCATTTTTTCATCCCAAACTTTACTTTAAGCTCAAACACCATCGATAGAGAATATAACCTACACAAGCTTAACAAAACACATTATATACACAAACATGCTCGAAAACGAGTACGAAAGCTAGGTAATGGCTCAAATAGGTACATAAATGTGACGATCACCTAACCCATATATATATATATATACATACATATGTATATAAGTTTTCTTTTGCCAGTTCGTCCTAATATAAAATATATCAGGACGAAGAATATGTACCATTAGATTTACATACTTTGACTAAAAGTGTATGCACTAGTCAAAACTTCTCCATAATCTGTGTTCCACATTCTTCGACATGATATATTTTATATGCAGTCTTTCTACTGTTAGTTCGTCCTGATATAAAATATATCAGGACGAAGAATGTGGACCACAGATTATGGAGAAGTTTTGACAAGTTCATACACTTTGAGTAAAAGTATGTAAATCTAATGGTCTATATTCCCCGTCCTGATATATTTTATATCATGACGAACTGACAATAGAAAAATTATATATATATATATATATATATATGTATATATATGAGTAATGCTAGGCTTCCCAAATTTTTTCCCAATTTATTTCCCAAATATGTGTAGCACGTGAGGTGTCAACATCACATCACTTACCATATAATCTTTTGGTTTATAAGATGTTGACACCTCTCGAGCTACACATATTTGGGAAAAAATTTGAAAAGCCTATTATTACTCTATATGTATGTATATATATATATATATATGTGTGTGTGTGTGTATATATATATATATATATATACAGTCCTTTTCTCCTCAAGGCGTACTGATATAACTTATATCAGTGCGTTGCATGTGGACCACTGATTATGGAGAAGTTTTGACAAGTGCATACACTTTGAGTCAAAGTATGTAAATCTAAAGGTCTACATCCAACACATTGATAAAGTTATACCAGTACGTACTGACTTGAAAATTTATATATATATATATATATATATATATATATATATATATATATACACGCTTTCAAATCATAACAATGCTCTTAAAAGAAAGAATTAGTCGTTAGCAAGTTTTATATACTTTCTAATTAAGTCCGACAAAATTTCATACAATAAGACAGGCACAATCCAAATATATTCGAAACTGATTGATAAGTCAAAATTTACTTGATTGTATCATTAATGGGCCAATCTTTTTTATTAATTCTTATGTGGAGTATGGACAATTGGTTGATCCAAATTTACCTTTGTTGAATTCAAAAAGTCAAATAGTAGTTTACTATCAAATATCTATCAATCATATGACAAAATAACAACAACAACAATAATAATAATAATAATAATAAAATATTAGAGTGACTCAATGTTAAGCTAGATATGATGTCAATGTTAAGCTAGATATGATACTGGTTCCGGTTTGAAAAGATTTCCGATTAAGAACCGACAGTTCTGGTTTTAGTCTGGTTCCGTCGATTCGATTCCCTATATTTTTTTATAAAAATAAAAAGAAAAATTCAATATCATCCATCCACCATTCTAGACTTCTAGTGTTCCACACTTCCACCATCATCTGATCATCATCTGTCAAGAGACTCAAAACCTAGAAAATCAAAAACACACCACCAGTCACCACCCCTCATTCGACTGAAATCTCACCACCACCATCACCCAAAATCAAAAAATCAACAACTCCAAATGCATCCAACAATTTCTATTTGAATTTGCAAAGCTTTTTGGCATCAGAGGGAAGAGATCGAAGAGAGAGAGAAAGAAGAGATCTGAGACCGAAGAAGATCAGTCGTCGGTGAAGAGATCGAAGGAGATTGGCGAACTGGCGAAGAGATCGAAGGAGATCGGCAAACTGGCGAAGAGATCGAAGGAGATCAGCGACGAGATGAAACCAAATTTAAGAAGACAGAGAGAGAGATCTGAGATTGAAGAAAGAAAGAAAGAGAATAAATGAGTGAAAGAGATAGGGTTAGATGGGTAGGAGGCATAGGTTTAAAATATGTTTAAAATAATAGGAGGGGAACTGCCGGTTCTAAAACCGGAACCCAACCGTCGGTTCTAGTCCGGTTCCACATTTTTGGCAATCAGAACTGTCCTGGTTCTGGTTCCTGGTTCGGTTCCACGGTTGGAACCGAACCGTCATCATCTCTATGTTAAGTCCTGTCCACTCACACATTTTTCATTCCCAAATCACAAATTTTTTTGACTCCAAAGGCATAGCTCAACTGGTATATTGACAAGTTTAGGGTTTGGGTAAATGACTCCTAAATCAATAGCTCGAATTCTACCAATAACAAAAAATTTTAAAAAACACTTGGTCTAGATAGGTGGATAAATAAATATTGTTAACCACAAAAAATCACTAATTTTATTTTTAAGTAAATTTTATTAAACTTATCTTCGAAAAAAAAAATCAACTCAAAAGAAATAATCACTTATATCTATTGAATATTGATATTTATAAGTTTCCTAAAGTGTTTCTATGATATATCCAAGACATGTTACCTCAAACTTTTTTTTTTTTTTTATAAAAAAAACACCTCAAACTTGGAACTCAATTGACATACGTAGGTTGCTTGAACATTAATTTATCAACGCGTTGCATCAAGACCCTAATCTTGACTTTGACTTTAATTTGTTTTCCATCAAAATATAGCATATATTCACAACAGTTTTTTTAAAAGAAATATTACAATAATTTAAGATTTAGGGACGAAAAATTATTCAAACTCACAATCTCATAATATAGATATAAGGGGATACCATTAGACCAACATTATTTTGTCATATTAACGATAATGAATTCCCGTTTTGAATTTGTTTACTTTAATAATATTAACATGATCCGTAAAATAAATAAAAAAACATTTACATGACTAGATGAGTAAGATAGATAATAGTCTACAGTCACTCATCATAACACTATTCAATAACATAACAGTTATGCTGCCAGCCTGCAACTGCATCATTTAGAATAGATGTCGATTAATATCTCTCTCTATATATATATATATATATATATATATATTTGAAGAAAAGATGTCGATTTATAAGAGAGAGTGTCATGGCCATTCATAGTAAACAATATTGTTCAAAGGGACGATAGTTACACCTTAATGTAAGTATGTGACATTATTTACAATATATTTTAGATTGTTATGTATGACTTATATTTACTTGATAATTAAAAATTATGTGAAATGCTAGGCTTTTTAATTTATTTTTTTAAAACAAAAAACTTTTCAAATGACGTGGTATGTAAGTTGTCAATATCTTGTAAATCATGAAATTATATGGTGAGAGATGTAACATTAACAACTCACATATCATATCATTTGGAAAATCTTTTTAGGAAAAGAAATTGAAAAACCTAGTATTATTGAAAAATTATATATTACATGTATAAGATCAAAATTGTATCACAAGAGTTGGAGAGGTGAAGAATATAGTTTTTTTTTTATATAAAAAAAATAATGATGAAAATGAAATTTTTATTAAATTATTCACCGTTGGAATTGAACAAGTATGCATAAAAAGTAAATTAAGAGATGAGTCATGAGGTAATTGGAAGGCGTATGGAAGATCGTTAGAAAATTTTTATTCATTTAAGTTTACGCGTATAATAATTAATAAGTAGGTAAGCACATTGACCACAAATAGAAAGAGTAGCATCATTTACCAATTAAAAAACATAAAGGAGACTAGGAGAGGACCCAACCAACATGTTACATGTGTCTTGTGTGCAATATACATCATACTTTCTCTGCATTAAATTACACCGTCAGCCCAAGGTGCTCCCACGTTTGGAGGAGTGTTGTGTGGGGGAGATCCCTCCTCCTGAAAGGTTTACGCTAAAAAGTGGGAAATGGCAGAAGTTTAAGAGTTTTCAAGGACCAATGGCTTCCTAGACCTTGTACCTTCAAACCTATAACTCCTGACCCTAGTAGTGATATGCATGTGTCTGCTCTTATTGATCCTGATCTGTCGGGTTGGAATTTGGAGATGCTAGATCAGACTCTTCTTCCAGTCGATAGAGAGATCATCCTCTCTATTCCTATCAATCTCTCTGGTTGCCCCGACAGCCTCTCTTGGCACTACGAGAACTCCGGGATCTATTTTGTTAAATCAGGCTTCAGGTTGGCTTTGAGTGAGAATTTGCACGCCTATGTTACCAAGATCTCTCTGGTGCGTAAATGGTGGTCCTCTCTTTGGAATCTTAATTTACCTTCTAGTGTTAGAATTTTTGTGTGGCGAGCTTGCATCAATGTGATCCCCTCTGGCTTTGCTCTATGGAAACGTAAGATTGTGGACCAGCCTGTGTGCGTTGGGTGTGGTTCTGGCGTGGATACTCCGGAGCACTCCCTGTTCTGGTGTAAGAAGGCTAGGAAGGTGTGGGGATGTACCCAGTTCGACAGCTTCTTTGATAGACTTAGAGCGCTTCCAGTAGCGGAGGTCCTATCCAGTCTCCTCTCTCAGGTTAGCAAAGAGGATATGGCTTCCATCTGCATTACTCTTTGGGCGTTTTGGGAGAATCGTAACACCTCCTTCCATGGGAATAAGCCGAGAGACCCTCATGACCTGGCTGCTTGGGCAGAGAGTTTTCTTTCTGAATTTCATGGCTCCCAACGGGCTCCCAACGGGCGCTGGATTCCCAAGTCCCTTCCCCCCGCCCCCCCCCCCCCCCCCCCCCCCCCCCCCCCCCCAGCGAGCTTGCCAATACCTAGAAGCCCATGAGGATATCTCTTGAAATCGATGAATTTCATATAGGTCATTCACTATATATATACAATTTTTCTATTGTCAGTTCGAACTGATATAAGATATATCAGTTCCTTGCATGTAGGTCACTGGATTTAAATGTTTTGACTTGGCTGCATGCATTTGTCAAAGCATCTTTTAAATCCAATCACTGGATTTAAATATTTTGACTTGGCTGCATGCACTTGTCAAAGCATCTTTTAAATCAAATTGCCCACATGTAAAGAACTAATATTGCTTATATATAGTTCGAACTTGACAATAAAAAGAGAGTGTACATATATATATATATATATATACAGAAATTTTCATGTCAGTACGCACTGATATAACTTCATCAGTGCGTTGGATGTTATATCAGTGCGTTGGATGTGGACCATTAGATTTACATATTTTGACTCCAAATGTAATCAGTGCGTTGGATGTGGACCATTAGATTTACATATTTTGACTCCAAATGTATGCACTTGTCAAAACTTCTCCATAATCAATGATCCACATGCAACGCACTGATATAAACTATATCAGTGCGTGTTGAGGAGAAAAGGAATATATATATATATGAGAATGATTAAAGAATGACCGAAAGAGTTATTACCAATGTAGTCCTTTAACTTAAAAAAAATGTCAAAAGTAAGATTTAAAGAATGACCGAAAGAGTTATTACCAATGTAGTCTTTAATTTAATAAAAAATGTCACTTTTTGAAATATTTTTACTTTTTTAGTTCACATGATCTCTAAATTATCAAAAATGTACCAAATATAGGTCTTTTTAACTAAAATTTTGATCGTCAAATGTAACAAAAAAATGTAAATTAACAATTTTCCTCTTTGAATTAAATCATTAAATTAAAATGATGCTTTTGCCCTCCAATTTTTTATAATTTGACAAATTTACTTTTTAATAAATTATTATCAATAATTAATGTGATATATTTTTTTTAATATACCACTTGCAATGACGGCGACTCGAATATGTGACGTTATCTATTAAATTAACACTTTTAACACTAAGCTACATTAGACGGTGATAGTGTTATATGATACTTATTGATAATAAATTAGTTCAAATTCAATTTATTTTATTATTGTTTATTTATTAATTATTATTGTTATTATTATTATTATTTATATTTTTAAATTTTAGTATTCTTTAACTAAGCCCCCGTTGAATGGAATTTGTCTCTCTGTCCTCCCTAACTTTTTAAGTGAAGGCTATTGCCTCAACCATTATAGTTCCTTCACAACCATTTAATTATTTTTTAACGCTTTTATAATATGTGGATTTTATCACATGTGTAATACACACAATGATCTCTTACTAACCCACCGCCTCTCTCTCTCTCTCTCTCTCTCTCTCTCTCTCTCTCTCTCAGTTGCACTCCCACTTGCCAACTTGAGCACACCCAACTTGCTTCATCCTCGATCACCTTTCTTTGCCTATATATATGTAATGTGTCATTTGTAAGGGGCTGCTAAGATATCAGTACAAAAGAGCTCTCTCTCTCTCTCTCGTCTATCTTTCGTCTCTCTCTCAGTTTATTATTCTCTATCTCTGTTATTCATTTATTCTTGTTATTTATTTTTAGTTTTACAACACGTTATCAGCAAGAATATAGTCTAGGACTTCCAGAGAAAGTTCTTGAGAGTTTTTAGCTTTGGTTTTGAATTTTAGATCGAGTACAGAAATTTTGAAGTGCTCGAATCGCTTTTTGGAGGATACCGTTGTGTTCCTCTCAGAAATAGGATTTCGACGCCGCTGACCGCGTCTCAAACAGAGTTATAATGAACTCCCTAGCACCAGTCAAAGGTTGGTCAAACCTGGAAAATTTTCTAGAAATTTCTACAGGTTTCCAAGGTTGAAGACGACACTGTAGCGCCAGCGACACGTCAGCGCCCAGTCAGCGGCACGTCGTGCCACATTAGCGCCTAGTCATGCCACATCAGCATCCAGGCAGCGACACGTCAGCAGTGGGGCTGCCATGTCAATCGATGAGGTCTGCCACGCCAGCGTCACATCAGCAGGCGCGCCACGTCAGCGCCACATCAGCCAGAAATGTTTTTTGTCTGTTTCAGTGCAATTTTCACCCGTTTTGGATCAAGTCGGACTTGTTTCCAACTATTTCGACCGTTCCAAATGCAACCGTGCCATCCGTTTCAGCTAATTCCGCTTGTAAGTATTGTTTTGACTTATTCAAGCTTTATTAACTCTGTTTTCGGGCACGATGGAATATTCAAAACCTGGAGATCTGGATCCAGTATATTATGCATGCTTGATACTCATAAAGAGCAGTATTCAGAGAAATAAACACATCCAGTCGGATGTTGTAAGCATCATAATTCAAGATAATAACGTACAATATGGCTTATTTCGTCAATGGAAATTATATGTAATAGTTCTGGATTTATTTGTATGCACATCACAGGTGATCTCATGGCCCTGTAAGGTGATCTTATGACCCTGAAACCATTTATTTTTATGCACATCGCAGGTGATCTCATGGCCCTGTAAGAGGATCTTATAACCCTAAAACCATTTATTTTTATGTAATATATGAGACTGACTTATGTTGTGTCTCTGAACTGGCTTATGATGTGTCTAAGGTGATCGCATGATATGAAATTGTTTATTTTTATGCAACATATTAAACTGGGTTATACCCCTGATAAAACATGTAGATCTGGATCCAGTGTTATATACATGCCATACGGCACGGTTTTGAAAACCGATGAGAACATAGAGTTCTGGATCCAATGGTATTACATGAATGTCATACTTCATTATTTGGAACCTGAGGTTTCAAACACGTTCATAATATGAAGTTATCTCATATATATAAAGTGATACGTTTACATGTCACTTATTTGAAAGAATAATCTACACATCCAATAGGATGCTGTGAGTATCACAAAAAGGATTTAAGATCCTAAAGTATCATTCGTTTGAGAAAAAAAAGGAAAAAAAGAGGGGAGATCTACACATCCAATAGGATGTTGTGAGTATTATAAAAGAGATTTAAGATCCTAAGGAATAAAGAAATTGGAATTAATATTTTATCCATTTCATACATATCCAGTAGGATGTTGTGAGTATCATAAAGAAGAGATTTAAGACCCTAACGAATAATGAAATTGGAAATAATATTTTATCCATTTCATACACATCTAGCAGGATGCTGTGATTATCATAAAAGGATTTAAGATCCTAATATCACCTATAATGAGATTGTAAAGGATATTTTATCCATTTTATACTTGCTCCTGAAGAAGCAATATCAAGAGAGTAAATTTAGATATATTTATATTCATGAGATATCAAAACATACCCAGGAGTGGATGTTTGTGAATGACAAGAGAAAAGGTTTATAGAATAAACCTATTGAAAAGATTATTATCATTTCATATGAGTTATAAAATAGCATTATACATTATGTCCATAAAATTCCCAGAATGGAAATATATGTCTTGCCTATAGTGCAACGACTCATACAAACAATACTAATTTATGAATTGGACTTTGATCTGAGCAAATGTTAATATTGTATCAGGTCCAACGGATCTGATAGAAAGATCTGGAAGAGCTATGATATTGTTATCAAACAATACTAAATCATGTATCATTGATACTTGATATTATTCAAGTAGAACATAAAAGAATATGATCAGTTCAAAGGCATATAAAGTTAAATGTCAGATCAGATCCAGCGGATCTGATTAAAGGCTCTAGAAGAGCCACAATCTTATTACCAGATGGTATTAAATTGTGTCTCGATAATACTTTATATCATTCAAATAGAATATAAAGGAATATACTTAGTTTCAAAGATATACGGAGGAATGAATATCATATTGAAACTATGAGTAATGAGAATGTTTAATATATATGCATTACTTCTCATGATTCAGGCCAGAAACTCATTATAGAAAAGCTGAGTGCTTTATCATCTAGATTATATTACACTATTATAAAGAGTATAGATATTTATGCAGTTATGAATCATGAATCAAAAGTTCCCAGATCCAAAAATGTTTGTATTTTGGCGTGACCGTATCGGTCACCCAGGATCTACAATGATGTGTATAATCATTGAAAATTTCATGGATATCTATTAAAGAACCAGAAGATTCTTTATCCAATAAGAACTTATGTACTGCATGTTCACAGGGGAAACAAGCAGTAAAACCATTTTATTCTAAAATTTGGTTTTGAATCCTCATCACTCTTTTAAAGAATTCAAGGGGATATATGTGAACATATTCATCCACCAAATGATCTATTTCATTAGTATATGGTTCTAACTGATGCATCTACGAGATGATCATATGTTTGTTTATTATCAAATATCTCCATATTACTTACACTTGTTATCAGCTTTTTCAGATATACTCATAACCAAAATGGATCAGTGGAATCACTTATCAAACGTTTCCAGTTTCTCTTGAAGAGAAAAGTAAATGAAAAATTACTTATATACAAAATAGAGATACCAGTTCGGTTCTCTCTATATATATATATGTCTCATTTCAATCTTCGTATCTCTCCAATACGAAAGATAATTGATCATCAGATAATTATTAATCTGTTACCTGATATATTAAAGGTTACAAAATTTTATCAGTTGTCATCTCATGAACCCCGGCCGGGTGATTGTACTTGAAGAGTGATCAGAAAAAAAAATGCAACAAATAAATAAACTGATGTATATCATAAACTTATGAACCTTTTGAAAGGTATTGTTATTGGGATCCTAAGAGTAAACAAAACTCGAGTTATAAATAAATCCACTTTCTCTAAATCAACTCTATAAGAGTCTGATATATTTAAAGAGACACAAGTCTATGAAATGACTAAATGCATTGAAAATGGAAGAAATCTCAACAGAGATACAAGAATATAGAAATTGAGAGAAATTCTATAAATCATACAGAGTCTGAAATGACTAAATCTATTGAAATGGAAGCAATCTCAACAGAGATACAAAAGTTTAGAAATTGAGAAAATTTCTATAGGTCATATGAGAGAAATGTGGAGTCATAAGGAAACAATCATTAATAATATATTTGTATATACAGTAACACTACTGAAATTATAAATGATAATTATGATATTCATAATATCAATGATTGTAGACAAAATGCATGATTGGCCTAGATGAAAGAAGCAATTCAAGAAGAATCGACTTCATAAGCCAAAAATAAAGTGTTTAGATCAATAGTACTCCAGACACCTGGAGATGTCAAACTAGTTGGATACTAATGGATTTTTATACGGAAACGTAATGAGAAAAATGAGATCGTGAGATATAAGGCATGACTCGTAGTGCGAGGTTTCTTACAGAAACTTGGTATTCACTGCTGATGAATACGATTACGTTGTTGATAAATTTGGCTGCTTTTAAA
This sequence comes from Dipteronia sinensis, assembly GCA_033220585.1. Taxonomy (NCBI): domain Eukaryota; kingdom Viridiplantae; phylum Streptophyta; class Magnoliopsida; order Sapindales; family Sapindaceae; genus Dipteronia; species Dipteronia sinensis. Next base: position 47,279,342 of record CM065638.1, on the reverse strand, counting down.
GGCTTGAAATACGTCTTTTAGACGTAGTAATCATTTATCTCTATGATTCACTCAATGTAGATATTTATAAATCCTAAAGGATTCAAAATGTTAAAAGCATGTAAATCGAGATCTCGTAATCTGTATTTGATGAACATACAAAAATCCTTATATGGATTAAAAAAAATATGAGCGGATGTGGTATAACCGTCTCTGTTTAATATCTGATAAAGATAAGGATATAATAAATTATATACTCATGTGTCCTCATAAAGAAATGAGAATGAAAACATTGTCTCGACCTGAAGGTCGAGCATAGATTAAATGGAATGCTTATCGATCAATCAGAATATGTTGAAAAGATTCTGAAAAGATTCTGAAAAGATTCCATATAGATATTACTTCACAAAGCAAGTCTTTGTTTATACTCCCTCCAATCATTTATGATGTTATTACATGGGGAGCGTCCAATCAGGGGGAGCGTCCTATTAGGGGGAGTATATCAAATAAAGTATATTAATTATATTGTGGTATATGTGCATTGTACTCTTTTTCCTTCCAATCAGGTTTTTGTCCCATTGGGTTTTCCTGATAAGGTTTTAATGAGGCAATTCTCTATGCACACCCAAAAATCATTAGATCCACAAAATCATCATAAATATTACATTGATTCAGTAGATCATCATATATATGTTATCTTGATCAAAATATCATTGTAAATATTACTTTGATCTTGTTAATCATCGTATATATGTTACCTTGATCCAGAAGATCATCATAAATATTACTTTGATCCGACAGATCAATGAATATTTTTGCTCAGGTTTTTATCCCACTAGGTTTTCCCTAGTAAAGTATAAATGTGAGAAATGTTTTGAAGAAAACAATAAATTCTTGATATATCTACGCTATACTCTTTTTCCCTTCGATCAAGTTTTATCCCACTGGATTTTCCTGACAAGGTTTTTAACAAGATAGTTTTTAATGTCCAACCCCACTAGATCCAGAGAGATCGTTGTATACATTTTTCTAAGATTTTGTCCCATTGGGTTTTTCTTAGAATATTAATACAAGTGATATAAATTCAAGGGGGAGTGTTATAATATGTGGATTTTACCACATGTGTAATACACACAATGATCTCCCACTAACCCACCGCCTCTCTCTCTCAGTTGCACTCCCACTTACCAACTTGAGCACACCCCACTTGCTTAATCATCAATCACCTTTCTTTGCCTATATATATATATATATATATATATATATATATATATATATATGTACTGTGTCATTTGTAATATATGTACTGTGTCATTTGTAAGGGGCTGGTGAGATATCAATACAAAAGAGCTCTCTCTCATCTATCTTTCGTCTCTCTCTCCCGTCTATCTTTCGTCTCTCTCTCCATGTCCCTCAGTTTATTATTCTTTATCTCTGTTATTCATTTATTCTTATTATTTATTTTTAGTTTTACAACAAACGCTTATATATTTAATTATACCTTATGATTTTTTTTATCATATTGACATGTGGCATTTTGTTTGTTTTGGACAATGATTCAAATGACGAAAATAAGCTTTGAGACCATTAAGTTTGATTGACATAATGATTTGGGTTTAATGTATATTTTGAAAATGTGGGACCAAGCGAGCTAAAAAAGAAATAATAGATCAAAAAGTGATATTTCCAAATACATCAGGGATCAATTTGATAATCACCGTTCTAGGAATTAGGACAACATGACAAATTGTCTTTAACTCAAAGGGTCAACACTGTAAATCCAAACTCAACATTAAATAATTCTAATAATATAAATATTTGTATTTTTCTTGAAAAAGAAAAACATCGCCGTTTTTGTTAATTCGTGTAAACGCTTTGAAATTTATATCCAAAAACCAGCCGTTGCAGAGAAAAATAGAGAGAGCTATGGTGTGGTGGGCTTGATGTGCTAAAAAAGTTAATCTGCCCAGATTCCTTCAAGTTTTATTCTTTTGCCCCTCAAAAAGCTCACCTTCTTCACATCTCATTTTCTGGAAAGTCTTCTATCTCTCTGTGCGTGTGTAGGGCGGCGGCGACGATGTATGTAGAGAAAGATCTGTCTGGTGATGGAGAGAACTCTGTCAGTAACAAGTTTTCTCATCACAAGCACAGCGTTTTAGAGCAGAACAAAGGAACCCCAGATGAGAATACGAGTTTCTCAAAGAAGAGTCGTGATTTTCTCAGAGAATCAAGCATGAATCTTGACGGTTTGGCTTCAAAACCCTCAAAGAACACCACCTCTGGCTCTCAAGAACTCACTCTTAGATACTTGTGTGAGAATTCCAAAATGGGTGCTACTTCTTTTTCTGAGAAATATAATAATTGTCAAAAGGGGAAGGAGGTTGTTGAGAATTCAGTTCAAGATGACAAGTGGGTGGAGAGAGATTTCTTGAATTTGAATGAGAGCAGAGTGAATTCTTCTTCCAAAAGAGAAGCTGAAGAAGAAGTGGGTGAATTTGAGGGAGAGAATAATGTTAATAGAGAGAAAAAACCTAAGTTGGAGACTCTCAATCTGTCTCTATCTTTGCCTGATGTGTCTCTCTCTTTAACTGCTTCAAAGGGTTTGCAAAACAACAACGGCGAGGCTTCTTTTTATAGAGCAAAACCTAGTAGGAGTATACAATCTTGGGCACCTTCAAAGGACAACACACAAACAACTTGTTCGAATGATTTCACTGCTGCATCACTTTCATATTCATATTCTCACCCGTTTTCGCATAATCCTAGTTGTTCGTTAACGCATAATTCGACAGAGTATGATTATTCTGTAGGGAGAGATGATCAAATTTGGTGTGGTGGTGAGGGGACTAATGGATCGGTTCATAGTCGGTTTAAGCCGATTGGAGATGGGGTTGTTGCTTTGAACAATCATGTTGGTGGTGGAGCAACAACGTTGCAAGATGGTCGTTTGATGAACAAGGATCCGTGTAATAATAGTCTTTATAAGACTACTAGTTCGGATAATCTTTCGTTTTTCCCATCTGAATTACCTGCTAGGCCGCGGATGGATACCAATTCTGGGGATTCAAGGAAGAGAGACTCGGAGAATCTAAGGGTTTTGGAGAGTATTGATGGAGGGAGACTGCGGAAGCTCTCAAGGCCGGAGAGAATTCTTCGAGAGATTGTATCAGAGACTATTCCTGTAATGGCTCAAACAGTTGAGGAGTTTTCTGAAGAAACTCTTGAATCTATAAAGGAGTATTTGAAGAATATTTTTGTGAAACCTGAGAAGAGAGATGAATTCGTAGCTCTGCAAAAACGACTTGACAGAAGATCCGATCTTACCATGGAGACTCTCTCAAAGTGTCACAAGGATCAATTAGACATATTGGTTGCCATAAGGACGGGGATTAGAAGCTTTTTGTCTGGAAAGATTCGGCTTCCTGTAAAGGAGCTCGTTGAGATTTTCATGTTTATGAGGTGTAGGAATGTGAATTGTAGGAGCTTGTTGCCGGTTGATGATTGTGACTGTAAAATTTGCTCCACCAACAAAGGATTTTGCAGCTCATGTATGTGTCCGATTTGTTTGAATTTTGATTGTGCTAACAATACTTGCAGTTGGGTTGGCTGTGATGTTTGTTCGCATTGGTGCCATGCTGCTTGTGGTATTCAGAGGAATTTGATTAAGCCTGGTCCAAGCTTGAAGGGGCCCTCGGGAACTTCTGAGATTCAGTTCCACTGCATTGGGTGCGGTCATACTTCCGAGATGTTTGGATTTGTCAAGGATGTTTTTGTGTGTTGCGCAAAGGATTGGGGTCTAGAAACCTTGGTTAAGGAGCTTGACTGCGTGAGGAAAATTTTCAAGGGAAGTGATAACGTTAAAGGCAAGCAGTTACATATTAAGGCTGATGAGTTGGTCTTAAAGCTAGAAAAGAAAATGATGTCTCCTACGGATGCTTGCAACTTCATTATTCAGTTCTTCAATCGTAAGTCCCCTAACTTAATTGTATTGCTTTTACAGTTCATATATTATTTATCCTTGTCAGTTAAAGTGGGTGTGTGTTGATCTGGAATGTTGTGGACAGCAGATACGACCTGCTTCAGTTTTTTGTTTTGTTAATCACCTCTCAGGCACCTTTACAAATAAATTTTGTACATTCTTTTCAGTTACTGGGGTTAAATTTTACTTCTGATTTAGAAATTCATCTGTCAATTTTACTTCTGAGTTCTGATATATATGGGGTTATATGTATGTATATATTCAATGGTGTATAATAGTATGTAAATAACACATTTCAAACCGAAAGTAAGATACTAGTATACCTACAAGAACCCATACTTACAGTCTGCATTAGGCAAAGTTTGGATGGGAAACCTCATCCAAATACCAAATCTGATGGGAGCAATCCCAAGCTCGGTGAACCCTGTAATGGGCTGAAGTCCTTGTGCCGACGTGATACCATTTTTATTTAGGAGGGTATGAGGGTATGGTCCTAGATGTCCTGCCCTGCTTATATGGGTCATAATATGGTTTGGAATTATTGTAGAGGGAAGACTAAATTATATTCTCTTAAGTTCATTCGCTGCTATTACTTTTGTTTTTGGATACAAATGGCTAGGCTACACAACTAGGGGTTTCCCTCACCACCTGTTAAAACCCCGATCCCTGGAGTGAATGAACCCCAAGTACATCTTAATCTTACAACTCTGCACAATGACACAAGGAATCATATCCTTTTGGGGTAATGCAAGTAGGAGCATTTGCGTGCAACTTCCAATTGTTTCATAAAGCAAATCAAATCATCTTTGTTATACAAGAAACTAAATGGTGTTATATAGTTTTAGAATTTAGATTAGGTAGATACTAGATATAGATACTAACGGATCCCACATTATTGGAAGCTGTGAGATCTTTATTGTCTTTGCACCTGTGGCAACATAAAATAATCTGGAATTGGCAATAGGTTTTAAACCTTGAATTTCTGAAGTTGTGCTTTGTCCATAACTGTTAAAATGTGTCGACTTTGTTCCTCTTCATGTTGTGTGTTAGTACTAGTGCAGTAGAAAGTCACTTCTGTTTTTATGATATTGTTTGAGCTTGATTTATTTACTATAGTTTCCTTTTTCTTGAAACTTGTCTTTGTTGGCAAACCTGATCTGTAAATCTTGACAAGAAGAATCTGAAGTCGCAATTACTGTCAGCCATTTCATTCAGTCTAGATATCTTGCTGATAATCAATTTAGCATTTTACTAGATTGCTCAGTAATGCCTGATTTTCTACAAGTATCAGTTTGATTTATTTATATAATTTATTCAATTCCATGATTGCACCTTGACTCTTTTCTCTTTATGGATGTTTTCCTTTGTTGGGATAAATAGATATAGATAATATGCCAGACTATCCTGCTTCTGGTGCTTTGCTGAATGACTTGATGGCAACTCAAGCTAGCCTCAAAAAAGATGCGACTTCTATTCCACCACCAGCCTCTTCTCTTCCTCCAAAATATTCTATTTACAACATGTCCTCGTCAAGTGGGCGGCACAGTTCATTGTCGAGTGATCTCCATCAGAAAGATCTCAGAGGTGGTGACCTGAAAATTGAAGACGATTTCCAGTTTGGTAAGTTATCAAAGAATGATGGTTTTGATAGCTTGGAGAGCATAGTTCGGATTAAAGAAGCAGAAGCTAGGATGTTCCAGAACAAGGCAGACGAAGCACGAAGAGAGGCAGAGGAATTCAAACGGATGATTCGGGCAAAGTCAGAGAACTTGGAAAATGAGTATGCTGAGAAGCTTTCGAAACTGTGTTTACAAGAGACGGAAGAAAGGCGGAGGAAGAAACTCGAGGAACTGAAGGTCTTGGAAGATTCACATTGTGATTACTTCAAAATGAAGCTGAGAATGCAATCTGAAATTGCTGGTTTGTTGGAGAGAATGGAAGCCACAAAGCAGCAGTGGGTGTAATTCCTACTTCCTAGTTGTTGTTTAAACTTTATAATCTCTTCTCATCTGGCTACAATTATGATGCTAATGGTGTGTAATTTATTCTTGTTTTCACTGCTTTGGATATCAAATGAAAAATTAACAGATTGTGAAACACAGGGTTGTTTTTTGATTTTGGTCAAACCTCAAGGAGGGATTTTGGAACTCTCTCTTGACTCAGAATGATATTATTCAATTTCATTCATGTTATTTGGATAATGATGTTTGAGATGCTTGAGCATTGTTGAAGAACAAGTGTCAAACAATACTTGTATTGCTTGAAGTTGTCAAATATCATGATATAATAAAATATTTTCCATTTCTGATATAAAAAATGATATATTCTTCGATTGAGAATTGAGATCGTTGAAGTTGTTATTTTATAAAGGCCGGTGATCACGGGTTCTTGCATCAATCAACATTAGACATTAGTGCTCTATAGTGTCTTTGGTTTTACATTAATTCAATGGCCCCATGCCACTACCTCATTATCATTATTAATCTTTTTTATATTAATAATAAAGACTACAAATAAATTAATCATATCATAATTTAATGCCATCATCTTGTGTTCACATTTGCATATATCATATATGGAGAAATTTTTCAACGGAAGTTCGGTAAATGGGAATGTAGGCTCGAATCATTTTTTATTTTTTCGATTTTTTAAATTTTATAATAATTCAATAATAATATATCCCAATATTGTTTTTTAAAAAGAATTTTGCCACTGTTTTCTCACAAATGGAATATTGGAAAGTAGAGCACTTTTTTTCATGCTTTTATTTCCTTCTAAGATATGTACCTCTACAATATATCATCTATTATTATAACTCTATGTAAGTCGATGGTAAAATGCGCTTATTCAATTTTAAAATGTTCTATATTTGAGTCGTATAATAGTCGTATAATATATATATATATATATATATATATATTAAAAAGTATAATATTTGGGCTTAAATAATCGTTCCACCGTGCAAATATTTGTGGCTGCTGGGATTGGATTCTATCCCAACAAGCCCAGCTTCACAAGTTAAGACTACATCTTCTTGTGTAATTTTCAAAAGACTACATCTTCTTGTGTAATTTTCAAAAGTTAATATTGCCAATTTAGTTTTTAACTTTTATTTATATGGATTGATGGTAAATATCAGAGGTTTGAATTGTGGTACCCGTGAATGGTACATAAAAAATAAAAATAAAAATAAATATGCTAAGATAACGTCATAACGGTATAGACTCTAGCCAGACTCATACTAGTTTGATACACATACATGTGGAAACAATAAATGACTTTTTAACAGGAAATGAAACAAAAAAATATTAAATTGCTCAATACTCTCTTGTACAAATTTGACTCGAAAGCATCTGGCATTATGGATTTATTTTATTACATCGCTACTTATTATAGTCAATAGATCGATTTAATATAGAGAGTCGATAGAGCTCAAAAATCACATTATTGTGAACCAGGAAAACACCAAGTAAGCCAGAACAACACACAGTTTCACTTCATCTACATAGGTTCGATTAGTGCAGACAATATTTTGCTCTTAAGATCCTCTTGAACGCCGTACCCATCTCCATCTTGATAAAAGCAATACGATACTCGTGGATAGTTTGCAAGAACATTCACAAATGGTTTCAGCGAAACTGATATTGGAGCAAGAATTAATCCATTAACTTTTGTCAACATTTTACTTATCAAGTCTGTAATGTGATTTCGAGCTATCTCCTCCAACTCTCCAAGACATTCGCTTCCCGCATGTAACACTGGATCGCTGATGGAGCGTCACCTCTTTCACGTTCCGCCTGCAGTTAGATGTATATATATCGATCATATTGTGAGCTTAATTTATCGAGGTGCATACCTATTTATTGAATATAACGATATATTATTATAGTTATCATGCTAAAGAGCGAATTATGGATAAACTATGATTAGCTTTTTGGAAAATTTCCAAATGAACAAATTCAATGAAATTTTTTACTTCACCATGTTCATCTCTATGTATTTTTCGAAATATCTATGGAGTACATTGATAGTATAAAAATGGCTATAGGGAACTTCTTTCAATCATATTAAAAGCTAAGGTACCGATATTAACACTCATAAAACTTAGTACACTCATTTTTATAAGTACACTCATGTCTAAAATTTAAAAAATAAATATTACTATAAACACTCATCATAATGCCAATAGTACCCTCATTGAAATAAATATATTCATTTTAATACATATTATAAACACTCTTAAACTATTATCACACACAATTTATAAAAAAAATCATATTATTTTTAGAATCAAATCCTCTTTTAATGATGGTCAAATTTACTTTTGGAAATATATCGAATGTAAGAGCCTTATAAAAGGGAATATGTGGAATCGTATATGAGGTCAAGAGATTTTCAATCTAGAGTTCTCTTATTTATACAGCTATCTTAAAAAAAAAACTTATTGATATCTATGGCTATTAAAAATAAAACTTATTGATATCTATGGCTATTAAAAAAAACTTATTGATATCTACGGCTATCGTTAAGAAGTAATTGTTTATTGATAAAGTTCATAACTATACATAAAAAAAAGACAAAAACAATATGATAATCATGCGATAATGAGAAAGTTTGATACTTAAAACAAAATTAGAGTTTAATTATGGTTTATCATCAAAATTAGGGTTTATCATATTTTAGGGTTTATCATAAGTTTTTTTTTAAGGTAAGTTTTTTTTTAATAAAGAAATATAGTTGAAGATATGGGTGTAATTAATGAGTGTAATTAATGAGTGTTTATAGTAGTTGACTTATTTTTAATTAAAGTAATTTATCTTTATTAGTAAATTTCTATTCGGATATGTTTGTAATTAAATTTTTTAATAAAATATAGGTGTACTAATAAGTTTTATGAGTGTAAATATTGGTACCCTAAAAGCTATTCTAAAGGTGCATTTGATGCGTGGGATTGGATTGAACTGGGCTCAATTAGTACTGCAACATGTTTTGTACATTACAGATTGGATTAAAATAATACTGTCTCTTGTTTGGTGTAACATGTGATTGTTTAAAAAATAATTGAAAATAATTGTTTTTTTTGTGAGAGGTAAGTATAAAATTATATTAAATAAATAAAATCATTTTAATAAATTCAAAGTAAGTAAAAATAAAACTATTTTAAATTAAATTTGGTTAAAAAAATTATTAAATTATTATTTTGAATAAAATAAATAAAATTTAAAAATAAATTAATTAATTTGAAATAAAATAACATTTAAGGTTTAATTGAAAAATCTTATAATAAAATAACATATATTAAATTAATTTTAAATCAGATTGAATAAATTTAATATTTTAAATATAAATAATATAAAAAACAAAAAAAAACAAAAAAAACAAAAACAAAAGACCGGGACAAAAATAGTCCCAGCCAAAAGAGTGAAACTTTGAAAAACAAAACTGAGAAAAGCAATAATACAAAAGGAAAAAAGGCTGACCATGGCCAAAAATATATATAAATAAAAATAAGAAGAGGGGGACTATTTTAGTCCCAACATCTATCCTACCACAACAGAACAACACATGGGCTTCACTGTAAGAAGAGGACTATGCTCAACAAACATAGAGAGATGACAACACATGGGCTTCACCGTTAGAAGAGGACCGTAGATAATCCTACTGGATACTCAATAAACATGGGGAGAGGACTATACATAGTCCAATCCTGTCCAGTGTAACAAATACAACTAAGGTAGTGTTTTTATGAGGTAATTATAAAGCACTACTGACTTGTCAATCAATGTTGCATAGCTGGTGGGATTGAGAGTTGATTTTGCAATGAAGTTTCAAAAGGAGAAAAATGATTGACGCGACCTTGAAAGTTGAAAGACCTCCTAATCTTAATTAGCTTCTTTGACAATAATTCAACAACAATTAACAGACTAGGAAATAAAAACAATTTAAATTGACAAACGTACGTACAAAAGCCTGTTGTGTACATGTGCACCATGCTAGAAATAATGTTTAATCTCCACACATATAAATATATATATATATATATATATATATATATGTTCATGCACTAGTTATCTTCATGGAATTATGGATATATATAGTTACCTTATGAGTGGATAAATCATTCAATAGTCGAAGTATTAAGCATGGATCATGCAGGATTTGCTGAAGATTATTTTCCAGAAAATGTTCCATCTCATGTGTAACCTCGTTCATTATAGAAAAAAATGAAAGGACTCCAAGAACCAAGCATCCAGATGTCATCCATCCAATACTCAGATACTCTTCTAGGGATGGGATATATCCCTCGTTGTACCACTTCGCTTCCATGAGTATTGCTTTTGTGTGATCTGCCCACTATATATATAGATGAAAATAATCTAATTAATGTACAAACATGTGTTGGTGTGAGTGGTTCGGGTACTCTCGTCTCTTAAGTAAGGTCGTGGGTTCAACCCGTCTTATGAACGGAGCTGCACATATTGGGAGTACTTTACCCTTTATTGGGCCGACCCGGTGCGAGTCCGAATTAGTGTGGACAGGACTGATTAGTCCGGATAGTTTAAAAACCAAAAAAAAATAATCTAATTAATTAACATTAACGGTCAAGGTTTCTAACAGTTTTGATGCTCAATAGATACGTACCACTTTCTTCAAATAAGGCAACACTTGACTCCAACCCTTTTCATTTCGAATTTCATCAGCCATTTCATTGGTAGTATCTTATAATGCTTGAAAAAAATATCTTCATATATTCCGGAAAATGTTGAATTTCCTTTGAATCCCACCTAAATTGAAAATTAAAAGAGATAATTTATATTATCAATATTAATTCTATGTTAATATATGAAAGTATCTATTTCCAAATTAAGTATATAGACTAACCTATCCACAACATTGGTGAAGTGTTGTAGTTCTTCCGGTTAATAATTTTGGGAACACAGAGTTTACTGGACAATTCTCAGGCAGGCGTTCAATGTGCCACTGAGCTAAAAGATTTCATTTATATAGGTCTTTACAAGGATGCCCTAAATAGTGACTAATGGCATTGTGCCAAGTGTACAGAGAATTAAAGAATTAGTATTGGGTCTTAAGCCCAAAAACAAATACAAGATGATGTCGTTTTTCATACTCTTAACACTCCCCTACAAACTTTTGAGTGGTAAGGGTCTCTGAACCACTCCAAGTTTGTCTCTTAAGTATTGAAAACGAGTATGAGATAGAGGTTTTGTTAGACAATCTGCCACCTGATCGGATGAAGGGACGTACCTAACGGCTAACTGCTTGGCCAAGACTTATCTCTCACAAAGTGGATATCAACTTCTATATGCTTAGTTCTAGCATGATAGACCGGGTTTGCAGCCAAAGCACCTGCACTTAAGTTATCACACCAGATGATAGGAATTGAGAAACAAGGAAAGAACAGTTCATGTAGAAGTGATTCAAGCCATGAGAGTTCACACGAAACTTGAGCCAAAGCCCTGTATTCTGATTCTGCACTTGACCTGGACACAACTTGTTTTTTTTTATGACCATGAGACCAAAGTGTCTCCAAAATAGACACAATTCCCTGCTGTTGATCTCCTATCATCCACACAGCAGGCCCAATCCGCTTCTGAAAAACCTTGTAATGTTAATCTCTCACAAGGTTTGATGTGCAACCCCATATTTTTAGTGCCCTTGAGATACCTAAGGACCCTTTTTGCTCCTTGCCAGTGAGCAGTGGAAGGACTTTGCAAATACTGACTTAACTTGTTTGTGATAAAAGCAATGTCTGGCCTTGTGTTTGTCAAGTATTGAAAGCCCCCAATGATGCTTCTGTAATAGGTGGGATTTTTCAGTGGTTCACCAGCTGCAGCTGATAGTTGTTTTCCATCTATTACTGGTGTTGGACATGACCTTGTGTTTTCCATCTCTGTTCTTTTAAGTAGCTCTTCTATGTACATGGTTTGTGTCAAATACATTCCAGTTGTATCCCTTCTTACTTCTATTCCCAGGAAATGATGTAGATCTCCCATATCCTTAAGTGCAAACAGATTATTCAGCCTTTTTACAAATCTCTGCAGCGAATTTGAGTTACTTCCTGTAACAATCATGTCATCTACATAGATGAGAACCATAATAATCTGATTTTCATCTTTACAGAATAATAATGAAGAGTCACACTTTGAGTTTTTGAATTTCCAATCAACTAAAGTATTTTTGAGCTTCTCATACCATGCTCTAGGAGCCTGCTTTAATCCATATAATGCCTTCTGCAGCTTGCAAACAAAATTAGGTCTTGAACTATCTACAAAACCATCTGGTTGCTTCATATAGACAGTTTCTAGTAGGTTCCCATTCAAGAAGGCATTGTTTATGTCTAACGGTCTCACTGACCAATTCCTTGAGACAGCAATAGTAAGTACAACTCTGATGGTAGAAGCTTTGATGAATGAGCTAAAAGTTTCTGTGAAATCGATCCCGGGTGTTTGAGTTAACCCTTTGGCAACTAACCTTGCTTTGCATCTCTGAAAACTTCCATCAGCATTATATTTAACTTTATAAACCCATTTATTACCAACTATGTTATAAGAAGATGAATGAGGAACTAGAACCCAGGTTTTGTTTTTGTTCAACGCATTGATTTCTTCTTGCATTGCATTAGACCAAATTTTAGAGTTTAGAGCTTCAAAAACTGATGTTGGTTCATATGGTGCTTGATCTCTAACAGCTGAGAACATTTGATATTCTGATGGGTATGTTTTTGGCTTCTGTATGCCCATCTTGGCTCTTGTCACCATATGATGTCCTTGTCCTTCTGTTGGCTGAGTATCTGTAATTTCTACATGCCCTAATTCTTCCTCAAGACTGTTATCAGAATCAAAAGGAATGGCAAATGAATTTGGACTAGGACTAGAGCTAGCATCATTATCGTTATTACCTGACTCTCCTTCAACAAGAACTTTTCCCGGTCCGAAAGATTTTGACCTTTGGTCTGGTGACTGAGTTGCTAGGGAGTTAGCAGGAAGTGAACCACATGCAGATGAGACATGTTGTGGAGAAGTACTGCTTGAGGGACAAGAGGACGAGGAAGGAGTGTTTATGGGAGTGGTTTGAGGAGGATGAAACAATGTAGGAAACCAGTGATGTGCATTAATAACAGTTGTTGACTCAGCATGTTTGGTGTTCAAAAAGCTATCTTTAAAGGGGAATTCAAGTTCATTGAAAACAACATGTCTAGAGATGTAGATCCTACCGGTTGAACTCACACATTTATACCCTTTAAAGGTGTCACTATACCCAAGAAAAACACATTTGGTGGTGTGGAACTGGAATTTTTGGGTTTGGTAGGGTCTAAGGCATGGAAAACATGCACAACCAAAGGCTTTAAAGGAAGAATAGTCTGGTTTCTGATGAAAAAGTTTGGAGATGGGAGTATCTCCTTCAAGTGTTGGTGTAGGAAATCTATTTATAAGGTAAACTGAAGTTTGGAAAGCTTTACACCAATATTTGAGAGGCAAATGTGCTTGAGCTAATAAGGTAAGGCCAGTCTCCACTATATGTCTATGTTTTCTCTCAGCTCTACCATTTTGAGCTGAGGTCAGAGGGCAAGAATGCCTAAATTGTACTCCTTGGTTTTGAACCAATTCCCTAAAACTTTGATATTCACCTCCCATGTCAGATTGTAGCACTTAATCTTTCTGTCAAGTTGGTTTTCTACAAGAGCTTTGAACCGAGTAAACACTCTAAAGGCATCTGATTTATACTTTAATGGAAAAAGCCAAGTGTATCTACTGAAGTCATCAATAAAGTGAATATAGTATCTGTGACCTGCAGTGGACATTACTGGGGAAAGACCCCATAGATCAGTGTGAATAAGGTCAAGAGGATGGCTGGCATGAGAATTTGATAGTTTAAAAGGCAATAGATGTGATTTTCCATATTGACAAGCATCACAAAAAGATAGTTTTTCATTGATATTCAACTTTTGATTACAATTTTTCAAAATCAGATCAAGAGTTCTATTTGAGGGGTGGCCTAACCTTCTATGCCACACCTCTCTTAGGGAATTCAAGGAGTTACTACTATTGGTTTTAGGAAACTGAACAAAATTACAACTAGGAGGCTGATTTGAAAGTTGAAGAGAAGTCTTGGATTTTGTGACAGAAACAGAAAAAACTGGTTTGGTGAGAGGTAGATCAAGCTGGTGCAATCCATCCTTAAGCCTCCCTTGAAGTAGAGCCACTCCCGTCGCCTTGTCCTTAACAACACAACCACACGAGTCAAATTCAACAATAGTATTATTGCAAGTAAGTTGGGAGATGCTAAGAAGGTTCTTCTTTATTGCAGGCACATGTAACATATCTTTTAAGTGTAAAACTCTATTATTAGCAGTGTGCAATACAATTTCCAATATGAGCAATAGAAAGTCTATCACCATTACCAACTGTGAGTGTATGGTTACCATTGTACTTAGCCTTTTGACTTATGTTGCCAGCATCTCCAGTAACGTGTGCACTTGCTCCACTGTCAGCATACCAAACAGGATCAATTACTGTCTCTGGACCTACTATAAAGGCTGAATTGGTGTTGTTGTTGTTATATTGATTTGGGGGGCTCCCTTGATAAGCATCATTATATTTGTAGTAGCATTTGACTGCAGTGTGACCTATTCTACCACATACTTGGCAAATAGGTCTAGAATTATTGTTTCTGCCTCCTCTCCCTCTTGGAGATCTACCACCTCTGTTTCCATAGCCTTCTGAGTTCCTGTTCCGGTTTGAGTTGTTGTTGTTGTTGTAAGTCCGTCCTTGATTCTTGTATTGATTCCCTTGAAAGCTGCCTTGGCCTCTATTCTGTACACTTTGACCTCCATTGTTCTTTGTTCCAGCAAAGTTAACAGTTGCTTGTCCCAGATTAATGGATGCTATTCCAGCATTCATTTGCTCTAACCTCTTTTCATAACTCAGAAGTTTTGCCTGCAAATCAATCCAACTAATGTCTTCCTTCTCATTGATTTGACATACTAATGGATTGTACTCATGTGAGTCAAGTCCATTCAAGATTTGTGAAACCAAATCCTCCAGAGGGACTGGTCTACTAGCAAGAGCTAAATTGTCTGCCAATCTCTTAGCCATTTTAAAGTAATCAGACATCTTCATTCCACCTTTTTTCAATTCTTGAAATTCCTTCTTGTAATAGGCTATGTTGGACTTGGTTTTGATTCCAAACAAGTCTTTGATAGAATCCCAAAGATCCTTTGAGGTTTCACTGCCCATTATTTCAGCAACAACATCAGGTTCGATGGAATTATACAACCATCCAAGCAAAATCTGGTCCTGGACAACCCATTCTTCATGCTCTGGGTTTTCTTCAACCTCATCAGTCACTTCTTCACTTACTGTGGCTGGAGTAAACTTGATGGAAATTTCCGAGCTCCTGTGATGAAACCCTCCAATCGATTTCCTCGAATGACAGGCAAAACAAGATTCTTCCAAAGCAAGTAATTCTCGTGGTTCAGCTTGACTGAACAGTAGGAACCGAGAGGATGACCTGATTGATTAGTGGATTTCAGGCTGCCAAATGAGCTAGAAGACATCTCTCTGCTCCTTGCGTCTTTCTTTGTGCTCGAACCTTGTTCCTTCTCAATAGCACTCTCAGGCGATGGAGAAACGGTGAAGTCATCTTTTCCGGCGGTAGCCATTTGCTCTGATACCAAGTTAATAATTTTGGGAACATAGAGTTTACTGGACAATTCTCAGACAGGGGTTCAATGTGTTGCTGAGCTAAGAGATTTCATTTATATAAGTCTTTACAAGGATGCCCTAAATAGTGACTAATGGCATTGTGCCAAGTGTACCGAGAATTAAAGAATTAGTATTGGGTCTTAAGCCCGATAACAAATACAAGATGATGTCGTTTTTCATACTCTAACACTTCCAAGGAGCCATAAACATCATAAATATCATCCATTACAATAACCAAAGCAGTGGCTTTAGCAATCCATTTTCTATAGCTGCTTTGTTTAGGATCATAAACAAGTCCAAGTCCAGTCATGAAACTTTCAGTCACTCGATCCCTAGCAAAGTTTAATTTCCCAACCAACCCCAGATTCTCCCACCACCTAATTCATTTCACAAAAGCACAAATGTTACTTGAATTGATTTGATCTACATCAGAAATAATTAATATATTGGTTCTGTTATAGATTTACCTGGAGACCTCTTTGAGTTCATTTTGATGTGTGGCTTGAACCAGATTGAAGTTAAGTTTTGTCAATTCACATAATAAAATTATTGTAGTACTACTGTTGATGTCTTTGTTTCTCTCATACATTTTTAGATGCTATTTGACTTGGAACCACTGCAGTCTACAGTGCGATGGAAGTTCCAAAATGTGGGCCACTTTTTCTGCAAGTTCACCATCCAAAGTAGAATAGGCTCCCCTCAGAATTCCATTTGAAAAACCTTTAGCTTCTTCCAAGATGTTTTCACCTTGTAAAGCCAGATGTGAAGCCTCAAAAAGTTCAATCAATCCTTTGATATCTCTGCATTTACTTTTTGAGAATGAGCCATTTCCATCCATGAACCCCCTAAATATATCTGGAATTACACATTACATAAGGTTAAAACAAATTATTATAAAGCTAAAAAACAAGTCTATTAAGTTGTGTGATCCAAGAGAATATATACTCTTCTTATGTTTTATCTTTTCCGTGTGAGATTTATTCTCCTCTTGTTTAGCTGTGCATGTAGGTTCTTTAACAGAGTCCGATCAGACCTCAAGGTTTATATATATTTTTTCTCTAAAAAATTAAAAATAATAAAACTAGCCAAAGAAGATAATAGGGCTTGTTTATATAGTGTTGTGACTGGTTAGATGCAGACCTTGTGAAATTTCATGGCCATGCAACCTAAGAAGCCTGAAGCATAATGCAGTAGCATATAGGTCTTCTTCTATGGTATGATAGTGTATGGAGTCCAAAGCTTCCAAGATTTCCTTCTCAAAGAGGATTGAAAGTCCTAGTTTCATTACGATGTCAATTAGCTCAAGCTTAGCTAAAACCTCAATTGATTTAGCAAACATCAGCTTCACTTCCTCTTTCAGCTTCTCAGCCCGGTTCTTATGTTCCTCTTCCTGTTAATTAAAAATACATGTATAAGTACATTGTTATTCTAAGCAATCACTTATCTGTATTTGCATGAATATCAAAACCAAATATAAGTCAAAAATGCCATATTTTTCATGTATTATGCATTAATTTGAAGGATAGTGATGACTAGAAAATATTGTTAATATATATATATTTATATATATATATTCCTCAACCATCTTTGCACAATGAATTAAATACAAACGACTTAGGTTTTTAAAATGAGTGGTGCTATTGGCACACCCCCTACTGATCTATTAATATCTCACTTTTTAATTATATAATATTCTTTTTTTTCCTTTATCAAAATTACTTAAAGAGACATACAATTTAGGAAATAAATTTTCTACAAAGTAAATCTATTAAAATCTCATATTTCTTTTCCAAAAAAAAAAAACTCAGTAATCTGTTTCTTCAAAAAAAAAAACTCTTAAACCCTAAAATCTGCATATTACATAAATATAAAATATATATAATAGTTTGAGAACGATATCAAGAATATGGAAGAATTGTTTAAGATCAATATCAAACATCTTGAAGAATTGTCTGAGAATGGCATAAAGTAAGAATTGTCTGACAATGATAGTAAGTATCTGGAAACAATTCATTCTCTGAATATAAGTTTGTAGTTTATTTTTTCTTTAGAATGATATCAAACTTGTTATAAGTAAAAATCATCATTAAGGAAACGTCATTACAGTAAGGGGCCACGTAAGCAAAGTCGAGAAAAGTCAAGGGTTAAAGGGCAGAGATTCCCAAGGGAATTTACTCGGCAAAGAGTAAAGCAACCCGACCACAGACGAGAAAACCGGCTCGGGCATGCTCGGGCATACTCGGCATACTCGGGATCAGATAACGAAGACAAGTACTTCATAAACATATGGACAGAATCAGAAGCAAGCAACTCCACAATAAGCAACGATACGACTATCAGAGTTCAATTGAAAGGCAAATAGATTTCCCGCAGATAAAGGGCGAGGAATCCGACGTAGATTCGTACTCAGCCAAAACAGGAAACAAGATAGATTCCATAAAGAGACGGGCTTCAATTAAAACTAGGAAATCACACAAAATGCGGGTATCACAACACCAAACCCTAGCACAACCATAAACCCTAGCAAACAACATGTATAAATACCCCAGTAAGAAACATGATGGAGGCAGGTGTGAATTAGCAGAATAAGTCAGAGAGAAATACTTTGTAATTGAATTTTTGAGAGTGGATTTGACTGTGTTGCTCAAGCAACAACCCGTGGATTTTTCTCCAGTTAAAAGGAGTTTTTACCACGTATTCGTATCTCTTGATTTATCATTTTCTTGCGGTATTACACCTATCTGTTCTTATTTTCGCTTGATACAAGTTCGTTGATAGTGACGACGAAAAATCACCATCAACAATTGGCGCTAGAAGGAGGGGGTTATCAAACAAAACTTGTGATAATGGCTGGTGAAGGAGATGGTAGCGATTCCAGGTATAGTCAAGGATTGCTAATCAATGAATTGGATGATGATGCCACCCTTAACACTGCAGAGGTAACCTTGGCAACGGCAGATCAGTCAACTGCCTTAGCTGGTATTCAGCGTTTTCCTCCAACCAACGAAGAGATTAGGCAACGATTCCGCGCTTCCTTGCAGCAACTTATATCTGACGCTGCAAGGCAAGGGGTTGATCTCTCCGCCACGGAAGGCTTGACGTCACCTCACAATCTTTCTGCTCCAAATCAGCAAGCAACTAGGTTGCGCTCCACAGTGGTGATACCAACGCCTGATGCACCCATAAAGGCAAGCCGTGAGCCGATTGACAGGCCGGTGATTTTTTCTGAAAGGCCGACCAGGGGAAGCGGAGAACGTAGAGAGGAGAATGACTCGGACAGAAGGTATGGTCATGACCAGACGGCAAGGGATAAAGACCGTCCACGGAGGCGTACTAATCGGAGAGATCGATCGTCGTCCTCGGGAGAGAGTGAGCAGAATTATCATCACAAGCGCCAAAGGGGCACAGTTCGACTGCACGGTTTAAATTGGGATCAAAGAGAATCGAATCCGGAAGAGAGAGGCCAAAAACTGACTATAAGTCAGAATTTCAATGCTGTGGGGGAGCCGAAGGGAGACAGAGATATACTTATACAGAGTTTGACCCGGGAAGTGGAGAATAATCGCCGACAAATGGATGCGTTAGTCAGGCGATATGGGCGTAACGAGTTGTCAGATGATGAATCCGGGAGTCCTTTCACCAATAGGATCCTGAGGACGCCATTCCCGGAGAGGTTTAGAATGCCACATGTAGAGCAATTCAAAAAGGACACGGACCCTAAGGAACATGTCAGAAGATACAAGAGTGCCATGGCCCAGTATGTTTACAATGATGCCCTACTATGCTTAAATTTCCCTCAAACTCTTGGAGATCTGGGCTCTAGGTGGTTCGGCAGGTTACCAACGGCCAGCATAAGTAACTTCAGCGAGCTGAGTAAGACTTTCTCAAGGCAGTTCCTCGGGAATGTGCACAGGAAGAAGTCGGTGGCTCACTTGTCTCAACTTAAGCAAGGAAAGAATGAATCACTTAAGAAATATTTGGGAAGGTTCGGTCAAGAAGTGTCTGAGATTGGAAGTGCAAACGACGAAGCTATAATTGCAGCGTTCATCAATAACCTCCAGAATGGTCAGCTGTCATTTGACCTGAGAAGAGCCCGTCTAACCAGTTACGCTGACATGATGGATATGGCTGGGGGCTATGCCTTGGCAGAGGAAGAAGAAATCGCCACAGGAGGATACTTTGTGCATGGCGGATGCCCGGAAGGGTCTAAAGCCAAGGACCAAGCGAAGACGCCCGATGCGAAAGGTGATAAACAAAAGAATAAGACACGGGATAGTCGGGATGGTCGTCGGGCATATGATCCAAAGACGGATCAACCACGGCAGAAGTTCCAAGGCAGATATACAAACTATACCCCACTGAGGAAGGATCAAGAGGAAATTCTGGCAATTCTGAAGGAGAAGAACATGTCTAAAGAACCTCCTAGGCAGTCATCCTATGCCCGGAGGGACGTCACCAAGTATTGCAGGTTCCATAAGGAGAATGGACACGAAACTTCCAAGTGTTTTCAACTTAGGGATCACATAGAGACCCTCATTAGGGAAGGACATTTGAAAGATATCGTCCTGAAGAAAACCGACAAGGTAGACGGACAGAGAAATAACCGACAGGATGGTCGGGCAAGAAAACTTAGCCCCAAGAAAGCTGAGGATGAAGGAGCGATCAACACGATTTTTGGTTGACCATCAACGGGAAAAAGTAATAGGGAGAGGACCCAGGAAATTCGGGAAGCCGTAAAGGCTAGAAGAGATCTAGGTGTCAATTCCATTGAACCCGACCCAAAAAAGATCAAGGGAGGCTGGGATCCCATCATATTCACAGAGGCTGACTCACATGGAGTAGATGTAAGACCAAACGATGCACTGGTAATCAGCGCACATATTGGCCATAGGGAGGTCCATCGGATTTTGATCGACAATGGAAGCTCAGCAGATATTTTGAGTGCAAAAGTTTATGACCAGCTGAGGCTGGAAAGGAAAGACCTGCAGCCTTTTCCTACACCTCTCAGAGGATTTGGCGGGGTGGAGGTAAGGTCGCTCGGCACAGTAAAATTACCGGTGAAGGTCGGGAAGGCTCCTTGCCAAAAGACAGTGTTACTCGACTTTGTAGTCGTCGACACAGAAAATTGGCCGTACAACGCCCTATTGGGCCGACCGTTCGTGAATAAAGCTAAGGCGGTGACGGTGACTTATGCTTTAATGATGAAGTTCCCAACGGAGTTTGGAGTTGGAATGGTCAAAGGATCGCAAGAAATGGCTCGAAGGGCAAATTTGTCAGTATACAAGGACAGGGAAGTAAACCAGGTATATGATGTGACAACCAAACTGATAACCGATGAAACTGAAGAATCAGAAGTACCGAAGGATTTTGAGTTGGATCCCAGAGAGGAGCCCGAAGCTAAGAAAGATGAGCCGACCGAAGAGGTGGCATTGGACCCAGAAGATCCAGGCAGGACGGTGAAAGTCAGGGCAAATTTGAATGAATGTATAAAAGCCCGACTTGTCTCACTACTAAGGGATTACAAGGATGTTTTTGCTTGGAGCCACGAAGATATGCCCGAGATAGATCCAAGAGTGATATCACATTGCCTCTCCATCAATCCAGAGTTCCGCCCGGTAGTGCAAAAGAGACGGCTGTTCAATCCAGAGAGGAGTGTGGCCATTAAGGATGAAGTAGGCAAGTTGCTTTCTGCAGGATCGATAAGGGAAGTCAAATACCCAGAATGGGTGGCCAATGTGGTGCTGGTTAAGAAGAAAAATAATCAGTGGAGAATGTGTGTAGACTTCATCGATTTGAATAAGGTCTGCCCGAAAGATAGCTTCACATTGCCGAGAATAGACCAACTGGTGGATGCAACAGCTGGGCACGAATTGTTGAGCTTCATGGATGCTTACTCAGGATACAATCAGATCAGAATGAATAAAGCAGATGAAGAAAAGACAGCCTTCACCACAGATCAGGGTTTGTACTGCTATAAGGTGATGCCTTTCGGCTTGAAAAACGCTGGGGCAACCTACCAGAGATTGGTAAACAGGATCTTTGCCCGGCAAATCGGGAGGAACATGGAAGTTTATGTGGATGATATGTTGACCAAGAGTGTCACAGCGGAGAAGCATTCAGAAGACTTAAGGGAGACCTTCGAAGTGCTGAGGAGATATAAAATGAAGCTTAACCCGAGCAAGTGTGTGTTCGAAGTGCCATCAGGGAGATTTCTTGGTTTTCAGGTGCACCAAAGAGGGATTGAGGTGAACCCCGAGAAGATCAAAGCGTTGGAAGATATGGCTTCGCCAAGGACGCTGAGGGATGTACAGAGGCTAACGGGATGTCTTGCGTCACTTAACCGATTCATAGCGAAGTCGACAGACAAATGCGACCCATTTTTCAGGGCAATAAAGAAAGGAAAAGGCCTCGAATGGAGTAAAGAATGCGAAGCTGCTTTTCAGAAATTGAAAGAGTATTTAGGGCGAGCACCCATCCTCTCAAAGCCGGTGGTTGGGGAAACATTGTACTTGTACCTCTCAGTCACAGAGGTAGCGACAAGTTCGGTGTTGATTCGAATGGAGGAAGGAGTGCAAAAACCGGTATATTACACCAGTAAGGCATTGCTTCCAGCAGAAACTAGATACTCACCGGCCGAAAAGGTCGCACTCGCCCTGGTCGCGGCAGCCAGAAAACTAAGGCCGTACTTCCAAGCGCATGCAATAGAGGTGTACACCGACTGCCCGCTAAAACTCATCCTGCAAAAACCAGAACTGTCGGGAAGATTGACTAAATGGGCGGTTGAGCTGAGTGAATTCGACATCAAATATACCCCAAAAGCTGCAGTTAAGGGACAAGCAGTGTCCGATTTCATAGCAGAGTTCACCAAGCCAGATATGGAAGTGCAAAGGATGATAGAAGGCGAACAAATGAGTAAGTTCCAATGGAAGTTGCATGTGGATGGATCGTCAAATACTTATGGCAATGGGGCAGGAATAGTCATAACAACACCAGAAGGAGATGCTGTGGAATGCGCCATGAGATTCGACTTCAAAGCAACTAATAACCAAGCAGAGTATGAAGCTTTGTTGGCTGGTTTGAGAGTTTGCATAGCATTGGGGGCAGATGAGTTGGCGGTATACAGCGATTCCCAGGTTGTAGTTAACCAGGTGCTGGATGAATACCAGGCGAGGGAGGAGCATATGATAGCTTACTTAGACATTGCAAAGAGCTTGCTTAAAAAGTTTAAGGCGTACAGGATCCTTCAAATCCCTCGGGAGGAGAACGAAAAAGCAGATGCTTTGTCTAAATTAGCCTCAGCCACCATGAGTATTAGGTCGAAAGCAATACCAGTGGCGCACCTGACCAAACCAAGTACGGCAGAATCTGAAGAGGTCATGGTGTCAGAAATCCGGCTAGGTCCAAGTGATTGGACGACCCAGCTTAGAGAATATCTGGAGAGAAACATATTACCGGAGGATGCTGTGGAGGTAAAACGCGTCAAGTACAGGTCAACTCGGTACACGATTCTGAGGGGAGAACTATACAGAAGAGGGTTCTCAAAGGTGTTACAAAGATGTGTTGCCGGAGAAGAAACCTACAAGATTCTGAAAGATGTTCACAGTGGGGTGTGTAGAAACCACACTGGGGGTAAGAGCCTAGCACACAAGGTACTTCGGCAGGGTTTTTATTGGCCGACTTTATTTGCCGAAGCACAGCGATTCACGGAAAGTTGCAAGACATGTCAAAGGATAGCAAACGACATTCGGCAACCCCCGGAGTTACTCAGAAGCTTAACTTCCCCTTGGCCTTTTACCATATGGGGCCTCGACCTGATTGGTCCAATGCCCACAGGAACAAGGGGAGGAGCAAAGTACGCAATTGTGGCAGTAGACTACTTTACCAAGTGGGCAGAAGCAGAGGCATTGGTGCACATCACGGAGGCGAACACTACTAGCTTTGTCAAGAAGAATATCATATATAGGTTCGGGATCCCGAGCATCATTATAACGGATAACAGAACTCAGTTCGACAACAGCAAGTTCAGGGAAATGTGCGAGGAGTACAAGATTGCAAACTATTATGCGTCACCTGCACATCCTCAAACCAATGGCCAAACTGAAGCTGTGAACAAGGTGATCAAGCACACACTGAAAGCAAAGCTGGAATCAAAGAAAGGCAGTTGGGCAGACAAACTACCAAAGGTGTTATGGGCATACCGAACGACTGTCAGGTCATCCACAGGGGAGACCCCTTTTGCACTAGCATTCGGAACAGAGGCCGTAATCCCGACGGAAACAACATTTACGTCACCCAGGGTGCAACTATATAGCCCCGAGCACAACGTCAACATGTTGCAGCAGAACTTAGACGAGCTTGAAGAAATCAGGGACGCAGCTCAAGTGAGAAACGCAGCGTATCAGCAAAGGGCTGCAAGGTACTATAATTCCCATGTTCGTGTGCGTAGATTCCAGCTCGGAGATTTGGTGCTAAGAAGGGTATCCCCGAACACTAAGGACAAGTCGGCAGGATCTCTCGCCGACAAATGCGAAGGCCCGTATATCATCAAGGGAGTTGCAGGGCATGGAGCCTACCTGATAGCTCACCCAGAAGGCAACTTAGTACCCCGACCATGCAACGCTCAGTATCTCAAGATTTTCTACCCCTGACAAACTCACTCATGTTTAACGTTATTTTAGCTTTGCTTTAACTTATAGTCAAGTTAAGAGGTTTCTAATTCTTATTGTTATCTGATAAATTCCGTTTGCTAATAAAGAAGTTATTCATTGAAGAAGATGAAATCCACGATAAAGGATGTTCAAATAAAGCAAAAACAACAGTGGCCACTTCGTCCGAGAACAAGCAGACTAAATTTAGTCACCTAAAAACCTGTCCGAGCAAATCTCGTTCAAAAATAATCATGCGCTACGAGGCCGCGGGAGAGCGGACAAGTAGTTCTTGAAGGGCTGAGAAGCTGGAATAGCACGCCCGCCTGTTTTAAGCAGTGCAAACGCACTTCTTAACCAAAAGGCAAAACCGAGGCACCAGGATAACTGGAAAACTGCTCGGAGCGCCGCCAGGAAGACTGGTGAGATGCGCAGTCGTGTTTGCTGGTCAACATAACCACCAACGATTCGACGAAACCTTGCACAGACAAAACCTGGGAGACGTCCTAGGTGACTTGTGTAAGGACCTTGACGTATGGTTGTGGTGAGCCTCGATAAAACGTTAGGGTAAAACGATCTTCACAAGATCGGAGAAATTAATTGCCAGTTAAATAAGATACTCAGCTTAAAAAAGTTGTCAGTTAAATAAGATACTCGACTTTAGAAGAAAAAATTGCCAGTTAAATAAGATACTTGGTCCAATGAATCAACGGCCAGTTTAATGAGATACTCGGCTTAATAAACGAGCTGCCAGTTGAATAAGATACTTGGTTAACTTTGGTGGTCGCCAAGCACTTGGTTGAAATTAAGAGTCCCAAAAATTCTTAAGATCTACGAGCCGAGTATAGGTGACCGAACAAATTATGCTTCATTTGTTTTTCTTTTGTTTATACGTTTATCATGCAGGGAACTGGACAGGCAGAATAGTGAATAGATTACTTATATATGAGCGAAAGAATATACAACGGTTGTTACAAAAAAGGAAAATTAATCAAGAAGATGCCGGCGGTTGAGAACTACTTCCACCAATGCTCGGGTTCGGTTCCATCACGTACTCGTTCAGGAGACTATCATCGGAAGGCCAGACAATCACATCTTCTGGGGCGTCGTCATCTATCCAAGCGCTATAATCCACCCCGGGAACGGGCCCAACGTCAGAAGCCTCACCGTCGATCCCCACTTTCCCACAAGCGTGGAAAGTTGAGAAGGAATCAGCAGTGGGAACTTCCAGGTGCATGACGTGTGGCTCTTTTCCCTTACTTCTGCAATATGCTCGCCACGTCTTCATCTAGAGCCGGAGGGATTCTAGAGATGCATCCACATGCTTTCTGACCGAGAGATTCCAGTTGGCCCTGGCCCGATCGGTTGCTTTGTTCTTCTTCTTGAAAAACTCTCCGGCCGAGACCATTCCCCTCTGAAATTCCCTGGAGAAGTAAAGCATCATAGGCTGGAGATCTTTTGAAGCGATCGACCCCCTGAATTTCCAACTCCAGCCTAGCTTCCTTCGACAGGGACTTGATCGTCAAGGCTTGACGTTCCAAGTCCTGAATCCGGCGCTCGTAGGAGGACTTGGCATCGTCAGCTGTCTGCTCGGCCTGGAGTAGAGCCTCCTGAGTAGATAACAACTGGTTTTTTAAAGTTTGGGCCTCTTCAGAAGCAAAAGATGCCTTCTGTTCAGCCTCGAGTTGACGCGCTAAGCACTGGTCCAGAAGCACCTGACCCGACCTGGCCCCTTCCTGACAAGCCAGTTCGGCCCGAGCACGGCGATCTTCACTCTCCTTCAACTGAGCTTCAAGCCTCCTTATTTTCTCCGTCTGACCATTACTAGTCTGGCAGACTTCAGTCATCTCGGCTACCATCTGCAACGAGCCGATAACAAGTGACAAAAATGAAGTAAGCAATAAAGGAGATAAATATGAAAGTCTCAAGAGTTACTCACATAAGAAGCGCTGTTGAAGAAATGGCAGAGCCGATCAGATAACGAACCGACCCTGAGATCGCTCCAACGATCCTCCCCTATATATGCTTGGCCCGAAGCCATAGCCTTCAACATGGCCTCGGGGGTAGGTACGCCAGACTGGGTTGAAGGGTCAGGGCTGCCAAGATTAACCTCGGGGAACCTAACAGTAGGTACTGCCTGAGGGGAACTAAGGGGGATGCCAGGCTCGTCCCTCATCTGATCTCGTGGATGAGAGTTCTCTATTGATCTCTCATTCTCAGCAGCCTCTGCTACCCCCTCCTCATCCGAGGATGACTCGACGAAAGCAACCACTCGAGGAATCTTGGGGGCCGGACGACCAGGGGAGAATGAGGCTTTTCTTTTTTCGGGTTGCCTCCCACGAGTATTCAGGTCCGCTGTGGGGTCCTCAAAATCCGGATCGGAACGCCCCATTTCAGCACCACTTCCAGACGGCGCAGTGTCCAGTTCGGCAGAAATCAGAATCTCCGGAACTGTCGCGTCTGGATGCTCCCTGGCAATTTCCGCATCCAGGGAAGTGGTATTCGGCTCGACTACAGCAGGCCGCGGAGATCTAGTTCCGCAGGAGAAGGCAGTTGGCTCGGAAGACTCCCCAACCTTCTCCTTCCCCTTTGTCAAAGGACCTGCTCGATTGCCTTCATCAGTTGCGTGGGCGGCCAATTCTTGATCCTGAGTTTCCTCAGGCATGTAATCCGGCACGTCGTCTGCACCCCCCTCGGGAATGTCTTCGGAAGAATTCCCATCAGAGTCACCTTGAGGAGGGGCTATCCCCGCATCCTGTTGACGTTTAACTTCCCTCCGGCTCGCCTCCACAATACCTTTCATTCGGCGGGCTTAGGCATCGCACACTACATCTATGTCGTACACTAAAATAAATAAATAATAAATAAATAAATAAATAAAACTTTTTAGGAAGCTGAAAGCCAGACAGATAAAGCAATTAAAATGCAAGGAAGAAATAAAGAACTTACAGCGACGCCGGCGTGCAGAAAGTTGAGGGAAGAGGCGAGCTGTTATCATCTTCTTTTCATCGAAAAGGTAAGGTCTACCCCTCTTTTCCACGGGACAGAAGGCCGCCCGAGTCATGGTTTTGAGCTCTTCATCCGTAAAAGACGAAGTTATGTGGTTCCACTGGGGTGTGCAGAAGTACCGAGGCACCCGGCGAGTCATCTCGGAACCCTCGATGTCAAAAGAAATTGACCGTCCCCAGTCTCCACCCACGAAGAACCAACTATTCTTCCAGAACTTGTTTGAGGTGGGGAAGCCCCAAACAAACCCTTTCATCTTTTCGTCAGCGGTCGGCATCACCCTGTTCTTGACGATCACGTCCTTGGGGACCCAACTCTCGGGCTGAGTTGAAAGCAGGAAGTAAATCCCAGTCTTTCCCAGAGGCCTCAAAGAATAGAAGTGACTAATTTCCCGAGGGGTTGGGGGTGGTCGTCCCATCCTATGCCACATGTGCCACATGCACATCAAGATCCGATAGCTATTCGGAGTTAGTTGAGCGGGGGCGAGCTGAGCTTCGGCCAAAAACCACGTAATGAAGGGTTGCAGCGGAAGCGTCACCCCGCAAGAAAGCATCGCCCCATAGATCGCCACTTGACCTGGCAGAGGGTTCCACGCAGCCCGACCGTTAGCAGGGTTTAATGAGATGGTGTCGCTGTCCAAATCAAAACGGTTCATATATTTAATGACTTCTTCGGGGCCGACCACATTTGGCTCAACATCGTAAGCGCAAACTCTCTCGGGAGAGAAGACGATACGAGCCTCCCTGTGGTCGTCCTCAATGTCTTTATCGACCACCTTTTGGGGCCCGACTCGAATTTCCCAAACAAAGGAACCTTTGTTGATGTCGCGATTGCTTTGTTTCTTCCCCATTCTTTTCCATGGCCGAGAATTATCACAAGCCTCAGAAGCAGAACTGGAATCGGTTTCAGGCTGATAGGATTCAAGCTGTGAGGAACTGGAAGAAGCTGGTGAAACTTCACGACACAGTCCAGATAAGTTGAGTCTGGAGACGTCAGCGTCTATAAATCGGGGCTGATCGGGAATTGGATCACCAAGCAACCTGTGGACAGCCGCAACAGTACAAGTATCACCTTGTTCAATGGCAATCATAGCAACAGTAAAAAGACGATGTCTAGCAGAGGGATCCATGAGAACTAACCTTGAAGGATTGAAGAAACGAGAGGTACGGCAGGATCTTCAAGAAGGTCGAGAAAAGGTTTGGAAACCGAGAGAAGTAAATCTTCGCAGGACAAGATTACAGGCAGGGAAACAATGGCAGAAATCTGGGAAACAATGGCAGAAGTCTGGAAAACGGTGGCTGAAATCTGGGAAGTAATGGTAAAAACTTGAATATGGGTTTTCCCCTTTGAAGCAATACTCCTATATATAAGCATGCCACCGGTCCCAAGACATGAAACCCTAGAAAGGGTAAGTGAGGAGAAGCGGGAAAGATTGGGATAAGAATCATGACGTGAGCTGTACGGGCACGAACAGAAGGGTCGCGTCTCATAAATGCCACGTACCACAGCCAAACAAAAGAAGACAGGTGGCAGTAAAGAGAGGCACCGAACCGTCGAAGAGACAGTCAGTCACCATCAAAGGATCTTCAAATAAGAAAAGAATCAAACGCGTGCACGGGTAATTAAGACACGTCATTAACGTTTCGAAGCGAACGAGGAATTTGAAATCCGACATTGATGAAGAAGACGATAAACGAGAAAAAGTCATGAAAAGTTAAATATTTATCTCGAGTAAGCAGGATGCATTCGGTTCAAATATTTAAGGGGGTATTGTTATAAGTAAAAATCATCATTAAGGAAACGTCATTACAGTAAGGGGCCACGTAAGCAAAGTCGAGAAAAGTCAAGGGTTAAAGGGCAGAGATTCCCAAGGGAATTTACTCGGCAAAAAGTAAAGCAACCCGACCACAGACGAGAAAACCGGCTCGGGTATGCTCGGGCATACTCGGCATACTCGGGATCAGATAACGAAGACAAGTACTTCATAAACATATGGACAGAATCAGAAGCAAGCAACTCCACAATAAGCAACGATACGACTATCAGAGTTCAATTGAAAGGCAAATAGATTTCCCGCAGATAAAGGGCGAGGAATCCGACGTAGATTCGTACTCAGCCAAAACAGGAAACAAGATAGATTCCATAAAGAGACAGACTTCAATTAAAACTAGGAAATCACACAAAATGCGGGTATCACAACACCAAACCCTAGCACAACCATAAACCCTAGCAAACAACATGTATAAATACCCCAGTAAGAAACATGATGGAGGCAGGTGTGAATTAGCAGAATAAGTCAGAGAGAAATACTTTGTAATTGAATTTTTGAGAGTGGATTTGACTGTGTTGCTCAAGCAACAACCCGTGGATTTTTCTCCAGTTAAAATGAGTTTTTACCACGTATTCGTATCTCTTGATTTATCGTTTTCTTGCGGTATTACACCTATCTGTTCTTATTTTCGCTTGATACAAGTTCGTTGATAGTGACGACGAAAAATCACCATCAACAAAACTGTTGTTGTGTTGAAGTACCCTGTTATTTTTTAATTTTTTTTCTTTTCCATCATGAAATAAGAAGAAGAAAAAACTAAGAAAAAAGAAATAAGAAGAAAAAATATAAATCAATCAATGGAGGTGCGAGAAATGTATACAGATACAGAGATCAGAGATAGAGAGATCATAAATAGTATGTATTAAGTTTGAAAAATAAGTAAAAATTGGTAGTTTTGGAAATAAACCAAAAAATTTAATAAAAACATATAATTTTATTTAATTAAATCAAAATTTTAAAAAGTGGAGCATCAATAGATCAGTAGGGAGTGTGCCAATAGAACCACTCTTTCAAAATTTATTTAAAAATTCTCCTAAATTTCTGGAATCCATTAAAAATCTCTTGTAAATTTTGTCCTAGATCTCCACTCTAGCTGAGATGTGCATGGTGCCAAAAATTTAGAAAATTAATGTAAGTGATATTGATCATACCCTTCCAAAAATTAAATGATATAGAGATCAAAATGATATACAGATAAGAAGGTAAACAGGAAAAAAGCTCAAAGAAATAGAAAGCATATATAGTTAGAAATAGATAGCATATCACAGACATCAAATTTGGTAGCATTAAGTGACTGTATGAAGTCGTATTTCCAAACGTTTGGCTTGTAATTGGCAGACCGCCTTTCTGGTATGGCATCATAGCTGGCTTCAGACTCCATCCGGCGAAGTGTGCTGAGCTTCAAAGTGTTTTCAGCAATCTCCGTTAATATTAATAGAGTATTATATCAGATAATTGCATTCACGTTTATATAGGAATGGACACAAGTTTCGGGCCACCGGTACGATGGCGTTGCACTGCTGATATTTTTTATTTATTTTTGGGGTATTATCACTAAGTCCCTACCGTTTCATGAATTGTCACATTTTTAAACGTCTTTACCATATTAGTCATTTTAGTCCCTTGTTTTTTCAAGTTATCACTTTAGTCCATTTGACTAAAACCTAACAGTCAACTATAACAGAATACATAAAAATACAATTTTACCCTTATTGTTATTTTTAAAAATTTTCCTTTTAGTCCATCTAGTTTCAATAATAGCTGGTCAACCCTTGAAAAAAATTAAAATGACTCCATCAAGGTTTGAACCAAGGTTGAAACTTAATAAACACAAGCTCTAACCAGCTAAGCTATACTAGCTCATAGTTGAAGATTTGTTGATTTAAATATATATATATATATATATATATATATATAGTTATGTAATTTGTTTAAACTAATTTAAATATATTTATATAATTTAAAATAAAATCATATATATATTTTAAAATAAAATCATATATATAATTTAAAATAAACTCATATTTAATAATAATATATAAAAACATATTTATGAAAATGAAAAAGAAAATAACAAAATTAAAAGAAACCCGGAAAATCAAAAAAATCAAACCCCGTAAATTTGTTTATTTCTTTCTTTTTTGGATT
Source organism: Dipteronia sinensis (assembly GCA_033220585.1). Lineage (NCBI taxonomy): Eukaryota > Viridiplantae > Streptophyta > Magnoliopsida > Sapindales > Sapindaceae > Dipteronia > Dipteronia sinensis. The sequence continues at coordinate 47,248,028 of CM065638.1, read as the reverse complement.
TTTTTTCCTTTTCAAAAGTATATTATTTCAATTTGATAAAAAAAAACCCAGAAAATTAAAGCCCATAAATTGAAAAGGGAAAAAAAAATCAACAACAAACATAGAAAAATAAAAATAAAAATAAACTCATATTTATATAATTTAAATTAAACTCATATATTATAATAATGTATAAAAAATTTATGAAAATGAAAAAGAAAATAATAAAACAAAAGGGAATAAAGGAAAAAAAAGCAATTTTTTTTAATTGTTTTTCCTATTTTTATTGTTGATTTTTTTCCTTTTCAATTTATGGGCTTTAGTTTTATGGGTTTTTTTTATCAAATTGAAATAATATACTTTTTGAAAAGGAAAAAAATCCAAAAAAGAAAGAAAGAAACAAATTTACGGGGTTTGATTTTTTGGATTTTCTTGGTTTCCCTTAATTTTGTTTTTTTTTTTCATTTTCATAAATATGTTTTTATATATTATTATTAAATGTGAGTTTATTTTAAATTATATATATGATTTTATTTTAAATTATATAAATATTTTAAAATTAGTTTAAACAAATTACATAACTATATATATGCATTTAAATCAACAAATCTTCAACTATGAGCTAGTGTAGCTCAGCTGGTTAAAGTTTGTGTTTATCAAATTTCAACCTTGGTTCAAACCTTGATGGAGTCATTTTAATTTTTTTTCAAGGGTTGACCAGCTATTATTGAAACTAGAGGGACTAAAAGAAAATTTTTTAAAAATAACAATAAGGGTAAAATTGTATTTTTATATATTCTGTTATAGTTGACCGTTAGTTTTTAGTCAAATGGATTAAAGTGATGTATTTTGAAAAAACAAGGGACTAAAGTGACTAATATGGCAAAGACGTTTAAAAATCTGACAATTCATGAAAAAATGGAGACTTTAGTGATAATACCCCTTTATTTTTTTATATTTAAGTATTACAAGAATGATTACGGTGACTTCGGTCAAATCGGGGGTTTGATAGGACCTTCCGAAATCAAACAATATATATACGTTACAAATATCTACTTTTATAACGGGAGATATATTCTCTCACAACAGTACCGATGAGAGGTCATCATTTGTATATACTTGTATTTTTTATTTAAAGAATATTACATATATGATTGCAACGACTCAAACATCGGTCATTGTTATACTGAACGAGTACTCATTCTATTAAGGAGCCGTTTGGTGTAAGATAATATTTGTATGAGAATGGAAATATGATAACATTATCATATTTGTTACTAGTTTTATATTTTCTTATCTCGAGGGAAAAAGTGGTTACCATGTAATCACATTACCCTCTATCGGGGTAATGTGAAACCCACCTCTGTTTCCTGTCATGGGACTCACATTTATTAAATAAGAAGTAATTAAAAACATTAAATGGATATCCATTGAAAAACAAAACAATTTTTATTTTTTTTAAAAAGCTAAATAAAAAATAAAAAGAGAAAATTCAAAATAGAAATCTATATTAGTCCACAATTCTCATCAAACAAAATTCACATCTTCTTCGATCAATTCCAAAATAATTGAGATTCAAACTTCAATTTGATTCCAAAAAAAAAAAAAAAAAAAAAAACCAATCGATCAAGCAGGTAGCTTCAACAGAGTGAGGAAGACGAAGGAAAGAGATGAAGGATCTGGAAAATTTTCCAAATCTCTTCCCAATTTTCCAAATCTCCGCGGCTTTCACTTCCTGATCGACCAACTGGATCGGCTTCGCCAAGAGTTTCTTCACTTTGTCCGCCGTTAAAAATCACAACAGCGGACTTTATCACAACAACAACAAAATCAACAAGTTGGAATCAACTTTAATATCTGTAAAAAGCATATCAAGAAATGCATCAAAGTTATTGTCTTTTCTAGGTAAATTTTTCAGCTTGAAATACGGAGATGATAGAGAAGAGGTGGTGGAGTAGTTGAGAGAATGAGCTGGAAATATATCTTTAAGTTTGTGTTTTCTTTTGTTGTTGTTGTGGTTGTGTGTGATTTGATCTATGGTATGCGAGATGTGGAGGATTTATAAGTTGTAGAAATGGAAGAGTCAATCATGGTGAAATCGAGATTCTTATTAGATTTTCCAGATCTGGAAAATTCAAGGTCTCTTCCCAATTTTTCCTTTTTTTTTATAATTTTTTTGATATTTGTTTTTTTAAGCAATCTTTTTTTTATTTGATCTAGAGATTTTAAACATGTTTACTTTTTATTATTTATTTTCCTCTGTTGAAATTTCTGATTTTATTTCAGATCTTCAATCAGTTTGGTCTTTGATGGGACTCTATCTTTTAACAATTTTCTTAGTTGTTCACAACAATGAAAATTTTGAGAATTTGAGAAGGACCAGATGGATTTGGGAAGAACCAGATGTCTTCCAAATTTTCTTAATTGATTGAAGAAGATGTTGAATCGATGATATGAATTTTGTTTTTATTTTTTATTTTAAAATTAATTTTGGCATGTTTTTATGTTTAAAGGCAAAAAGATTTTCATGTTCAACAAAACACAATTATCTAACGTTTCTAGGAATCTGACATAATATTTTTAGAATGATGTTATTGGCATAACTTCCACCGGTCTATTTATGTTCAATTTTTTTAATTATATAATTTTTTTTTTCTTATTAAAATTACTTAAAGAAACATACAATTTAGGAAAAAATTATTTTACAAAGTAAATCTATTAAAATCTCACATTACTCTTCCAAAAAAAAAAACTCAGTAATCTATTTCTTCAAAAAAAAAATTTAACTCTTAAACCTAAAATCTGCTTCTTACATACATATAAAATATTATGGAAGAGTTTGAGAACGATATCAAGAATATGAAAGAATTATCTAAGAACGATATCAAACATCTTGAAGAATTGTCTGAGAATAACATAAAGTAAGAATTGTCTGACAATGATAGTAAGCATATATAAACAATTCATTCTCTGGAAATAATTTTGAAAGAATGATATCAAGTTGTCGTTGTGTTGAAGTATTCTGTTATTTTTTATTTTTACTTTTCCATCATGAAATAAGAAAAAAAAACAAAAAAAAAAGAATTAAGAAGAAAAAAATTAATCAATCAATGGAGGTGAGAGATATATATACAGATACAGAGATAAAGAGATCATATATAGTTTGTATTAAGTTTGAAAAATAAGTAAAATGGGTAGTTTTCGAAATAAACCAAAAAATTTAATAAAAATATTTAATTTTATTTAATTAAATCAAAATTTTAAGAAGTGAAGCACGAATAGATCAACAGTGGGTGTGCCAATAGCACCGCTCTATTCTTATACACAATCAAATACGAGTAAATTGCAATAACTTACCCTCACGTTTGCTCATACTACTATCAGACGAACTTTTACTTTGATTACGGAAAGATACCTTTGACTGGTTTGACCGTAGTTAAAATTGAAGGGGGTTTAACTTTGAAATTGAAATGTCTAAATTGCCATTTCTTAAATATCTTATCAATAATTTTAATAAATGATAAAAATAAAAAATAACAATAAAAATTTAAGAAATAAAAACTGAAAAAATAGAAAATAAGAAAATAAAAACAGAGATTTGGTGATTTTAGATCTCCAACACCCCTCCATCATTGATCGTAAAATATACGGAACCCAGCCAAACCAATCATCACCAGATCACCAAGACACCCAACACATTTCAGTCATTCACCCATACCATTATCTCAATAAATAAATAAAATAAAAATAGATTAATGAAAAGGAATTTTCAGTACCAACAACAAAATCTTAAATATGCGAATCAATGCATCCCATATCCTATCTGATCGAAATAAAGAAAAGATCATTTCAAGTTTCATCATCTTAAAAGCAAGTTGAATCTCCATCTCCATCTCCATCTCCAACTCTACCTCAATCACCAATAGGGATGGCAAAATTCCCCGTGGGGACGGGGCCCCACGGGGACCCGCACTTTTGGGGTGGGGATAGGTTTCAATTTGGTAGGGATGGGACGGAGACGAGGATATATAGTCTAACCCGTAATGGGTATGGGGCGGGGATGAGTTTTGTACTCCCTACCCCGCCCCGCCCCGCTTAAAATAATATTTAGTTAAACTACGTAGTTTCAAAGAAAATAAATATATCTAAAAAAGAAAATAAATATATCTAAAATAAATATAACTAAAAATGGAGATGCTAAATGGAGTTGATCGTACGAAGAGATCGGAACTAGAGAAATAAATGCAACTATTATATGATTAATGTTATGAATTTCGAACATTTTGACTTCATACTTTATGGTTATGTTTGAAAATAATTGAATTTTATAAGATGTTTTTTAATAGTTTCTTGAAATTATTTATTACTTTATATTTTATATCATATTCAATGGTTATATATTTGTTATTTTAATATAAAAAAATTATAAATGGGTTAATAGGTGGGGATGGGGAAAGCACTCCCCGTTGTACCCCACCCCACCCCAACCCGCTCCATCTATGGTGGGGTTTTATGAGGGGATGGGTTTTCAAAAAATAAATGGGGTGGGGTGCGGGGAAGGCCACCCCGCCTCGAACCCACCTCATTGCCATCCCTAATCACCAACCATATCCACCATACCACACCACAGCAGCCGCGCTCTCCCACTACCGCTACGCCACACCCACCAGGCATTATTCACCGAAGTTATACACTACCGTCGCAAATTGGAAGAGATGTGGTGTGATCCTCTCCAAGGAGATCGCACCAACAGCCACCGTGTTCTTAAACTTCCGTCATGCCGTCCATCAACTCGCCGCCGCACCAGGACGTCTCCACCAAAATGGAGGATATGTGCAGAGGAGATCTAGGCGATCGATCGCACCAGATCTCCAATGGAGACTCCCCCTTCAACTTTTTCTTATTTTTTTATAGTTATCTATTTACACATTTCTTTTCATTTTTTTATTTTGTAATTGCATAAATTTTATTTATGTACCGTCAAAAGACCCATTTTGCCCTTGCATCGTTAAGTCCACTATCAAGTCTAACTGAAGTCAAAGCGGTCAAAGGTATCTTTCCGTAATTAAAGCAAAAGTTCGATATGGTAGTGATATGAGCAAACGTGAGGGTATGTTATTGCAATTTACCCATCAAACACATATATACAGGTTTTTCAAGAATTACATTACTGTGTTTAACTTTCTCAAGAATCAGATTATTTTGATTACCTCATATTAAACTGCCAGAGTAATATATACTATATAACCCAAAGAATTAACCAAAAATTCAATCCAAATGAGTTTATTATTACAACAAAAATCATGGGTTGATGTGATTAATGAAAAAATCACTTGCTATTTGGGTTGGTTTTTGGACTAATTTATTGGGTTATCTAGCATTTGTTTTCTATTAAACTACATTGGTTAGTAATTGTATCTTGTTAACTTTATCTTTGCGGATTAGAATTTAAGAGTTGGATTGGATCGCATAATTGATAGTAAAGTAATAATTTCCAAATGAAGAGAATGAAAGATTGGTTTAGTGGTATGTCTCTCATATCTATACCATAAGGCTACGGCGTTGTGGAATTGAATCTCTCCCCCTTTCTAAATCCTGAATTATTGTAATAATTTTAAAAAAAATAATATTAATATGAAATGGGTCCAAGTTTTATGGACAAATGACACATGTTATTGACAAATGGGCACATGCAACCGGAGTTTTCATTAACTTCTCCCACAATTATTAATTAATAGTTTGCATTCATTTATTATAACTAATCAGAGTCTTTTTCATATATCCAAAACCAAAAACACAAATTAGGGTCTTTTCGGATAATTTTTCTTTGAGGATTGTTTGGTGTGTTCAATTATGATTTTAAAAGACTTTTAATGACTTTTTTAAGTGGATGACTTTTGCAGATTTCATGGACTTTTATGGACTTTTACAGACTTTACAGAATTATGAAAGACTTTCATAGACTTTCATTTTAAAAGACTTTCATAGATATTTATAAACATTTATTGATTTTTAATTATAATATATACTTTGTTTTAGTAAAATTATATAGATTTCTCGTATCAATAAAAATATATATTTAAAAAAAAAAATCATAGTTAATTAAACATGACAAAAACATTCTTACCTATATATGTGATTTTAAAATTTTTACTTATAATTTTATTATATTTTGCATCATAGAGATATTATGCACCTAATTTTTTTTAATAATTAGTCAATTTTTTTTTATAATTAGTCAAAATATTATAAATTTTCTTTTAGAATAAATGTAGCAAATCGACAATAATATTAACGTTTACAAGTCTTTACGAAAGTATGACAATGAGTTTAAAAAATCTACCAAAAATTAATTCAGGTTACTAAAGATAAAACATAAAAACCGCACATAGTTGTTGAACAAGATTCACACCTAAAAGTGAGTGGTTTGATATTGATCATAATTACATTGAGTCAAGCTCATACGCGACTTTGACTATCGCATATTAGCATGATTGAGTAGTGGTTTTTGTCTTTTACTATTTTTAATTAATATAAATAAAGTTCGTTTGATTTGTTTCGGTGTTGTTTAGTTGCTTTGAAAATAGAGGTAAAAAAAATAAAATCTCTCATCCTTAATTGTATAGCCTATGGAGAGTTGTTTTATATTATTTGTTAGTTAATTTTTTTTTTGTTATAGATAGTAATGTTTGTATTTTTGTTATAATGTTTATTCATTTTAAAAGTTATTCATTTTATTTTATTTGTAAAATTTGTTAAGAATGTGTGTTCTTTTACTTGAAAATATAACATATGTTTGATGATTAATGTTTTTCAAAGAGTTTTATAAAAGTAAAATTCTTTTATTTAAAAAAAAGTCATTCAAAATCTTTGATAAGAATGAAAGACAAATTGTGAGATTTGTTATAACTAAAAGTCATTAAAAGTCATTGATATTTAAAAGTCATTAAAATTTATTGCGATTTTGAATACCTCATAACTTTCATAGACCATTAAAAAGTCTTAATTGAATACCACATGACTTTTAAAGACTTTTAAAAGTCTATAAAAATTTGTATTGAATAACTCATGACTTTTATAGAGTCTTTAAAAGTCAATATTGAATACACCCAAACTTTTTAATTTCATAAAAGTCATTAAAAGTCTTTTGAAATCTTAATTGAATACACCCCCCTGAGCCCCACTTTTTAAAAATTTAATTTAATTAAATAAAATTAAATGCTTTTGTTAAATTTTTTGGTTTATTTTCAAAACTATCCATTTTACTTATTTTTCAAACTTAATACATACCATATATAATCTCTCTATCTCTGTTTCTCTATATCTGTATACATCTCTCTCATCTCCATTGATTGATTTATTTTTTTTCTTCTTATTTCTTTTTTTTTTAGTTTTTTTTTCTTCTTATTTCATGATGGAAAAGAAAAAAAGAAAAAAGAAAAAATAATAGGGTACTTCAACACAACGACATCTTAATATCATTCTACAGAAAAAATAAACTTCAAACTTATTTTCAGAGAATGAATTGTTTAGAGATGCTTACTATCATTGTCAGACAATTATTGTTTTATGTCATTCTCAGACAATTCTTTAAGACGTTTGATATCGTTTTTAGACAATTCTTCCATATTCTTGATATCGTTCTCAAACTCTTCCATAATATTTTATATGTACGTAAGAAGCAGATTTTAGGGTTTAAGAGTTAAATTTTTTTCTTTAAAGAAATAGATTACTGTGTTTTTTTTTTGTGGAAAAGGAATGTGAAATTTTAATAAATTTACCTTGTAGAAGATTTCTTTCCTAAATTGTATGTCTCTTTAAGTAATTTTGATAAAATAAAAAAGAGAATATTATATAATTAAAAAATTGGGGCATACATAGATCAGTAGGGGGTGTGACAATAGCACCACTCTTTTAAGATATAACGATATGTTTGTTTTCTCATTTTGAATGATTTATCACAAATGTATAATTTTTTATTTTTCCATATATAACCTTCCTCATTAGATATTTGAATAAAAAAATGAAATATGAAAAAGCAAAATAAAATTAATATATAAATATATATATATATATATATATATATATATATATATATATCAGGTGTGTATTTCTTTTTAAGACTCTACAATTTCTTTTATTTCTTGAGTGTACGGGTCCCAAATTGAATTGTTCTGATATTTCTTTTCATCAAATTTTCATTGCCAAACACTAGTTAATTAGAGTTAAATAGTTTAAAAATATATTATAAAAAATTTATATAAATCGAATTTCATTATTTTAATTTTTAAAATCTAAGGAGAAAAACATGAACTTCAGGTACCCTTATTGGATTCGCCCTAATTGTATATGTGTTTGAAGCTAAATCTTTACCTTTCAAGATTTAGCTAATGGAAGAATTTTTTTTTTCTCTCTCTATGTGATTAAATAAAAAAACAAATGAATCTGGTTAGATTGATGGGCAAAGTAAGTCAACTTAAAGCAAATCAATTTTAAATAAAAAGTTATAATATATATATATATATATATATATATAGAGGTATTGTTTAACACAAGAATTTTTTTTCCTTATTTTTTATTTCAAATTTAGATATAAATATTAAGTTTTACTGATCTTGTCTTATAGATTTTTTATAATATATTTTAAAACTATTTAACTCTAATTTGTTTTACTATTAATTTATTTTATACAACAACGATCAAGTTAGATAGTGATGTAAAAAGAAATGTTTAAGTAAATTTGGTATAAAAAAGAAATAAATATATGAGCAATACATATATTTAAAATAAAAAAAATAAAAAACTGATATTAAATAACAATATATTAAAGTTAAAAGAAGAAAGGCAATCTAGGAAATAAATTGTTGGTTTGTATTGTAAATAAATGATAAAATAGGTTATTTGCAAATACTACAAATTTAATGTGAAAAAATTAATACTGTCCACATATCAGCAAATGAACAAAGAGTGGGTTGATAGAGTATATCTAGCACTCCTAAAAAAAAAAGTAATCGTCACAGATCCTCCCGGACTATACCCAAATTTGCATGTTGCCACATGAATTTTTTTTAGGCACTAAACTCCCTGAACTATCGAAAATTGGCAAAAGTAGACGGAATGTTAACGCCATCCACTATTCTGTCATGGTAAAATACATTAAGTACCCCTATTATATACATAATTGCATCAAATCGGAAAAAATATAATAATATGACATTAATATCCCTCTTACCAAATTTTTAAAAATCACATTTTAAAAATAAAAATTTAAAATTTAAACTTTAAATATTGGTTAAATAATAATAAAATTATGAACTTTTTGATAAAGAAAATGAAATAAATAGAGAAATGAAAAAATTAAACTGATTTAACAATTATTTAAATTATCTTTTTTTTAAATATCCCTAAATATAAAACCCAGATGAACATATAAATTATTTAATACGAATTATCATTTAAACTATATTTTTTATTTAAATATCCATAAATATCACTTATTCATTTACAATAACAAGGTTATTAATAATATATAAAAACAAAAATAAGAGATTAAATAATGATAATAATACTAATAAAATAATAAAATAATAATAATGATAATAATTTAAATACCCTATATTTTTTTTTACCATTATCATTTAAATTATCTTTTTTATTTAAATATCTCTTGATGGTCAGTCGGGTCCTTGAGAGATTCAAGGTCATTGGTTCGAGGGTTGATGATAGATAGATACTTTATAAAAAAAAAAAAAGTTTACATCATGTTTAGTCCACGGTAGCACACTTACCTAAGTGATAAGTATCCCAACTCATCAACGTATGTACCATTATGTGGAAATTTCAGTAATTTAATATGAATCACACGTTTTTTCCTTTCTCTTTATCGTAAGAAAAATGTTATCCGTATTTTTAACAAAAGTAATGATATTTTATCTAAATTTGGTATTCAAATCTGATGTCTAAATGATGTGGCATCATTTTGATCTATTCACTTAGAATGTATTAGATTTGTTTGAGAGTGGTGATATTGGCACACCCTCTACCTGTCTATTTATGCTCACTTTTTTAATTATATAGTATTTTTTTATCAAAATTACTTAAAGAGACATACTTTTTTGAAAAACAAATCTTCTACAAAGTAAATCTATTAAAACCCCACATTTTTTTTTCCAAAAAAAAAATAACCATATTCTTGAAATTTTTTTTCTTAACTCTTAAACCCTAAATTGGTTTCTTACACACACACAAAATATTATAGAAGAATCTGATAATGATATCAAACATATAAAAGAATTGTTCTTTAGAATGATATTAAGTTGTCGTTGTATTATTTTTTTTTCTTTTCCATCATGAAATAAGAAGAAGAAAAAAACTCGAAAAAAACTCAAAAAAATAAAATAAATACGAAGAAAAAATAAATCGTTCAATAGATGTGAGAGAGAGAGAGAGACGAGAGAGACGAGAGAGACGTATACAGAGATCAGAGATATAGATATCAAAGATGTTGTGTATTAAGTTTGAAAAATAAGTAAACATTGTAGTTTTGGAAATAAATCAAAAAAATTAATAAAAACATTTAATTTTATTTAATTAAATCAAAATTTTAAAAAATAGGGTATAAATAGACCTATAAGACTAAAGGGGTGTGCCAATAGTACCACCCCATGATTTAAATAAATAGATTATATTGATGACACATCATTTGGACATTAAATTAGTATCCAAATTTGGACAAAATGACATTATTATTCTAATAAATTAATTAAAAATTAATAATAACAAAAATAAATCTAGACTTTTCAAATACCGTAATAAATTTAATTGATCAAAATGCTTAAATAAACAAAACTAAATATTCCATTTAAATATCTTTTATAATATAAAATCTGTTAGGTATTCAAAAAAAAATAAAAAAAATTAGAGAATAATAAATAGAGTGGTGCTATTGGCACACCCCCTACTGATCTATTCATGCCCCATTTTTTAATTATATAATATATTTTTTTTCATTTATCAAAATTACTTTAAGAGACATACAATTTAGGAAAGAAATCTTCTACAAAATAAATCTATTAAAATCTCATATTCCTTTTCCAAAAAAAAAACCTAGTAATCTGTTTCTTCAAAAAAACAAAATTAACTCTTAAACCCTAAAATATGCTTCTTATATACATCTAAAATATTATGAAAGAGTTTGAGAACGATATCAAGAAAATTGAAGAATTTTCTAAGAACAATATCAAACATCTTGAAGAATTATCTGAGAATGACATAAAACAAGAATTGTCCGACAATAATAGTAAGCATCTGGAAACAATTCATTCTTTGGAAATAAGTTTGAAGTTTATTTTTTCTTTATAATGATATCAAGTTGTCGTTGTGTTAAAGTACCCTCCTATTTTTTATTTTTTCGTTTCCGAAAGAAGAAAAAACTAAAAATAAAGAAATAAGAAGAAAAAAAATAAATCAATCAATGGATGTGGAAGAAAATCAAGAGATATATATAGATACAGAGATAAGAGATAGAGAGATCATATATGATATGTATTAAGTTTGAAAAATAAGTAAAATGGGTAGTTTTGGAAATAAACAAAAAAATTTAATAAAAACATTTAATTTTATTTAATTAAATCAAAATTTTAAAAAATGGGGTATGAATAGATTAGTAGGAGGTGTGCCAATAGCACCACTCTAATAAATATGGCTCATTCAAACAAGTGGGATCTAATTGAAACAAAAATGGGTCAAATCTTACCTAAAAAAATGGGGTTGTGGTTTTGTGGATCCAGCCCTTTTCTTAAATTAATCCTTGTCCTTTGATTAATATAATAGTGGCGATATTTGCGCCTCTCTAAAACTGTTTATACATCCAAAATGTATATATTTTTAAAATTTCAATATTACCCTTAAATTAAATTATTAGTATTTTAATTAAATCAGGTTAATAATTTTTATTTGAATAGTTGACTCTAAACCAAATTAAAAAAGGAAGCAAATAATAAAATAAAAAAACAAAAAAACAAAAATCCAAATCAACTTCTTCCTTGAGCCTAAAAATTAAGACGGAAGGCTGTTGTCTCCTCCATTCTAGATCAGAAAAAAATAGAGGAGGAAGCCAACCCTACCAAAAAATAATTTTAGCATAATTGTGTAAAACTCCAATTTTTTTTTTAGTAACAGTTCACATTAAATTTTTCAAGGTTCAGGTTCATCTTACACTTTTCCGTTTTCAATAATCAAACACATTGTAAAATACAATTTTCAGTTTTTGACAATCAAACTCATAATAAAATACTAAAATGGAGTTTACAGTAAATCTAAGTAAACAGATGAAAACATAGGACCGTAAATGAGTGTCCATCACCCAAAGTTCAAAAGGCCTCAAATAACATAAGAGCTGAATAAGAATTGAGGATCACCCTATCAAGTGCAAGCAGGGGGGGCTGCACCAGCTGTGGCGGAGGCAGCTATACACACAAAGAATGAAAAAAAATTGGAAAAAAAATGGAGCAGGCAGCTAATAATAACTAAGAATAAAAAACCATCATATCTAATAATAACTTTAGCAACTTTGTTTTGTAATAATTGAATAAAATCTCATTTGTTTATGTAAGTTTGGTGGTTTCTCAATGCTATGATTTTAATCGTATATATATATATATATATATTATAATTTATTTATTTATAATATTTATTAAAATTAAAAGAAGGGCATAGTTGGTAATTTATGGGGTGTATTTACAAAATTTTATATTTTAAAATTTTTAATGGAGTGTAGATACGAAAATGGGTATACATACAGTTTTTCAGAGGTGTAAATATCGTCACTTTTAATATAATGTGGTTGCATCTGCACATAAAGAGGAAAGAAACAATTAATGAATTTGTTATTAAATTTGAAAGCAAGGCCTTCTCGTTTGTGCGGCAGCCATAAAAACACAGGCGTTTTTCACTACTATAACTAATTAACAAATGTGCAAATATTGTTACAGTAGTATAGTATAGTAGAGAGTTGATAGTTTAAACGCGATCTTCGACGCCAAAGTATGTATGTTGGAGAGATATTAAAGTGAAAGTGTTTGAAAAAATCATCATGATATATAGTGGTTGAGAATGGACAATGAGACCAAATTATTTCATGCAGTTATCATAATTATGTATAATGTTAGGACATTTATTTGTACCCGCTTCATTCTATCACAAAACACTTTTTACTTGTAATACGCATTAGTTTCTTAGTTTGGTTAAATCTTGTTCACAATTTACATTCGAACAACTTTACAAGTATTCTAAAGTCTTCAATACATTTTGATAAACAAGTTTTCAACTCTTGAAAGAACCTAGGAAAACACACTTATACTTTTACGATCATGCATTTTATTCCTTATTTTATATGTTATAAATGTCTTGGAATGCATTTAGTTATTTAGGTCGTGTTGTTTTTGTTAGAGTAACTGATAATATTGCTCTAGTCAAAAGAAGATCTACAGAGGTTGATGAGCTTGATCAGGTAAGCAAAGACACACAGGCTCACATACAACCCTATACTGGTCTTGCTGTGTATATGAACAAAGGAAAGAATGAGCAAGATCATCAACTAAGAAGAAGAGCCACGAGTGAGCTGGATAGTAATGGAGTCAATTCAGGTTGACTGGTCTTAGCTAGTAAAAAGGTAGTAAATAGAGCTGAGGAGTCATCAAGGGCTGAGGTGTCATCACCTTGTTAAGTTAGAATTCCTGAAAAATCAGGAATCAACTAGAAAGTTAGTTAGCAAGTTTGTTGTTATCATAATAGAGCTAAGATGTAAAACAGATACATAAAAATCACATGAAAAGTGTGTGTAACTGTATCTTGATAATCTATGAAAATGAAATAGAAAGTTACAGAGCTCAAGAAGCCATCAATGGCGATTTGCAGAATCTTTTTTCTTCTTCATCTTTTTGTTTAGACATTTCATCAAACACCCACTCATTCTCATTAGATATCTTGACACTATGTTTCTCTGGTTTTCGTTTGCTCACCAACTCTCACATGGTATCAGAGCTGTTGATGAAAATCAATGACTGAAAATCGATCCAATCATTCTTTCGCTTCTACTGAATCACAAGATATCTCATATGCGCTTGCAAAAATCATGGAGTTCTCGTCCTTAGCCAAAACCTTGAGTCTAAATCTTACCTTGAAACTGGATCATACTAATTACATTTACTGGAGTGCTCAAGTTCTAACAGTTATCGAAGCCTTGGATCTTAAAGGTTTTATCAATGGTGATAGAGTTGCTCCTTCAAAATTCATTACTGTTCTCTCAGAAGACAACACAGAGCAGCAAGAAAATCCAGATTTTGTCAATTGGAAGAAATCAGATAAGCTCTTGATGAGTTGGATCTTCTCAACCTTGACTCCAAACGTTCTAGGTCAGGTAACAAACTCAAAATCTTCATTTGAGGTCTGGTCATAGATAGAACATATGTTTTCTCAAAGATCAATGGCCAGAATAATGCAATTAAAACAACAATTACAATCTGTTAAGAAAGACTCTGATTCTATTGGTGATTTTGTCATGAAATTAAAGGCTGTTAGTGATGTTTATCATCAGCTGGAGAAGTTGTAAGTGATAGAGAAGTGATTATGAGTCTCTTGAATGGAGTACGGCATGAATATGATTCAGTTGTGATCCTAATCTCCTCTCAACAAAATACAATGACACTTGAAGATGCCCAATTTCTTTTCTTGATGCATGAGCAAAGGATTGAACAACTCAGCATATATGCTCATCTTAATGCGTCTAATCCATCAGCTCAATATGTGTCTAACTGCAACAACAACAACAATTTTAGTAACTGCAGAGGCAATGGAAGAAATGGCTTTAACAACAACAATGCTAGAGATGGTAGTCGTGGAAGGAATAGAGGAGGTAGAACTGGTGGTTGTTCACATCAGATACTGTACTGTCAACTTTGCTCTAAACCAGGCCATGGTGCTTGGCAGTGTTATAAAAGATTTGATCATCAGTTTCAAGATAGTTCTAACCATGTAAATCAAGGAGGTCAAGGCACTCACTCCAACCAAGGAAACCAAGCCTATATGACTCAACATCAGGCCTACAACACTTTTGAGCAAGGGAATACTTCAAATAGTCCAAACTTTTTCCAAGACAACTCACAAATGGGACCAACTAGCTTCTATCAAAATTGTTAACGGAAATTTTGCTCGAGGTGAGAAATCTCAGTTAACACCCTCAAGACCACTACCACGTAGGTGGTGGCCAAGATTGATCGTATATGTCAACAATGTTTTTCGAAATGATAAAGAACAATGATACAATTTAACATCCAAAAGAGAATAAAAATATTTTCTTTATTGAACGTGTACAATATACAAATTTCTTTCTAGGGTAAAGTTGAGTGTTTGTCGTATGCCTGTCGAACTAGTAGTCTGCTCTTTTTCATTTCCTTTATTTTCTATTTATACATAGTTTGTAGGTCAAACAGACTGATTCTCCCCTTGATTTTCTCAGTCTCTCCCCTCCTTATCGGGCGGGATTTCTCGTTTTAATGTCATTGACTTTGCCGAATTGAGAGTATCGTGGTGGAGATCAGTTTGTTCCTTTTTTGGATTCTATTACTTGTTCTGCATATAGGTAACGTTTCCAGATATGATTCAGTGTATCCCTCGTATCCTTTCAGCATGATCCTTTATAGAGGTCGTTGAATATGGCATGGTATGGTGCACCAACCAGTGAGGTTGATTAGTGTTCTGACCTTGATATCTGAGAAGTTTCATCCAGCTTGGAGCCAGATCTGGCTTCCCTTGACCTTTTTGAAGCTGGGTGTGGCTTCCTCTGACCTTTCGAAGCTAGGTGTGGCTTTCCCTGACATTACGAAGCTAGGTGCGGCCTTCTAGGGACATTCTTCTGTGTCAATCGAGGTACATGCGAGTCTCTGGAGCATTTGCGAGGTGACCTCAACTTCGGGGAGCTTCTAGTTTTGGTGATGCAGGCTAGATCTGATAGTTCCGGGCTCTATCCCAGATGTTTCCGGAGCTCGTCCTTGTTCATGGGGTGGTATCGTAGTTCGGCTCTGGATAGAGGGGTCTCCTGGTGGATTATCTCGGGTATGGAACCAGGTCTGGGAGGTGGAAAATTTTCCTTTGGTCCTTTGCCAATTTTGGCTATTAACAAAAATGCTGCATACTTTGCAACTCCTGATACTGTCACAGATCAGGAATGGTATGTTAATACAGGTGCCACAAACCATGTTACCTCTAATCTCAACAATCTCACTATCAGACAAGATTATCGAGGTAATGATACTCTCCTTGTAAGGAATGGTAGTAAATTACAGATATCACATGTTGGTAACACAAAGGTTAAGTCACACTATCAATCACACACTGATCTATACCTTAATCAAGTTCTTTGTGAACCGGCTATTACAAAGAATCTACTTAGCATATCCAAGTTTACTAAAGACAATAATGCCATTGTTGAATTCATTTCTCTTGGTTGTGTGATTAAGGACCAGAGAACCAAGAGACCTTTACTCTAGGGATCTCTTAGGAATGGCTTGTATGAGTTGAAGTTGGTTGAAGCAACTCCTCAAAGCATTCAACTTCTGAAGCCTGTGTCAAGTGTCACTGCTGATGTACATAAAAATAAATGTCAAAATGTTGTAAATAAGACTAGTGCTTATTGTATGCCTAGTCGAATTAGTATAGTTCCTTTCAATGCTCTTGTATCTTCAAAAACAAATTCAGTTTTATGGTACGGCAAGCTTGGGCATCTATCTTCTTTGATACTTAAGAAAATTTTAAATACATTGCATTTTCCTTTCAATTTTCATGCTGTATATTTTTGTGATTGATGTAAAGTAGGGAAAATGCACAAACTTCCTTTTCAAATAGTTAATATCACTGTAAAGGCTCCTTTAGAACTTGTTTATAGTGATGTTTGGGGTCTAGCTCCATTGCTATCAAGTGAGGGATATAAATACTATAATGGTTTTGTTGATGCATATACTCGATTTGCTTAGATATATCCTCTAAAGTTGAAGTCTGATGCATTTCATGTATTTGTGAACTTTAAGCAGTCAATTGAACTGCAGCATTAGAGGAAGATCAAATGCTTTCAAGCATGTATGGGTGGTGAATACCGACCCTTTATTCATTTTCTAACTAACCTGGGAGTACATGTTCGATTATCTTGCCCCTACACTCATCAGCAAAATGGAGTGCTTGAGAGGTAGCATTGAAACATAGTTGAAATGGGTTTGATGTTGCTTGGTCATGCAGGTCTGCCTATGAAATATTAGTTTGAAGCTTTCTCTATAGCTGTGCTTTTAATTAACAATCTTCCATCTGCTGTTATACAATTTGTATCACCCTTTGAGAAACTGTTTCAGAAGAGGCCTAACTACAACTATTTTAAAGTTTTTGGTTGCTGTTGCTTTCCCTATCATAGAGATTATGTGAAGCATAAGTTGGATTTTCATTCAAAGAAATGTGTGTTCATTGGATATAGTCTTTGTCACAAAGGATACAAGTGCCTTAGCCCATCTGGAAAATTTTACATATCAAGACATGTTTTTTTCAATGAAACTGAATTTCCTTTTAAGGAATTATCCAGTTCTTCTTCTTTATCTACTACAGCAGTTGCAGATTTTTTTTTTTGGAGGATTAAATCCTGGCAACTCAGTGACAAGTCTTTTTCAAATGTTTGACAAGTCTTCCTCCCCTTCTGGCCTACAAGCTCCACGTGATTCTCAATTAATAGTTGAGCTGAATGGACAGCCTTCAAATTCATCCAAAGATGTTAATCAGTCCAATTCTTCTACTACATCACAGCCCTTTACTTTCAACAGAGGTCTGCAGCCTTTGAATTCAGATAGTGCACTAAATCCAACTGTTATTATTCATAGTGATGTGCACCATATGATAACCAGGAGTAAGACAGGTTCTTTATGTCCTCGAGTGTTTCTCTCAGAGTGAAATCTTCCTACAAGTTTCTTATCCGAGCTCGAGCCTAAATCAGTAAAGTATGCTATGGCAGATCCAAAATGGCTTGCAGCAATGAATGATGAGTTTAGAGCTCTCCAAAACAATAACACTTGGTATTTGGTTCCAGCAAAGTCGGGTATGAATATAGTAGGGAGTAAATGGGTTTTTCGAACCAAATACAATCTAGATGGCTCTATTCTAAAACACAAAGCGAGGCTTGTGGCAAAAAGTTTCAATCGAACTGCTGGTCTGGATATTTTTGACACCTTTAGTCCAGTTGTTAAACCATCCACCATCAGGGTATTTTTACAATAGCTGTGCATTATGATTGAGATATCCAACAAGTGGATATCAATAATACTTTTTTGAATGGAGATCTCCAAGAACATGTCTTTATGAGGCAGCTTGAAGGATTTATAGATCAGCAATTCCCTTCTCATGTTTGCAAGCTAAACAAAGCCTTATATGGCCTCAAACAAGCTCCTAGATCATGGTTTACTAAGCTTCGGTCTGCTCTCTTGCATTGGGGATTTAGAAATTTGACTTCTGATACATCGCTATTCATCAAGCATCAGGGTTCTGATGTGTTATATCTCCTAGTGTATGTTGATGACATACTAATCTCAGGTAACAATTCAACACTCATTCAACACATGATTTCTCAACTTAACATCATATTTGCTCTCAAAACACTTGCATCAGTCAACTATTTTCTTGGCTTTGAGGCCTTTCGTAACTCACACGGTCTCTACCTCACACAGTCAAAGTACATTGTTGATTTGCTGAAGAAAACAAACATGTTTGACTCCAAACCATGTCCTACACCAATCAGCTCTGGCTTAAAACTCACAAAGTTGGATGGTGCTCCTCTTGAGAATCCTACTGCCTATAGAAGCACTATTGAGGCTCTCCAATATCTTTGCTATACAAGATCAGATATTTCTTTTAGTGTTAACAAACTGAGCCAATTTCTAGTAGCTCCAAATCAAGTGCATTAGCAAGCTTGTAAGCGTGTGTTACGGTATTTGAGAGGTACCCTCCACACAGGTCTCTGTTTTAAACATTCTCCCACTCTAAACTTGGAAGTGTATGCTGATGCGGATTGGGCGAGTTGTCTTGATGACAGGAGATCAACAAGTGGAAATTATGTTTCCTTAGATGGGAATCTCGTTGCTTGGAGTTCTAGGAAGCAATAAGTTGTTGCTCGTTCTAGTATCGAAGTAGAATATAGGTCTATGGCACAAATAACTACAAAAATTATAAGGCTTCAATCTCTATTTCATGAGCTACGCATTGATGTTCCTTCTCCATCTGTCATCTGGTGTAACAACATGGGTGTAAACTTAATTGCTCGTAATCCTATTTTCACTCTAAAACTAAACATATTGATATAGACACTTATTTTATTTGAGAAAAGGTTGTTGTTAGTGTCATTGAACCAAGATATGTTCCCACTGATTCTCAAGTTTCTGATATACTTATTAAAGGCTTGCCTATTGAGAAGTTTAGCTCTTTCTGTGACAAGATAAATTTGATGCCCTCACCACAATTTAGCTTGAATGGGGGTGTTAGAGTAACTAATGATATTGCTCTAGCCAAAAGAAGATTTACAAAGGTTAATGAGCTTGATCAGGTACGCAAAGACACATAGCATCACATACAACCCTATACTGGTCTTGCTGTGTATATGCACAAAGGAAAGAATGAGAAAGATCATCAACTAAGAAGAAGAGCCACGAGTGAGCTGGATAGTAAAGGAGTCAATTCAGGTTGACTGGTCTTAGCTAGTAAAAAGTTAGTAAATATAGTTGAGGTGTCATCACCTTGTTAAGTTAGAATTCCTGATAAATCAGGAATCAGTTAGAAAGTTAGTTAGCAAGTTAGTTGTTATCAGAATAGAGCTAAGATGTAAAATAGATATATAAAAATCACATGAAAAGTGTGTGTAACTGTATCTTGATAATCTCTGAAAATGAAATAGAAAAGTTACAGAGCTCAAGAAGCCATCAATGGCAATTTGCAAAATCTCTTTTCTTCTTCATCTTTTTGTTTAGACATTTCATCAAACACCTACTCATTATCATTAGATATTGTAAGGACCTCTATTTATGATTGGCGTATTTCATGACAAACCACATTGGGATCACTTTGTAATGGGTAGCTTAGGTCTCTAATTGTGACTCATCCTCAATAAGCTTCCAAGATCCCAAAGTGCTTCAAGAGAGGTAGTTTACTTGACTTGACTCTTAATTAAAGAGATGTAGTTGCACACACTCACTAGCTTGCATTAGATATCCTATCTTGCATTGTATCTAAATTGATAACATGTCCTGCATGTTAATTGTGCTTCGTTTTATGTGCATTTCACTCACTTCATGCTTGCACAACATTCATGTAAGATAGGCATTTTTCTTGAGTGTTAAAAATGGATTTTTCCCTTTAGCTCGGCCTAGACCGCTTGACAAGCTCTGCTTGAGCCACAGCACACAGAAAGGTATTCTTCAGTGTGTCATGCGCAGTGTGGACCGCGGTTGGTGCACTTGCCTGCACAGCGGTCCATACAGCGGTCCATTCCAGAAGACCATTTCTTCTGTTGCGCGGTATGTACCGCTGTCTGGACATCTGCCTGTACTGTGGTACAGAGAACGGTTTTGACGGGATTTTGTTTTCCAAGTTCAAAACGATGTAGTTTTGTCTAGGGCTTCTATATATATGTTCTTTTCTCTCCTATTTAGTGCAGAGAGCTTCAAGAATCAATTTTTAGTGAGATGAAGAATACTTTAGAGAGAGAAGCTCCAAGACTTGTTCTTTACCTCTCCAAACCCAAAACCCATCATTCATTCATGAATCAAACATCTTCTAGCTTCATTTAGGATGTTTTCTTGCATGAGTCTTCATTATTAAATTGACTTGGTAAGTTAAACAAAAAATCTCATCTTTGTTATTTGTTTATACTTTCCAAGATGATGTTTTTATTGCATTTATTAGTTGATTAAATGCTAGGATGTAGTTTGTTGCATCTACTTATCAGTTCCTTTGCGTGATTGGGTTTGTATTGTGATAGCTTGCATTTATGACATATTTGCCCTTCTAGCTAAATCTATATATTCTTTGCATTTAGATATTATTGTTTAGGACTTATTGATTGCATTTGTTAATTGCATTTAGTGTCTTTGCCATGATTAATGACAACTTGTGTTGATATGGCTTTGTTTGATGACTGGATTGTAGACTTGCATATCTATATCTAGTTAAGTATCTATGTGCATTCATATAGACATTGATATCTAGGATTTGTATTTATTGACATCTTTAAATCTCTAGATAAGCGTTTAGTGTTGCCTAGCATTAATTGTATTTAGGATATATTTATATATTCACATAGGTTGTTAATCTCTTCTTTGAGAGTTAAGTATTGTGAATACAAGGTGTAGTGTACAAGCAAGTGAAGTCTTGTAACCAAGGTGTGGTTGGCAAGCAATTTGATCAAGAATCTCTATAAAGGCCCGTTGGGTAGTAGTTGTGGGTTAGTGACCGAGAATGGTGTGACCAGAGGTCAACCTAGGTTGTAAACATCATTACAATAATGGATTTGAGGATCTGTGTGGCTAGAAGGATAGCCCGTGGTTTTTCCCTTGTTGAAGGGTTTCAACATAAAAATCAAGTGTCTTTTAATTTCTGCATTGATACTTGATTTTATATGTTTGTTTCTGCGGTGAATTCTTTAATATTGACCAATCAAGAAAAAATGGTAATTAACTTGATTAAAACCTATTCCCTTCCCCCCCCCCCCCCCTTTAGGTTATTAAACACACATTTTAGAGTGTATTTTCAGATATCTTGACACTCTATTTCTCTGGTTTTCGTTTGCTCACTAACTCTCACAGTTTTCAGTAGACATCATTTAGAAGTTTCGGTTTGAAAATACACAAAGTGTGTCTAATACAACCTAGAGGGGGGGGGGGGGGGGGGTGAATAGGTTTTAGTTGATTTATTACCAACTTTTCGACTTAATCAATTTTAATAATCCTACTCCATATTAGCAATCAATCAATCCAATATAAATAAGCGGAAAATAATAAAAACACAAGGATTGATTTACGTGAGAAACCCTCCAACTGGGCAAAACTCACGGGCTATCCTTCTAGCCACATACGGTCCTCAAATCCACTATTTGAACAAAAGTTTACAACCTAGGTTGACCTCAAGTCACACCTACTTGGTCACTAACCCTTTCACTCTACCCAACGGGCCTTTAATAGTGATTCTTGACCACAAGCTTGTGCACTAACTCACTTAGTCACAAAGCTTAACAATCAATGAAGAGGTTAAACAACCTATGTGAATATGTAAAAGATATTCAAACATGCAATTAATGCTAGGCAACAATAAATGCTTATCTATGGATTTAAAGATGTCAATAAATGCAAATCCTAGATATCAATATCTAAATGAAAATGCATGAAGATTTAGCTAGAAGGGTAAAATCGTCCTAAATGCTAGCTATTAATGAACAAAGCTCTCAACCAACAAACAACAACTCAATCATGTTATAAATGCCAATAAACATAAAGATATTCAATAAAATCACATAAAAGAGCTAACCCTAGGCAAACAAGAACATAAATAAATACAATGAGATTTAGGGCATGTTCAAGTTACCTAGTCAATGAAAGTAAGAAGAATCTATGATGAGATAATGCTTGAAGAGGTTAAATGCACATGGATTTGTGTTTGGTTGAGTAAAGATGAGTTCTTGGGAGATTTTCTCTCTAAGGAAAGCTTGGCCTATCAAAAATGGCTTCTTGAACTCATAAAAAATCGAGCAAGGAAGAAGATAGAGTATATATAAGGGAGCCCTAGTTGAAACAGCGTCGTTTTGAACTTAGGGCACAAAATCCCGTCAATACCGCTAGATGGACCGCGTCGCAGGCAAGTGTCCAGACTGCGGTACACACAGCAGTGCACCATCTGGAAAACAACGCGGTGCAGGGCGCTGTGCATGCAGGTGCACATGCCGCGGTATGGGCAACAGAGGCTTACTGGACAACACCGCGACTTGGGTCGCTTTGCGTGCAAGAGTACAGGAAGCGGTACATGAAGCATGACTCTGCTGAGGTATACCGCTCTGTATGCCGCGGTGCAAGCATGTCTTGCCAAGCGGTCTAGGCCGCGCTAAGAGAAGAAATTCTCTTTTCTGGACAAACTCAACACACTAAGAGAAGTGCAAAATGTGCAAGTGTGGAGTGTGAAAAGAGGCATACAATACATCATTCAATTACATGAAAATAGGAACATAATGCATGCAAGTGAGTGTGTGCAACTAGATCTCTTCAAAGAATGGTTAAACTAGTGAGATACCTTTGAAGGCTCTTTGAGAGAGATGATGTCCTTGAAGCTTGATCACACTCAAGAGGCCTAAAATATCCTTACAAGGAATAATCCCCAATGTGGTTTGTCAACGAAATAAGCCAATCAAAATATGAGGAACTTACACGGTTCTTGTGTTTTTGGGAACATTAACTCTTTTCCAAACTAACATTTCGACGATTAAACGATCATAACTTTTTCTATTGACCTTAAATCATGAACTGTAAATTTCTAAAGAAAGTTGATTTACTAATTAAGCTTCCTAACATTATATTTCATGATAGGTTTTGCTGTTATTTGATAGGAGTTATCGCACTTTAAAGGGCACTGTTGGTGGTACATCGTGCGCTCGAGCAGGCACAACCAGTGTGTCCACTGAAATTTTTCCTTTTTCATATTTTTTTTAAAGAGAAATTTTTTTTAAAGAAAAATTAACTATTTTTTTAACAGCCTTTTTGTTAGTGGTCCAAAGAAGAATTTTCCATCGAGCTGACTCCTGGTAAGATTTGGATCTGGACCATTTTGGTTCCTCGGTTCCGAGAAACATTGATGCCATGATCTATAGAGAGTCTCGATGCCACATAATGCCATTTCCCTAGTATCTAAGAGTACCGGTACCGCGACACCTACTACCTAATATCCAAGTACCGCGATACTTGTCCTGGACCGATCCAGTAAGTGTATCTCACTTATCCAACATGGAGAGCAATAGCAAGAAGGCTCCATCGCGTTAAGGAGGAAACTGTTCCAAAAAAATAGACCGGTACATTAAAATCCTAGAACAGTGCCTAAACCGAAGGAACGAAGCCAACTTTCGTCTCCAACAAGGAAGGGAAGAAAGTTGACCTCTACAGGTATTTAAAGCGCCATAAATGTGACAAGGTAGTCAACCTAATCATAGTTTAATACAATGGAAACAACAACACAATTCAAGGGAACAATTCCCACTCTGACTTACAGCCTCAGTCAATGCCAAAATAAGGTTTCTTATTATTGCATATCAATTGACTAGATTTCTAAGGATTGACTGGATGATTTGGAAACCATAAATATGACAAAAAAAGACGTAAAAAGGAAGGGGCAATCGAGAATTTGAGAGGAAAAACAGCAGGAAGAAAGTTGGCAATCACCTATTGTGAGATTTTCACTTATCGACTTGCACGAGTTCGCCGTCGCCTACTGTGTATATAAAGGGAGAGGGAGAGAGGGAGAGAGAGAGAGAGAGAGAGAGAGAGAGAGAGAGAGAGTTCTAGAGTTAAAATTCAACCCATATTGTATCAGTAACTTGAACCATCAATAATATAATCCATACTGTTTGATTTTTCTCTTATCTACTGCACATTACTTCTTACTTGTACAAAACCCCAGTACCTAGAGGTACTAACCCCGATGCAATCTCCCAGGTTGCAGTTTGAGGGTGTTGATCGAAATTCGACCCCCAACAATTTTTTGGTTAACAATTTTTTTCCTAAAAGTTTTTGAAATCCAATTTAAACAAGGCGTTCTTTTTGAAAACAAACTCCTAGATCTTTTAGCCTTTATATATTATTTTTAACTCAGATTTTACTTAACTTAATTTTGTTTAGACTTTTTGCAGTATTTTGTGAGATCTTTAGTCTTTTAAGAGAATTTGTCTTTGACAGTTTTTAGATTAGAATTATTCTTGCATTGTTCTTTGATTCATCAAGTGATGTATGCTGAAACGTAGAGTAAGACAATCACATGTGAATCAAACAACAGATTGCTTAATCCCTGTTGATTCCATAGAATACCAGGAAAAAAGAGTGATAATTGAGTACAAACTTAAAAGAAATTTTATTCATCAAAGTCCGAATCAAACTAAAAACAAAGCCTGAATAAATAGAAAAAGAAATATGATTCCACTAGAGTTTGGTATCTCCTAATTTCTTATTCAGAATAGATCTCTAAAAATCCTAAAATAAACGGGAAAGAATCCCAAACGAAAAAGATCTCAAATCTCCTAAACTAAAAAGTAAACAAACTCTAAAACTTGCGGAGAAAGATAAAAGTCCTTGGACAACAATCAAAACAACCGAATTTGGATCTGCTACAACCCGTTACATGACACAAAGTGTTCATAACAAATATTGGGCTCGGCTATGGCTTTCCAAAAATATAATATAATAGCGATTCTGACTCTGTTTGCCCCTATAGTTCCCCACGAAGTTTAAGCCTTGTTTTGGGTGCTCTATATGACCTAAATACGACAAAGCTACCTGATCTGCATCATCCTCCCTAGGCTGAAAAAATTATTCAACCTCGAATTTTGAAGCTCATCATACTCAGAAGAAGTATCTCCATGATAGAGAATGAGGTTCTTCACATTAAACACATCAACATTGTGAATCTGTCTTGGCAACTTCAGCCGATATGCATTGGAATTGATTTTCTCGATTATTTCGATAGGGCCAATTTTATGAGCAGAAGGTTTGTTGTATTCACCAATGGGAAAGTGATCCTTAGCCAACATAGCCTAGACAAAATCACAGACATCAAATTCCACTATCTCTACATCAAATTTGGCCATCGACAACAAGTTGTTCTCTCCTATAGCGGTTCCTACAGTTTCCTTCTTTTGCAGAAGCAACACGTTTGTAAAATTGAAGGTAAAAGTACATGTGATCAAGAATCCATCATAAACTACCTTTAGGTCATATAGCCACGACCACCCCAGCAACAGATGACAGGCATCCATAGCGACCACATCACACCACACTTGATCTTTTATGTCGCTCCTATAGAAAAAGAAACAAGGCTTTGTCGAGTTACTATCACATCATTCTTCTTGTCCAGCCACTCATCTTATACGGTTTTAGGTGAGTTTTCGTCGACAGTTTCAGTTTCAGAATGCCTCTTCAGAAATCGTATTCTCGTAGCTTCCTGAATCAATAATAAAATGATAGATTTTTTTTCCACCGATAGTACATGTGGATTGGAAAACGTTAGTGTGCATCTAATCATCTTCCGTTCCGAGGGGTGAAAGACAACTACAAAGAACCACCAACAATGGACCAGAATCCCTTTGTAAACGCTCCTCCTCAATTATCTCGTTGTTGTCATAAACGGGCTCAGATTCAAAATCATTAATTTGTTCCAACAGGGCCTCGCCAAAATCATCAAACAACCCTCTACACAATCCTCTTTTATATTCAACAAAACAGTGTCTTGACTCCCTACAATTGAAGCAACGAGGACCAGATTTTGCTGCAGCAGCTGGTGGGTTTTGTTGTAAATGTGCTGTAGATTTTTTTTTTTGTCTACTGTTATCATATCCAGTACTTTTGAAATTAATTCCACCCATATTTATGCGCATAAACTTCTTCCCCAGCTATACTACTCTCTGGTAAGCTACTGACACACACATGATCGAGCCAAATTTACATATGATTTTGGCCCCCTAATTCTATCTCTTTTAGCTTGTTCTCGAGTAAAATCATGTCATTTAATAGCTTGAATTGAGTTGTATAGGTAAAATAGTGTCACAAGATAAATTTAGCACACATTAAAGAAATTAGAGGTCAAAAGTACAAAAAAGAAGAAGAATTGAAGCAAAGGGGAAGTGTTGCTGATATGTCGCTATCAATAGGCCGCTAAAAGCATTCCAGTGGATGTCACCCCCATTGGGTCGTTATGGACTTATGGGGTGACCGTGACTTTCACAGAGCAAACTAGCGAACCCAAGACCAGAGGATGTCGCCCCCATTGTGTCGCTATGGGGTGACTGCAACAATTAAGCATCAAGACATCGAAGATCAATTCAAGAGAATGTTGCCCCTCTTGTGTTGCTACTTAAGGACCGGGACTCTTACGGCAAAAATATAGATTTTAGATGTTGTCCCCTTGGTCGCTATGTTGTAGGCCGTGAATTCCAGATCAGAGACGCTCATAACCATCTGTCGCGACTGATGTCGCTATGTGCAAACCGCGACAATCGGGCTGGGCACATATGCCACGTCAGTGAATCTGGCGGTTACAACCTTGTTTCTTGGACCACTATATATTCATATTTTAGATTCTCTCACGTGACCTCCTCGATACCTTATACACAAGAAATACAGATCATTTTCCAAATCTTTTTTTCATCTTTTCTTAACCCAAAAACTCACAACAAAATCTAGATTACTTCATCTTAATCAATCCTCTATACCCACATTCTCCACTACCTTCCTTTGTCACTTACCCATTTGACCCCATTGCACACACTTCTAAGCTTCCAATCTTTACACACAACATTCAAGGCAATGAGCTCAATAAGGGATCAAGCTTACAAGAGAAAACCTAGCATCAACTATGGGTTATTTCTCTACTTTTTTACCTCTTTTCTAGTTCTTTGAATATGTGTAACTAAACCGCCTTTCTAGGGGATTAATGTGAGGAACTGTTGGATATTGGGTTTTACTTAGCTTTCAATTGAATATTTACACAATTATTATTTTATTCATGTGCTTGATTAGTTATTATTCATTATGTGATTGAATTGAATATCACTCTTTAATTACAATATTGGTAAGATTATTTGAGATACAATTGATTGAGAATTGACACACTTGGTTAATTAGAGCTTTTAATGAATAGGAAAGGTTGTTGGTGAGAATGCCACTCCCAATGGCCTAGACCCATTGATCGCCACTTAACCGATCTCTCATTTATCTCCTTACTCTAAATGGCATAGGTAAAGAATAGAGATGAGAAGTGATTTGGTCTTGTTCCACAGCCAAATCACACTTTAGGAAGAGATCAGGTCTATAATTGTGTGAATTGTGGGATAATGAAGCTATGAAAGCATAACCCATGGTCCAGATGCAACTCCATTGATTCCTTAGACTTTTCTTATTTGATTTTACCCATTTACTTATCTAGATTGTTGAATTCTATCTCTTTAATTTTTGTCATTTCCATTTCTAGTTATTAATTCAAAATTCTATCTCAACAAAATGATTTTATCTTCTCTTGCACTTAGTTAGGCTAACTTAAAGTAGATAACAAATTGATTATTCAAATCTGATCCCTATAGACGATCCCTTACTTGCCATATATACTAATTTTATATTTCAAGTGAGGTTGCAAGTGGTAATCAAATTGGTTTTCTTAGCAAAATATTCTTCTTTTTGATGTATGAAAAACGATCATGTCAACATACCAAATCAAACATGTTAAGGGCGTCTTGAAACTAAGTTGGCATCCCTCCAATGTACCGAGAAACACGTAGATCGTCTGATTCAGCAATCGCATTCCGTGAAATCAACTGATAAAATTCTGAAGTGTAGTCGTTAATTGAACTGCTTTCCTGCTTCAAATTCTGTAGCCGCTGGAACATAAGATGTGCATAATTGTACGATAAAAAGGCTGATTGCATGTTCATCTGCATCTTTTCCAAGGAACCAATTTAGGTTTTCCTTGCATGTCTCGAGTCAGTTTCAACTAATGCCACCAAGCTCTAGCCTAACCCATGAGCCTTGTCTCGACAAGTGTAATAACCCTGTCTTTAGGAATTTGTTTGAACTCTAGAACCTTTTCCACTGCAGTGATCCAATCGAGGAACTCTTTTTTTTTTTTTTTGCAAGCCCCTATGAAACTCAGGAATGAAGATGTTGATTCCTGACTCCTAACGCCTCGATTCATCTACCACCATCCTCATCTGTCTTGGCCAAAGATGAGCAAATAGATTCTCATCGTCATCATATTCCTCCTCCACGATTGGCGAATTTAGAGCCTACTGATGTGGCGTTAATATAGCCAACTACTACTTTAGCACCTCCATCTGTTGTCATAGTTGTGAAGTCTGGTCACGTTTTTAAACATCCTCCAAATGGGGCCTCGCGAGCGTTTGAAAAATTCAGACGTTTTCTTGGTGGCATGATAGTAAAATTGAACCTAGCTCTGATATAAAACTAATGTAGGTGGAAACGTAGGAGTAAGAAAGCGCACGCGAAGCAAACATCAAATTGCTTAATTTCGGTTGATTCTGCTGAATACTAAGAAAAATATCAATAGTTGAGTAAAAACTCAAAAGAAATTTTATTCATCAAAGTCTGAATCAAAACTAAAAACCAAGCCTAAATAAATAGCAAAAGAAATCTGATTCCACTAGGATTTAGTATCTCCTAATTTCATGAACAAAATAGATCTCTAAACATCCTAAAACGAACGGGAAATAATCCCAAAATAAATAAATCTCAAATCTCCTAAATGAAAAAGGAAACAAACTCTAAAACATGTGCAACAAGATAGAAGTCCTTGGACAACAATAAAAACTACCGAATATTGTTTAGCTACAACCCGTTATTGGAGACAAAGTCTATATAATAAGTGTAAGGCTCGTCTAGGGCTTTCCTAAAACATATTATAATAGTGATTCTGACATTGTTTTCCCTGTATATAGCCCACGGAGTTTCAGCCTTGTTTTGGTTGCTCTACGAGACCCAAATACGAAAATGATACCCTATCTGCATCATCAAGTGTACAAGTGGAATAAGCTTGAAAATATTATGAAAATTGTGGTCGGAAAGAAGGATTTTTGATTAGTATATTTTAAGGATTTTGGAAGGCTGCCATGTTAGAAGAATACAATGCTCTTCAAAGAAACAACACTTGGAGCTTAGTACCCTACTAACATGCTTACAATATAGTAGGCAACAAATGAGTCTATAAAATGAAGATGAATGCTGATGAAAGTTTATAGAGATGTAAACCAAGACTTGTAGTTAATGAGTTCCATCAAACTTCTGGAATTGATTACACATAAACTTTCATTCTCGTTGTGAAGGAGTCAGCAATTAAAATGGTGTTGTCTATTCTGGTTTCAAAAAATTTGTTACGAGACAACTTGACTTCAACAATGCATTTCTAAGTAGAAGATTGCAAGAGACAATCTACATACAACACCCATAAGGGTTTGTTGACCCTAAAAGGCCCAATGATATTTGTAGACTTCATAAAGCCTTATATGGTCTATAACAGGCCCC
Source organism: Dipteronia sinensis (assembly GCA_033220585.1). Classification (NCBI taxonomy): domain Eukaryota; kingdom Viridiplantae; phylum Streptophyta; class Magnoliopsida; order Sapindales; family Sapindaceae; genus Dipteronia; species Dipteronia sinensis. The sequence goes on along the minus strand of CM065638.1, from coordinate 47,217,699 downwards.
AAGAGCTTAGAATGAAGAACTGAGAATGAGCCTTCTCAATTAGGAGTTCAAGAATTCTAAATGTGATTCTTCTATATTCTTCTTCAGAAAACATGATCAAGTTCTCATGGTGTTCATATATGTCGATGACATGTTAGTTACATGTAGAAACCCTTAATACCAGTGGAAATTTATGCAAAAGCTAAACAATATATGTTTGTGTTGAAGAATGTTCTATCCATCAATTTCTGGGAATTGAAGTGAAAAGGGATGAAACTGAAATGTATTTAACTAAAACCAGATACATAGAAGAACTTTTGAAGAAAACTAGTTTGTAAAACACCAAACTATGCCCCAAATCCAGTAACTGTTGGGAACACATTATTCCTTGTCAAATGGAGAACATATGATCAATCCAACTATTTATTGAAGCACACTATGGGCACTATAATATTTGACAAACACTAGATCTGATATATCGTACATTGTTAACAAACTGAGTCAATTTTTACAGAGTCCAACCAATGTACACTAGTAAAAAGTAAAGAGGATTATGTGATACTTGAAAGGGGACTAGAGATATTGGTATTCACGTCAAACACCGTGAAAGACTAGCTTTATTTGGTTTTTTAGATGTTGAATGATCATGTTGCTTAGATGATTTGAAATATGTTGTTGGCTATTGTGTGTATTTGGCAGACACTCTTGTTTCTTTGTCATAAAAGAAACAAAGTGTGGTTGTAAGGTCTAGTACCGAGTCAGAGTACAAGGCTCTAGCTAATGTTGCATGTGAACTAGCGTGGATAAAGTCACTTTTAAGTGAGTTCTCATTTCATATGTCTACACTTCCAGTGACCTGGTGTGATAACACAAGTTCAATTGCACTAACAACCAACCATGTATATCATGCATGAACTAAACACATAGAGATTGGTATCCACTTTGTCAGTGAGAAAGTGCTCTCTAGATGGCTGTAGGTGAGGTATGTGCATTCACATGATCAAATAGCTGAATGCTTGACTAAGGGATCGTTTGTTTTTTGCAATTAAAACTTAATGGGTCTTAGTTGAAATTAATAAGATGTTTTGTTTGTTTTTTAAGTGGTCAATCAACTTATAATAAAAAGTAAGAAATCTTGACTTTTAACTTAATTTCAAATCACTGGATTGCATTTAATATATTTTCTTCCAAAATTGTCCTCCCAAAGATAACATATTTCCACTTTTATCATAATTTTATATTGTGCAAAAAAAATTTAACCTATTACTTATGTTAAACAACTTTAAAAAAACGTTAGTCACATTGTCATTTTTAACACCATCATTGAACCTTCAATTTTTTTTTTTTTGTAAAATCAAAACAATTTCTAAATCATAATTTATCATATATATATATATATATATAAAATAATTATTTATCATATCTCAATCATGAATAATATCTTATCATTATTACATAAAAAATGGTTTAGGATTTGTTAAATTATTTTTATTTGTTTGTTTGTATGATATAAAATGAAAATAAAAACAATTAAGAGTAACAAGGGTATAAATATCAAATGACTTGTTTTTAAACCATTTTATTTTTAAAAAATAAACAAGTTGACACTCTATTCAAATGTGATAAAAATAAAAAACAAACATATCCTTTAGTTTTAGGTTTCAGCTATTATTCAGTTTTCAGTAAAATTCAGGACTGTTCAATCTTTAGACCAAAAAAAAAAACAAACAAACGACCCTTAAGCCTTTATCTCACTCATTTCAATTTCCTGAGAGATAAACTTGAAATAGAAACGAGATGTAGTAACAACCCTTTTAACACTAATAAATGGAGCACATGATTCTATGTTGATTTAGTTCTTGTATTTATGCAATGTGGCTTCATTTAACTGGTTTTCTTGTATGGCATCCCAATGCTCAGACAATATATATTGTAATATTCTTTTTATTAGTTTGTGTGCTAAGAAATATAGAAATATACATAACTCATTTCGCAACTATACTTGATATTCATTCAAGACTAGAATATGTTCAAATGAGGTGGCTGGTAAAAAAAAATCATTCATCAATGGAAGTACAAGAGATGGGAGGTTGAAAAAGATGATGTTGGATTTTGGGCTTGTGGGTTTAACCCAATTAGGCGCTCACTGTGGGGTAGACTAATAAAGATGTATCCAATTGATTTTGAATTTGAAGTCTTATCAGAATATAACTGATAAGTTGACTTCAAATTAAATCCTAATTTATCCATCTTTCATATTATCCTTGTGTATCATATAATACAATTGAGATACGTATCTTTAGTTATCAAAGATACAAATAAAGAGAAATAATTTCTCTAAATCTGCACACATTCTCTTCTCTCTCTCTCACTAAACGTAGAACTAGGTTTTCCGTTGTGTATTTGAGACGTGGAATTTTGTGGTTGTTCTCATAACACCCACATACCATCGCCGGTGACCAAAGTATCATGAGACCATCACGTTGTTAAATCTTTCGATAAAGGTACGCTGCTCTATTTTTGCTTCAGATGATAAAGAGCAAGGTGAGAATGATGATAATAAAAGAAAGAAAAAAGTAGTATGATAATTGTTCAACTATTAAATATGGGTGTGAAGCTAGTATGTGAATTGTTCAACTATTACATCTTTAGGTACATTCACAATCATAAAATAGTGTCTCTAGAAAAGAAAATGAAAATCATGTGAAACAAACACATGGTTGAAGCTAATAGAAATTTAATTGAAACTTTACATACAAAGTTTGCTCAATTTAGGTGGTTCTCATATTCGTTTTAATAGTAGAGATTGTTATAATATCACTTGAGAAATGTATGACTTAAACAATTAAATGGAGAGGATGCCCATTTGGTTCTCACTTACATTAGAAAAAAGTAAGTTGAGAACCCTCAATTATTTTTATATGGTTCAATGTGATGAAAATATGAGGAAACTAATTTTTTTGGGGTGATCTCTAGATCACGCATAGTGTATTATTATTTTTGGGTTGTTGTCACATTTGATGTAGAAAAGGGAAACAATCCCTTTGATCATGCATATCAAGAAGTCCATGACACAGCATGAAACAATTGTTAAGGAAAATAATTTTCCTATGACTGTGGATTACATTGATGGTGCAAATCACGACAATGCAGCAACTAATCCTACTGTCAAAATTCAAGAAATTGATGAGGAAGATTTTAAGGAAAAAAATGATAAGAATCGTGGGAGGAATAATTATGTTATTACCAACAACTCAAAAGTGGTCAACACCAATTTTTATCAAATCAAACCAACTAGCATAAAGATTACGTGCTTTTCTAATTAATTGTTTTACTTTCTATGTCTAGTTCCTAGAATCATGTAAGTTCTGTATATGATGCCTTGTATTTTGTATATAACATATCCCATATATATCAATGAAACAGAGTAAGGGTTTCCATTCCATTTATTCTAAAGAAATTTTCATGATATCAAAGCCAAAACCTGCAAGCCTTGAAACCATGTCTTTCTCTTCCAACAACACCAAAGAACCCGAACTCAACATTCAAGTCTTCTAAAAGTGCTCTAGTTTAGTTTTAGTCAAGTTCAACACATTAAATCTGCTCTTATGGCATTCCCAAGTCACTACGGTAGTCCGCAGTCTTGGTCTGTACCATCACCTTAGCAGCGGTGAGAAACCAGTATAGGAACTCGAAGATGACAAGGGCAATAAAAGTCCTAATCAATTATACCAGTCTTGGATCAACAACAACAAACTACTTTCATCATGACTTCTTGGAACCATAAAGGAAGAAGTCATGAGTTAATCTGTAGCGAAGTCGATACCGCCTACAAGATTTGGACTTGCATTGAAGAGCGTTTACTTCTAGTAACCATGGAAAAGAAATGGCTTCTGAAGAATATGTTTATGAGTATCGGAAAATGGTCAAAATCCCTTGATGAATACTTGAAAGAATTCAAGTCAATCTGTGATAACCTCACTGCCATCAAGAAGCCAGTTTCAGACAGTGACAAAGTCTTCAAGTTCGCCCATGGCTTGGGTCAAAAATATATGGATTTTTGAATAGTCATGCTTACCAAGCCTCTATACCCTTCTTACATTCAGTTTGTTTTGGCTTTACAAGGTCACGAACAAGTCATGCTAGCACATAAAGAAAAGGAAAAGAGGTACCTAGAACACTCACAAACCTGTTTTTGCCAAAGGGTCGTGGCAACAGAGGGAACTTTAACTCACAAGGTAAAGGTTTTACTTCAGTAAGGAGATACAATTCTCAAAATGGTGGATATAATTCTCACTCTAATCTCGGATCATTAAATAACAATACAAGTTCACCATTAAAACAAGAGAATCCTACTCAACAGCTACTCCAACATCAAGATAATACTAATGGCAAACCTGGTTGTCAAATTAGTGGGAGGTCAAATAATGTTGCCATTGATTGTGGGTACATGTTTTATTATTCCTACAAATCTAATGATTTTCCTTAAGCTCTAGTTGTACTCAATCTTCATTGTTCAAAAGATGATTCATTTTACCCTGATTCTGAAGCTACTGCGCATATGATAAATGATGCAGGTAAATTATCTTATATTGAACCATATAGAGGTACTAATATGATTTATGTTGGATATGGAAATGGTTTATCTACATCTCATATTGGTGATGCTTGTGTTACAACAAAAGAGGTAAAATTAAATTTGAAAGATGTGTTTGTGGTGCCTAACTTAAAAAAAAACATGTTATCTGTTGGAAAATTTACTAATTCTTATTCTTTTGAGTTCACTTCCTCTGGTTTTGTTGTTAAGGATTGAAATCAAAGGATTGTCACTATGGGGCATAAGAAATGGCAGTTATATGCATTGGATGGAGTTTTTCAAAAGGCTTTAAGTGTAATAAGACAAGGCAATACAACCTTCACTATTTGGTATCAACAGCTTGGCCATCCTCATTCAAAGTTACTGTCTTTACTGAAGGAAAAGAAAACTATTGATGTCACCCGTTGGATAACTCAGCCCTTCTTATGTGTTAGTTTGTTAAATGGGAAAAAATATGTAAATTGTCATTAAACAAATCAAATAAAATTTCTGAGTTTCCTCATGAAAAGATACACTGTGATCTTTAGGGTGCAGCACGTTTGTCTTTTATTTAGAGCTTTCGTTTTTATGCACTTTTTGTTGACGATTAGTCACGATTTACAAGGATATTTCCTTTAAAACGAAATTCTGAATTTTATGATTAGTTTCTTAAGTTTCAAAAACTCGTTGATAATTAGTGTGTATGTCGAAAAACTTTCCAATATGATGATGGAGGGAGTTTAACTATAATAAATTTAGTGATCATTTGCAGAATTCTGGGATTGAATTGCATGTCTCTTGCCCAGGAACTCCTAAACAAAATTGTGTTGTAGAACGGAAGCGTCGTCATGTAGCCGAAACAGGGTTAACGATGCTCTTGCATGGAAATTTACCTTTATCACTTTGGGCTGAAATTTTGCTCACTACTGCATATTTAATTAATCGCTTACCCTCCTTAGTGTTACAGAGTGAAAGTCTTTACTTCAAACTTTACAAGTGACACCCAATTACAGTGGCTTACGGGTGATAGGGCTTCGTTGCTTTCCTTCACTGCAATATCAAAACGGGTCCAAGTTTGCCAAGAAAACCTACCCATGTGCTTTTTATAGGTAAAACCCAATTTACAAGAGTTATTGTTGTTTGGATCCAACAGCAAAAAGAGTTTACACTTCGCGACATGTTATATTTGATAAAGAAAATCTTTTGTATAAACCAAAATCAACCACTACAAACTCTTCTTCATTGGTGTTGTCAGAATTTCCTCCACTAGATGAATGGATTGGTGACAAATCCAAGCTGTCAGCTGATCAAGAAAATGAAAATTTACTAAAATTTGATACAGCTGTTTTGGAAAATTCTTACATAACAAAATCTTTAGGATGTTGTCATGTTTATTCTATTGAAATTTCTAACAAAACTATTGCAGGTTTTATTGCACAAAATTCGGAGCTTATTAATTTAGCATGACAATCATTTCCAAGCAATAACATTGATTCTTCCTCAATTGAAGATCTTGCACAAAAATCAGCAACCACCTTATCAACAAATTCCAAATCTTTAATAACACCTGCCATCTCTCAATAACCAAGTTCATTTCCTAGAGAATTATTTGTTGACTTGTCAACTACAAAAAATTCTGCAGCACATGTCATCTCTTAACAACCAAGTTCATTGTCTGTATAATTATTTGTTGACTTGTCAAAAATAGAAACTAATGTAGATATTACGGATGAAGAAAACTATATGCACAAAGTTAGTCTCATACAAGACCTTAATAATTAAGATTTACACTTGTCTCCTCAAGTTCGAATTCAACATCTCCAACATATCTAAATGTCTATGCGGCACTTGTGACTAACGAATAGTCTAGCCCCTTGCCACTCAAGCCAAGAACTGTTCGATCAGCTCTCAAAGACTCTAGGTGGACTGTTGCAATGGAAGATAAGTTTCAAGCTCTTCACGATAATAACGTGTGGTAGCTTGTACCTCAACCAAAGAATGTTAACATTATGGGTTCTAAGTGGGTATATCATCTTAAAACAAAGGAAGATGGATTCATTGATCGATTCAAAGCACGATTAGTTGCAAAGAGGGTTTAATCAAGTGTCTGGTATAGACTATGATAAAACTTTCATTCTAGTAGTCAAACTGACTACTAACGTGTTCCAAATTAAGCACACGGTATATCTCACAAGTGCAAAAATCATTAGGAGATTTGTATATCGGCAAATACGAGTTCGTTCCACAGTGACGTGTAATTTGTAAACTATTCCTAGTTTAAAGAATGGAAAACATGTAAATGAGGAGTTTATGTGTGAAATGTAAATAGTGCATCAAATCAAAATAAGTAAAGTAAATTGCAATAAGAAGTAGTTGATAGATTGGAGAGAGGTAAGGGATATGGTTACACAAAGTAATTGACTCCACCTTATTATTCACACAAATTCATAGAGACATGCTCGCTTATGTTGAAATTCATGTTCACCCTTTTATAGCAAATATTCTCTCTCGAGCAATATCGGAGTTACCCACATACAACAATACCCTATATATCGATAAATACTAGAATGCATATGACTTCATTGAGATCAATGGCACACATAAAATACAATACATGCAAAGTGGTATATCTCTATCCAACTAAAACATGTAGTGAACATTTTATCGAGCACGTTGCGTGCGTCACCTCTCGGTCCTTAACACAACAACCAAAGTTCATTCTAGTAGAAATGGACCCTAGAATTTAGAACATAAATACCCACTCAACAATCAACAAACATATTCAATAAAAATGGGAAATAGTGTTATGTTTATATCAAATCCATAGTTGTGATAATACATATCAAAGAGTAAGAAAACAAAGATAAGAGTGATAGATAAAAGAACCCTTCCGCCATCGAGGTTGCTATCCCGGGGTCTTTCGGTTGTCACCCGATTGTACTTCCCAACTAGACAATAACGGAGAGCCTATCATCTACCTTTGTGCATAGCTCCACTCATAGACAAAAGAGCTTCCTCATTTTCTCTCTAATCTCTCTAAGATTGATGGATGAAGAAACGTGTGGAGGTGGTGGTGTGCCACTAAGAAGGATGGCCTCTTTGGTGGCTTGGAAGCTCATCTCTCTCTTCTTTTGTGTTGGGTCTTCAAAAATATGTTCATACCTCTTTCTAGGGCATAAAACAGGGATATGTAGGCTCCCTAAGAATTTAGGACTTCTAGATGATGAAATGACGATTTTGGCGCCATCAGGCGTTGGGGTGAGTTGGTGGGGCCTTTTAGCCTCCAAATCTCTTCAATTAAGCTTAATACCTTATTTATGGATGATTACCTACACAAAGCTCAATAAACACATTAAACAACTAGTTTTACTCGAGAACAAGTGCAAATAATAAGAAATGTGGGCCTAAAACATGTATAGAACTTGAGTCATCAACTACTATTCACCTTGTTATAGCGCGCGCTCTCTCTCTCTCTCTCTCTCTCTCTCTCTCTCTTGGCTGGACTATGAGATAACTCGATGTCAAAAAATGTGTTCTTGCATGAAAACCTTAAGGAAATTGTTTACATGGAGTTGCAACAGGGTTTTATTAATTCCACTTTACCAGATCATGTTTGTTTATTGGATATTTCATTGTATGGATTGAAACAAGTACCACGTGCTTGGTTTGATCGACTCTCACAGTTTTTGCTTAATCTTGGTTTTTATTGGAGCAAAGCAGACTCCTTTTTGTTTATTTATCACACTACTGATGTTACTGCAAATATTTCTGTTTATGTGGATGATGTTCTTCTTGCAGCCAATAATGAAGGGTTCGTCTCTCAATTGATTGCTCAACTTGCTCATAAATTTGCAATAAAAGACCTTGGCGGTTTGCATTACTTTCTTGGTGTGGAACTCAAGTTCTTTTGTGGATGTATTTTTCTTTCACAGCACAAATATACACAAGGCCTTCACAAGAGAACTCATATGCTTGAAAGTACTTCAAATGTCACTCCTAGGGCCATAAAAGAGAAGCCTAAATCATCTGATGATGATCTAGTGGATGCTTTTTCTTTTTGAAGTATCGTTGGGGCTTTGCAATAACTCACTTTTACAAGAACCGATATAATTTATGCAGTTAATCTGGTATGTTAGAATTTTAGCAATCTTACTTTGGTCCATTTACAAGCTGTCAAATGAATTTTGAGATATTTCAAGGGTACTCAAAATTTTGGCTTGAGATACCTTTCTCAAAGTCCCATATCTTTTTATGGCTTTAGTGATGCTTACTGGGCCGACTGTCCTACAACACGAAGAAGCACCACATGTTATTATGTAAATATTTGAGCTAATTATTGTATTTATTGAAGCTCTAACAAACAACCGAATGTCTCTCGATCTACCTATAAAGCTGAATATCCCTCTAGGGCCCCCACAACTGCTGAAATCACTTGGTTAACATTTATATTACGAGATCTTGTTGTTTCACTTCCACAACCTCCTCAATTGTTCTACGAAAATATTAATGCCCTGCATATGTCTATAAATCCGATATTTCATGCTCGCTCAAAGCACATTGAACTCGACAACCATTTTGTCCGTGAAAAAGTCGCTATGGGAACACTTGTAACTTGGTACATCTCCTTTTCTTCTCAACCTGCAGATATTTTCACAAAATCATTGCCAAATGATGCTTATACTACATTTCGAATCAAGTTGGGTATTCATATTCATTCCCACTCCAACTTGAAGGGGTGTGTTGAAGGAAATAATTTTCTTATGATTGTGGATCACATTGATGGTGCACCACGACAATGCAGCAACTAAAGGCGGCCCTATTACCACCCATAAAATTTTTCACAACAACCCAATTTCTCAATAAACCCATTATAAAAATTCAAAACTTAACAATTTTCTTTGTACACACATTCTAAAAATAACCCTATTTCTTTCCATTAACCAAACTCTTTTCATCCTTCTTTTTTTTTTGCAGTTCTTTTCATCCATTTTTTTAATGTTCTTTTTTCTTGAATCTCTAATATAATCAAGTTGATAAAGTGTAACATAATTAGGGTAAGTGAAGTTGTAAAGCCATGTACTTGAAATTAAGAAGAAATATTTGAATTGTCAGTTGACACTACTGTTGGGGAAAGTGCCATAAGAACAAAAGTTGTTAATCTTTTTGCTGAATTAATAAATAGATTTACATTTTATTTTATATTTGTGTGCATTTAACGTTATTAATATTGTATTAATGACATAAAATTCCATGATTATTAAATGTAATAATAAACATAGTATATAAGATGTTATATACATGAGGATTATGTTAAAATATAATTATCTTAATTGTCTGTAATTAATAATTAAAGTTGGGATCTTTAATTAATTAAAATTACTAGTACGGTTCATTCCCATTAAGAATGGAACAGTTTTATCCGAACTGTTGATATGGTGACATTAGAATGAAGGTACTTTGTATAATAGGGCGTGGGCATGGTAAATTGCAATCTTTAATAATCTCCGTTTTAAACAAAGTATTCTCATTTATCAAATCAGATTGTCATTTATGGAACGATCTTAATCCTGAGTATTTGATAGACTCCTACTTATAGAGTTGTGTCTTTTGACTTACTCAGTATGGTTTGTTTATAATGTCAAAACTAAACTTTGTATCTTGGAGACATAATAATATATTTAGCAGGGAATGATAATATACAAAATGGAATCCATTCCTTCTTAAATGAAGTTAGACAAATAGTTCTTCTAAGTAAATGATTCGGGTCTTGAACAATAGAGTGCTCAATTATGATAAGATCATAAATAATTGTACATTAGAGAATCACCGGAACTCAAGGATAAAGATGTAATTGAGAGGTCAATGGATTTGAACCTAGCTCAAATTACGAACTGTTAATGGAGGATTGATCTATATGTAATGATTATATCAATGGACTGTTCGATTTCTATTCTAGTAATTAATTCTATAATGACAAGAGTGCAGTTCCAGCTTTTTAGTGGAATAATTCTGGAATTAATAAATCAGATAATTAATTAAAGAGTTTAGTTAATTATTAAAGATTTATTGGAGCTTGAAATTATAGGTTCATGTGTCCCCATGCCATCTCCATAACACTCTATTGAACATTAAGGTATAAAAAGACTTAATGACTAATTTGGAATTAATCATCTTTACATAAAGTAGTTTATGCATTGTTTAATTAATTGCGAATTAATTAATATTAATCGTTTTATTTAATTAGTTATGAATTAGTTAAATGTTATTTAAATAATATGATTATTTAAATATTTAATTGGATGACACAATGTAGTGGGATCACACTGTAATTTTTTAAAACTACACGGTGACATTCACTGTGCAATTTCGAAAATGATGGTTTAAAATTATTTGTTAAATTATTAAGTTATTTGAATAATTAGATTATTTCAAATAAAATAATTACTTAATAATTGGATTATTATGTATTTAAATTTTGAATTTAAATTAAACAGATAAAAATGAAAATCACAAAGGATATTTTCCCTTTGTGAGCTGAATCAATATTTGTCTGTTATAATAATGATTAAATAATTGTTATTTAATTATTTTATTAGGATAATTGAAATTGCTTTTTTTAAACATTCAAATAAATTGTTTATTTTAATGTTTAATTGATATTAAAATCCAATTGGGTTTCTACAACATGAGATACAATTTGACTATGAGACAAATGTCTCTCACTCTCTTGTGTAGCAAGAAAGAGATAAAAAGTTTGTTTTGTTTTTAAACTCTTGATCTATCACTGTGTACATTACTTTAAAAAAACTAAGAAGTCTTCTTGGGTTGGTTTACACAAGAAGACTAAAAACAATGTTTTTTTTATTCACAAAATAGTACACACAAAAAGAAACAAGAGATAGAGAAAATAAAAGAGAAATATATTTTCTAAGTTCAAAGCCTCTAGAGAAATATTATGAGAGTGTCTCTGAATAATTTTTCTGGTTGTCTCATATGATAAGTACATAATTATAACAGAAAATTCGAGAGTCGTAATTATTCTGTTTAAATACCGAGACGCCCACCCGTCCGTTCTTTGGTGTTGAAGATTCGGTGTGGAAGAACTTGGTTCGTGAGAATCACGAAGATTCTATAGTGGAAGAACTTGGTTCGAGGGAATCATGAAGATTCTACAAGGGTAACTATTTCTTCCTTACTGTTTATTATTGAATATTAGAATTCATATGATTACAACAATCCGACTAAAACTGTTTTGTTTTTTTATAGAAAATCTTAAAAACTGGGCCCACCGCCTTTCCGCTGTGCTGTGCCAATTTTGGTTTTCGGAACCAACAATTGGTATCAAAGCCACATTGTAATTTATATTGATTTTAATATTAAAATTGATTCCGGTAGTAGGCACTTCACATTTAATGTGATTTAATGGTTATTTGATACATGGTTACCGCAGTCCTCTATGTGTACCTTGTTCAGAGCCCACTGGGTGTCATCAGGATGCAGACATCTCAACAATGAGAGGAACTTTCCTTTACGATAGAGGTATCCTTCCACCAAGCAATACCTAGTCACGATCCTTTTGAGCTTGTGTGGTTGATCCGGATCTACGAGCAGGATCTCATTCTGGAGGTATTCTGATATGGGATCCACTCAGCACGGCAAACGGTTTACTGAGGTTACTTCTACCTCTTTAGCTATGCTGGATTGGAGTATCAGTTGGCGGGGTACTCCTCTGGGCAGTGTCTGTCCTCCAGTCGCAGCAATCTTGGCCAAAACATCTACTCGGTGGTTCTTCTCTCGAGGGATTTGTTCCATCTTCACACCTTTGAATTTTGCTGTTGTTTCTTGGACCTTTTTGAGGTAAGCTATCATGTTTTCTCCCTTTGCCCGGTAGACGCCTGATACTTGATTGATCATAAGCTGGGAGTCACTTTTAATTATGAGGAAGTCAGCCCCCAACTCCTCTGCCACCTTCATTCCTACTAATAGCGCCTCATACTCTGCTTCATTATTGGTGGTTTAAAATCAAACCTGAAGCAGTGGCTACACTCAATACTGTCAGGATTAGTAAGGATGATTTCGGCTCCACACCCGGCTTGGCTTGATGCTCCATCTGTATACATACCCAGATCCTACAACTGGTGGGCCATTCTTAGGATTCTGGATCCGGGTTTAGTATCACAGCTGTATCCAGATTTGGAGTCGTGCTGAATTCTGCCACAAAGTCGGCTAAGGCCTGAGCCTTGATTGCCGTTCTTGCCTTATACTTTATGTCATATTGAGTGAGCTCTAAAGCCCACAAGACCAGTCTGCCTAATACGTCCGACATTTGGAGGAATTGCCTGAGTGGTTGGTCTATTACTACTGCGGTTGTGTGAGCCTGAAAGTATGGTCAGAACTTTCTGGCTGTAGTCACGAGTGCATAAGAGAGCTTTTCTAGAGGGGTCTAACTCTTTTCTGACTTGGTTAGAGCATGGTTCACATAGTAAATCGGCCTCTAGACCCCGTCGCGGCATTCCTTCATAAGGGCACCACTGGTAGCAGTTTCTGATACTGCTAAGTAGAGTTGCAGTTCTTCCCCGGGTAGGGGCTTTACTAGCAAAGGCGAGCTAGCTAGGTACTTCTTCAATGACTGGAATGCTTGCTCACCCTCTTGGTCCCACTTCATTTTCTTACCCTGCTTAATGATTTTAAAGAAAGGTAAGCACTTGTCAGTAGATCGGGATATGAAACGGTTCAAGGCCGCGAGTCTTCCAGTCAACCCTTGGGCTTGCTGAAGAGTAGTAGGGGATTCAAGATCTATGAGGGCCTTGATCTTTTCGGGGTTAGCCTCGATTCCTCTCTCGTGTACCATGAAACCAAGAAACTTTCCTACTGCTACCTCAAAGGCGCACTTGGCTGGATTCAACCTCATCTGGTTCTCTATTATTACCCGGAAGGTCTGGCGCAAATCCTCCAGATGTTGATCTGCTATCTGAGACTTAGTAATCATGTCGTCTATGTATACTTCCATGGACTTCCCTATCTATTGCTGGAATAGATTGTTCGCCAGGCACTGGTAGGTTGCTCCAGCGTTCTTAAGTCCGAATGGCATCACTTTATAGCAGTAGAGACCCTGTGTGGTGATGAAGCTGGTTTTGTCCTGATCTATGGGGTGCGTCATGATCTGGTTGTACCCTGAGAAGGCGTCCATGAAACTCAAAATCTTGTTGCCTGCTGTGGAATCAATCAACTGGTCTATTTTATGGAGGGGAAAGCTATCCTTCGGGCAAGTCAGGTTGAGATCATTGTAGTCCAAACACATACACCATTTCCTATTGGCTTTGGTCACCATAACCACGTTGGAGATCCATTCAGGGTAGCAGGACTCTCTGATGAATCTGGCTTTGAGAAGCTTGTCCACATCTTCCTCTACTGTGGCATTCCGCTCAACGTTGAAAAGCCTCATCTTCTGTTTGACCGGCTTAAAGGTTGCGTCCACTGCTAGCCTGTGAGTAGCTAGGTTGAGGGGGATACCTGGCATTTCATCATGACTCTTGGCATAAATGTTGTTATATTCTTCAAGGAGTTTTATCAGATTTCTCCTAACTTCCTGATCCAAAGCGCCGCATATCTTCAAAACCTTGGTTGGATCACCTTTCCTGACTGGTACTTTTTCCAATTGCTTAGCGGGGTAGCTACCAGTCTATCCCTGCTCTTCAAATTTTGCCTCTTCTATCACCACACCTAGTACTTCTCCTTCTTCTAGGTCGTAATGATCTTGGTCATGTGCAACCTGGCCCGGTTCACTGGTCACATGTCCACATTGCTTGGCGAGTGCGACTGGACTGGCTGACACTACGTAATAGTTACGGGCTGCCTGCTGATCTTCTCTAACCTCTCATACTCATTTCCCTACTAGAAACTTTATGACGTTATGTTAAATGGATAGTACCCCTCTAATCCCCGACAGGAAAGGCCTTCCCAGAATCGCGTTGTAGACAGATGGTGTATCTACCACGATGAATTCTGTCATTATATTCTGTTGAAGTGGACCTTCTCCGACTATCACTGGTAAGATTTTGGATCACATTAGCATGACTGAGTCCCCTGTGAATCTGTACAAAGGTGAGGTATAGCTGTTGTAACATGAGTTCTTCAGGTTGAGTTGCTCGTGAACTCCTTTGAACAGGATGTCGACACTGCTCCCAGTATCATTGAGAACGAGATGAACCCGGCAATTGGCGATCTGTACCAAGATTATCATGGGATCATCATGTGGTTGCACCATGCTGTAGACATCTTCCTCAATAAAAATGATCCGGGTGGAGCGGAATAAGTCTTGAGGTGCCCCATTGACTTTGAGTATCTCATTACTGATTGAGAATCTGGGAATTTTTCTGGCATGGTTCTTTCTTGAATTATTGCAGGTTTCGGCCAGGGTGGGCCTCCCACTAATGGTATGGATCACCTGTATCTGTTGCATTAGGTCTTTCTTCTCATCTCTCATTCTCTTTACAGCCTTCTTCATCTCGTCCTACACTTGCCTTCCTTCCTTAATTCCATCATATACCTATTGCAAAAATTCAACCAAAAGTCCCCCTCTTTCCGATGCTTCAATTTGGTTGCGGAGGCTATAACACTCCGATGTATTATGCCCCACATCCTCGTGGAAGTCGTAATACTTGTAGTGGTTTCTTCTGTTAGCTGGAACTTTCATAGGACCGGGCTTTCTGAGGAGACCCTTGTCGCGGATGGCAAGCGGTATAATGGTTGCACCTCTCTTCCTTTCCAGCTCCCTGAGCTACTTCCCTCAAAGACGGGGTCGCTCGAGGAGGTGTCCTTCTAGCTGGATACCGCTCTCGTTATGGCGGGATAGGAGGCGGTAGATAAGTTAACCGGTTCGGAGGTAGGTTCCAAACCTTCTTACCTGGTGTGGGCTTCTGGGTCTCCTTCTTATGGCGCCGGGTTGATCCGGCTTTATCATGCTTGACTTTAATTCGAAGTTGTTCATCTATATCCACCTGCTCCAAGGCCCTGTCATAGGCTTCGTGATAGGTCTTCGGGGGATGCTTAGAAAAAGATCGAAAGAGTCTTCCAGCCCACAGGTTCCTCCGAAAGTTACCCAGGGTTTCTTTTTCTTCAAAAACCCTCATTTGGATGACCTCCCTGTGATATATTTCCACATACAACTTCAACGATTCACCCCGCTCTTGGATCATATATTGGATAAAGATTTGATCCTTGGGATGAGGTTTGATCCCCTGAAACTGAGCTAAAAAAGCTTTGGTAAGCTTAGTAAAGGAATCGACACTACTTGCTGGCAACTTTCTGAACCACGTCTTGGCACAATCTCTCAGGGTTGAAGGGAACATCTTGCACATCGCTGACCTGGGTAGCGTTTTAAATCTCCATCTGGTGTACAAAGCTCTCCAAGTGACTCACAGGATCTTCTGATCCTGAGTACTTCTCAGCAGGCAACTTGAATTTAGGGGGCAACTCAGCTTCTCTGAATCTCCTAGAGAATGGTGCATTCTTCTCCCCCAAGGGGTTCTTCCGAGCTCCCTGGTGCTTTCCTTTCTTCAGCTCTAACAGCTCTTTTGCCATTCTTGCCATCTGATCTTCGACGCGCTTGGGTATTTTACTTCCAAATCGGGCTTTCGAACTCTCCTCCTCTGAGGTCTCCAATTTAGTGATTGTCTCCATTCGTCGTTCTCTATGGCGGCACTTCTGTCTAGGACCCCTTCAGCATCGGGGTGTGGATCTCTCGCCTTGGCCTCTGACCTGGATCCTGGCTGGTTCCTTCTGAGAGGTATATCGACTGCTGACTTCACCAAGCGGAGTCTGGGATCCTCTGGATTGATTGGGGCTAGTAGTGGCGGTCCTAGCCTGTCAAACACAGGTATCCGAGTATCCGGTCTTGCAGCCCTAAGCCTCTTGAAAGGTATCCCCTGGACGATCATCCAGAGGCGGATGGCTTCCACATAGGCTGCTGCTTGCTGCTCCAGGATATCCCGATTGATCTCCTACGTAGCCGGATCTTAGGGTACGGACCCCGCATTGGGTGGAGGGATCGGTGCCGGATTGTCGTTTCTTGACCCCCCCCCCCCCCCCCACCCCCCCTCTCTCTCTGCCTTTGAACTCTCTGGGTGGAGACGAGAGACTGGGGTCCCGATGGATTGTGATTAGCTTGTAAGGACCTGAGTCTCATCTTGAAAAACTTCTGACTAGAACTAGGCTGTTTTGTAGATGGTTTGGAATGTTCCCATAAACGGCGCCAAAAGTGTTAACCGAAAATTTTCACTGGGGTGAAAACTCCAATTAACCACTTTAAAGGACCAAGATCTGGATGGATCCCGGCTGGAGAGGTATCAAGTGGTTCGATACCTAGGGGGATTCTCGTTAAAGTAAATCAAGTATATCGATGAGAATCAAAGGAAAAAAACTTGCTAACACTACAGGACTACCAAAAATAATGAGGAAGTATATAACTTTCTTTATTGATAATCACAGAATCTCAAATACATCAGGGATCTCTTAATGGCTATGGTGAAAGGTAAATAAATGCTCGTGGGGGCATTCTAGTGCATGTTGATAAGTAGAAATCTCTGCTTTAGGGTTCCAGTCCTCCTCTGTGTATGATAATATGATGTATATATAGGTCTCGTTCCTTTCCCTACACTCCTATAGTTTCAATCTAGGGTTTCAGCCATTACGAGACCTTCCTTGGTGATAGACGAGTATATCGTGGGATTGATCCCTAGAACCAAGTGATTCTTTATTTGGCGAGAGTTTTCTGGAGTTGACTTCTCATTCAAATAGAACTCTTAAATGGCGAGAATGAATATGCTTTTGTATTGAGTAAACGATGGCATTTCAATGTAGCTTTACCCCTGTCTTCTAGGTGCCTTAGCAATTCACTTTTCCTGGAGCTTTAGCTGCTTGGTTGGCAGATTCTGGAAAAGACCAAGGAGGTTAGACTTACTAGATCATGGTAACAGCATGTCCAGGTACTAGGATACCGGTTGATATTGTAGCAGGGTATCAAGATGAGGTAGTATCGAGGTACTGGATCCGTCAGGTAGTGGGGTTCCTAGGACCCGGCCTTTGTTTTGTCAACCAGGAATCTTGGCACTCTCAACCCTAATCCGGATAGGCTGGTATTGCTCTGGGATACTCTTGTCTGATTCCTATATTGGTGGTAGCTGGATCCTGCCTCCTAGCCTAGAATCGGGATCCCTCCTGCCTTTTATATTATTTGGATATAAGAGCAATTTTGTTATAGGTTGTTTTAGTAATAAAATAATTTTAGAAAAAATAGGTGTGGAAAGACATTTTATGTTGGCAATAGAGCCATCCAACTAGGGATGGCAAAATTATCCACGGATACAGATATCCGTAAGAATCCGCTCCATTTAAAATGGGGATGGATACTATTATTTCGGGGACGGAGCATGGATGGATGTCATCCTAATATCCATTTTATTTCGAGGATGGGGATCCTTTTTATTTGAACTTCATTGGATGTATTTATTTCCCCTTTAACTAGGATAAAATGTACTATTACACATGTTAGTTACATTTTTCTCTTGTAAACTATAAAATTTACATTTTTTCATCGAATACGATTATACAAGAAGCGGGGATGGATATCTCTACCTTAATTCGAGGATTATTCGAATCTGCCCAGCTCACTTAGAAATGGGGATGGATACGGGGATGAAGATACATATCTGAAACTGATACTGGGATGGATATTGGGGTATCCATCCCCAATCCGATCCACTAACATCCCTACATCCAGTAACTAAACTTGCTGTTAAAATTCAAGAAATTGATGAGGAAGATTTTAAGGAACAAAATGACAAGAATCGTGACAGGAATAATGATGTTATTACCAATATTTCAAACTGAAAGTAAAATTTGATACAAACAAAACCTGAGTTCGGATTACCGTTCACCATTGGAATCCAAACTCCAGCAGCGGAAACGGATCGAACACCTGGGATTGTACCACCTGTCGGAGGACGATCACGCGTGCATTCAGAAAGTTCCCCTCTGATCGCAATGCATGTACCAACACTCTGATTATGGATGGGAGAAAATTCTACATCTATCTTTTGTGTTTCTCTCTGTATTTCGTGTTCTCTCTAAACACTTGCACACAAGCACACATGCATGCATACACACTCTGTGTTTGTTGTATTGCACAGATACATCTCTCTATTTCTCATTCCCTACAACACCTTTTATATTGCCTCTTGCATATTGCACACACCACAGTATCAGACCACATATGCCACACCAATATACACGTTGTATATATATATATATATATGTATTCTTGTGTGTATATCAGTTTCTTCAACTGATATAAAACTGCTCATGCAGTTACATTATTTTGGTGTATAGTGCACATGCTTAGGCTAGTTTCATGGGCTTGGGTTTGGCCCTACTTGGGTGTACATATGGGTCTCCAAACCATGCCCAAATATACCAACACAAACAGTGGTCAACACCAATCTTTATCAAAACAAAATAGCTAGCACAAAGGTTGTTTTACTTTCTATATCTGGTTCCTAGAATCATGAAAGTTCCATAAATAATGCCCTATATTTTGTATATAACATATTCCATATCAATGAAACATAGCAATGGTTTCCATTCCATTTATTCTAAAGAAACTTTCAACAATCCCTGCAGTCATACAGCTCATTAGTCAATCTGATGTAGCGGAAGCTCTGTCGAGAAAAACCTGCAAGAAACAAATTGAAAACAACCTACTAATGCTCCGTTGATTCGCGTACGAATACAGGATTATTAGGCTTCAAGTTCGTTGATTCACAATGAATACCGAAATTGGGAGATAATTAGAGAAACTCTAAATTTTATAAATCAAAAACTGTCTAGCCTTTCGGCTTACATGATTATTTAAAGCAAACAAATCCTAACCCTAATCGTATTCCTTATAGAACAAGAAAACGACCCTAAATACGAAAAATTACTAAAAAAGGAAAAATTGAGATTAATGCAAAAACTAATACTATTAATAATCCTAAGCAAGCCGGAATTGACGGAAGTCGATTCGGACTTGGAAAACTAAAATTATGGCAAAACCGAAACTTTCCTAAAACGGCAAAAACGGTCTTTTCAGGAACTAAATGATTGAATTTAACTAAAAAAGGGTATGCCTCACGACCAAAGGTCGTGACTTCTGAAGATCTCGCTGAAACGCATCAACTGTGAAAAATTCACATCATTCCGACTCTGTCGCCCGGACTAGTAGGAATGAAATGTCCTTTTTTCTTGGTCTTTTTCCTATCCAACCCCTCCATATATTGCAATGCCATGTAATCTAATGCTGATGCATCACAATCAATCTTCCTCAAGTTTAGGCTATACTCTTTTCTTCCCCCTATCTGGATGTTCTCTTAGTCTTAGTTCCATAGTACACTGGAATGGATCGCAAGCAAAAGGGATAGATCGCAAGCCTTCAAAATCTCTTCTTCCTCACTAAACATCGGGTAGTTCGGATCGGACCGGCCTACTTCCTTCGGGATCTAGATTAGGCTCCCTTCCTACCCCATTCCCCTCTGCAATAGATCTTTAGTCCTTATAAATCCTAGAGCCTTGAGATCTTATTCAAGTTTGAACAAAAATCTAGACGTGATGCTACTTATTAAACATAGTGATAGTGTGTTGTAAAAGAAAATTATCAACGCGGGTAAAAGTGGATCATACTATATATGTTGTATTGTTTCTTAGGAGACTTCTCACATACAAACCCCCTTGTATAAATCTTATGTAATAGTCTAGGCTCATCAAGTAGATATTGTCCTCTTGAGGCTTCATGCACGCGTCATTTACACTCACGGACTTGCTTTGGATTATTGGCTTCACGCAAGCATCCTTCACCTATGGTCTAAAACGCGTCTACTTAGTTATGAGAGACAAAAGCTTATATACAAGTCATGGAGCTCACTCACTAGCGATTTGGGATGTGACAATCTTCCCCCCTTTTGGACCTCGTGTCCTTGTGAGGGTCCAAACACAATTGCAAATCCAAATCCACATCCACATCCACACTAGGTAGCGAGCTCCTGCTTTGATACCATTTGTAACAGCACATGCCCACCAAGTAGATACTGTCCACTTTGGACTTCACTCACGCAGTCACGCGTTCTTCACCCTCATGGATTTGCTTTGGATCATGGGCTTCACGCAAGCATCCTTCACTCATGGCTCAAAACGTGTCTACTTAGTTAAGAGAGACCAAAGCTTATATACAAATCATGGACCTCACTCGCTAACGATGTGGGATGTGACATCTTTTGTCCAAACCATTCATAACATGATGAAATTTAATGAATTGTAATAAGATCTTTTGCATGGATAATAAGACAAATGAAATTTACTTGTGAAATTTACTATTTTTTCCCACTTCCAAATTCGAAATTTTTGAAAACTTTCTCATAAGTATATTTTATTTTTCTTTATCATCGATGCAAAATATCTTATTACAATTCATTAAATTTCATTATGTTATGAATGGTTTTGACATAAGATTTATGTAAGGGGGTTTGCATGTGAGAAGTCTCCTTGTTTCTTGTACCATAAAACGGATTCTCCAATAAAAGTGGAAATAACAATTTCTTTAAAAGCTAATCAAGATGTATCAATGCATGTAAACATCGAAAATCTACATTTAACTTTAAATTACACAGAAACATTTGCCAAGAGTACTACTTATAAAAGTAAAAAACATATAGGTAATCAAGCAGATTAATTATTTATAAGGTCGTGGGAGGACGACAGAGAGGCCAATACTGATTCCAAATAGAAAGATTAACAATCCAATTAAGTTGACAATAAGTGGCTCTTGGTTTCGAAATAGACCTAAGAAAGGAATTTCTCTAGCAAAACCATCTCAGCCGTACAAATAGCGAAGAACAAAATCACTAATCCGAGAAAAGTGTGCCATTGCAGGGAAGAGGCCCTTGTTTCCAGTTTTGCTCCTGGAAACACGAAGGTCAAGAAACCAAGCAAACACTGCACAAGCACAGCATATTTCGTGAGTTTTCTATATAATTAACTTTTGTTATAATTTATTTATTGTATATAATAGCAAGTAATTAATTTACCTGCAAAGCATATAAGGAGATGGTAATGATGTCGAGCCATGAATGTAAGGTGTACATACGTGGGAAACCTTTTTCATGGTAAAACTTAAAAACTGCGTATATTCCTAAACCTCTTGAAACAAGAGCTGTCACATACAACACCCAATGGATTGTCTTTTGTGTTGTTCTTTTTGCCGCAACTGTCTTGTATGCCATTATAGCTGTTTCATTATCATATCAAACATCTATTATTCAATTACAAGGCATCCATCATGTGTGTATGTAAATATATATATATATATATATATATATATGTTCTCTCTTCAAAATTCCAATATTCTTAGTAAAAAAACAGCAAATTGAAGGGCTTCCTATATAAAAATTTGTTAATTTTCTTGGCAATTCTTTACATAACTACTTATTATATATATATACACAATAGATTACCTACCTTATCCTCCAAATAATATGTTAGACATATCAAAGCAGCCGATTGAGCAAATGACTACAATGAGCCAAACACACCAGATCTTCTCTACCTCCAATCTGCCTGAAGAAAGTTTTGGCGCTTCTTCAAGAAAAACTTTGGCGCCAAATCTAACTAACCTTATTTCCAGGATTATTGTGAGCCACTAGATGTGCCACCTCAGATCTATGTCCTAACAGAATCTCTTATCTGTATATTAACACACTTTTAGTGTGAGACTCATATATGAAAAACACAGAAAAGAAACAGAGATTGAAAAGCTCTCGTTTTCTCCATTAAAGCTCAATCCAAGCTTTCCTTTTGTTTTTCTCTTTTTTTTTAGTCTTTTATGGTATCAGAGCTGCACGACTAACAGTCATGGTATCTTCAAGCTCAGATTCAGATGGTGGTTCTAGTTCAACAAACAAGAGCAGTCGATCCAGGTCAAAGAAGCTAAAATCATAGGTTTCTAAAATTTCTTCAAATCTGAATTTTAAGCTCCCAATAAAGCTTGATCGAAACAATTACTTCTTTTGGAAATCACAAGTTTAGCCTGCAATTAGAGCTTTTGATCTATAGAGTTTTGTTCTAGGAAATGGTACTTGCCTCCAAAATTTGTTAAAACTGGTCAATCGAATGATGAAGAAGTAGTTGAAAATGATGATTTCATTAATTGGAAGAAAGCCGATCAACTGATTCTGTGTTGGATTTTCTCAACTCTAAGTGAGACTATTTTTGGTCATGTAACTCACTGTGTGTCATCTCATGAAGTTTGGAAGACTCTTGAAAGCCTTTTTGCTCAACAATCAAAGGCTAGGGTTTTACAATTGAAGGATGAAATACAGAATACAAAGAAAGGAAATCTATATGTGAGTGATTATATTCTAAAACTGAAGGCACCTAGTGAAAATTTGGCTGCAGTTGGTCAACCATACACTGAGGCTGAGTTGATATCACATATTTTGGGAGGTCTAGGTTTAGAGTATGATGCTGTAGTCGTTAGTGTGAATGGAAGACAAGGTGAGATTAGCCTTCATGAGGTTTTGTATCAGTTAATGAGCTATGAAAGTGGATTGGCTAAGCATAACACTGTTATTTCTTTTGACATGAACAATGCCTCTGCCCAATATGCTTTTAATGGAAATTTTAGAGGTAACAACAATAGAGGAGGTCGCTACAGAGGCAGAGGAGGGGGAAGAAATGGTGGCAGGCTTGGCTCAAAGTTCATTTGTCAACTATGTGGAAAAATTGGACACATTGTGTCATCTTGCTACAAACGGTTTGATCAATCATTTCAAGGTTTGAGTATGCAAAACATGCAATTACGAGGAAATCACCAAGGGAATGGTCAAGGAAATAACTCAGATTTTCAGGCTCATGTGAGTCAATACAATACTGTTAGTC
Source organism: Dipteronia sinensis (assembly GCA_033220585.1). NCBI lineage: Eukaryota > Viridiplantae > Streptophyta > Magnoliopsida > Sapindales > Sapindaceae > Dipteronia > Dipteronia sinensis. The sequence continues at coordinate 47,194,178 of CM065638.1, read as the reverse complement.
ATAATGTTGGTTACAATGTTGCTAGTCACAATGCTGGTCCTTATCCCAATCAAATGTAGATGCAAGAATACAACACAAATTTTTCGAATGCTAACGCATTCATTGCATCTCTTAGCACAGTCATGGATCCTTCTTGGTACGTGGAAAGTGGAGCCATGAATCACGTCACTTCTGATGCGCAAAACCTCTCACAAAAGGCATGATATCAAGGCTCTGAGAGGCTTACATTAGGTAATGGCTCAAAATCTAATATCTCTCATACTGGTTCTTTTGTTATTGCCTCTCATACATCACCTACATGTCCCTTATTCCTAAATAATATTTTACATGTTCCCACAATCAACAAAAATCTTTTAAGCATATCACAATTCACTAGAGATAATGTTGTTATAGTCGAGTTTAACTCAAATTCTTGTTTAATTAAGGACAAGGAAATGATGAAGGTTCTACTACAAAGGGACTTGAAAATGGGCCTCTATCAGCTGGACCTTTCAACACTTAATAACAAGTCTTCGAGTGCACAAGTGAGAGCTTTGTTTGCTGCTAAAAACGGTCAAGTCTACACTACTTGTACATATCCAAATTATGTCTGTAAAAAGTCTTCTGAAAATGAGTCAATATCTGAGAATTCTTTCTGTGTGAAGTCTGATATGTCTTGTTACAATGTAACAAAAATAGCACCTTGTAACACATTTTCTAGTAATATGAACCCTGAGTTGTTTCATTAGCATGCTAAGCTTGAACACCCTTCATTTCCTATTTTGAAACAAGTTTTAAGGAAGATTAATTTATCATGTACTGCCCCAACTTCTTTAGATTTTTGTGATGCTTGTCAACATGGAAAGCTCCATCTGCTTCCTTTCCCAATTTCAAACATCAGCTTGTGTTCACTGATGTTTGTGGACCCTCTCCTCATATCTCACAACAAGGATATAAGTACTATGTTCATTTCATAAAATCTTTTTCAAAGTTCACTTGGATTTATCCATTAGAGTCTAAGTCTCAAGTCAAGTATGTGTTTATTAAATTTCAAAAGAGTGTTGAGCTTGCTTTTGATAGGAAGATTAAATATGTCCAGAGTGACTGGGGAGGAGAGTATAGGCCTCTAGCTAATTATCTCAGCCATCTTGGTGTTCATTTTAGGCATCCTTGTCCTCACATTCATCAACAAAATGGTTCGTCTGGGCGTAAGCATAGGCATATAGTTGAGGTCGGTCTCACATTGCTTGCACAAGCTCAGTTACCTCTATCTTTCTGGTGGGAAGCTTGTCACACAGCTGTCTATGTCATTAACAGACTACCTACTCCTACATTTAATCATGTGTCTACTTTTCAAACTCTTTACAAAGTCTCTTCTGATTACAATTTCTTACAAGTTTTTGGTTGCAGCTGTTTTCCTTTCTTGCGGCCTTACAATCGTCACAAATTTTAGTTACATACATCAAAATGTCTCTTTCTTGGTTACAATGATAGTCACAAAGGCTTCAAGTGCTTACATCTTAGTGGTAGGCTATATATCTCTAGGCATGTAACATTTAATGAACATGAGTTTCCTATAAAGTTTTGTTTCAGGAGTCACATAATCAGTCCAGCTCTGTTTTGCCTAAAGAGACTAGCTCTTCTGTTGAGATGGTGCCTAGTGCTAGGAAATTATATACAAAGTCGAGAAAGAATCAACATCCTAACTCCTCTAAACATCATTCTCTAGCACCACTACCCAGTGTTCCTTTCTTCATAGAGTTACCTCACTCAGCTACTCATAAGACTCCAAACATAAACACTAATCTCTCCAAACACAACATGATCACTCGATCCAAAATAGCCTCCTTGAAGCCCAAAGATTTTGTCACTCTAATTTCTACTGATCACCCAACAGAACCTACTAAAGTGGCTGATGCCTTATCTAATCCATGTTGGAAATCTACCATGGATTAAGAATACATAGCATTGATGAGGACTAAGACTTGGGAACTAGTGCCTAGGAATTCTGGTATGAATGTTGCTGGCAACAAGTGGGTGTTTCGGGTGAAACACAATCAGGATGGTTCCATGCAACGTTACAAGACTCGCCTTATTTCTAAGGGATTCCACTAGATTGTTGGGGTTGATTTTTTAGAAACTTTCAGTCCGGTTGTCAAGTCTTCTACGATTCATGTTGTATTGTCTCTTGCAGTGTTACATAAATGGGACATCAAACAGCTAGACATTAATAATGCATTTCTCAATGGTGAGTTGAAGGAGCTAGTATATATGGGGCAGCCAGAGGGCTATGTGAATAAGGGATGCTCAGGTCATGTTTTCAAGCTTATTAAGTCTCTATATGGATTAAAACAGGCCCCGGGAGCCTGGTATGAGAAGCTGAAGTCAGCTTTGGAATCGTAGGGTTTCAGAAACTCGAAGGTTGACACTTCGTTGTTTATATTCAAGAGCGATGGAAGTTTAATTCTCCTACTAGTTTACGTAGATGACATTCTGTGGACAGAGAATGATTTACAACTCCTTTCTAAAGTTGTTCATGATCTTAATAAATACTATGCTTTTAAAGACTTGGGTGAGCTGAATTATTTTCTGGGATTTGAAGCCAAGAGAATTACTCAAGGGATATGTTTAACACAAAGCAAATATGCTACTGATTTGTTAGCTAAGACAAGTATGAGTGACTGTACTTCTTATCCAACTCCTATGAGCACTGGTGCCAAGCTAACTAAGGATAATGGTGAGCCATTCTCTGATCTGACATTGTATAGAAGCACTGTAGGTGCTTTATAGTATCTGACTTTAACTATACCTGACCTCTCCTATGTTGTGAATAGATTGAGTCAATACCTATCTTTTCCAACTATTGTGCATTAGCAAGCTTGCAAACGGATCCTAAGATATATCAAAGGCATAATCACTAACCTTATTTCCAGGATTACTGTGAGCCAAATCTGCTGAAGAAATTTTTGGCACTTCTTCAAGAGAGACTTTGGCACCAAATCTAACTAACCTTATTTCCAGGATTACTGTGAGCCACTAGATGGGCCACCTCAGATCTATGTCTTAACAGAATCTCTTATCTGTATATTAACACACTTTTAGTGTGAGGCTCATATATGAAATACACAGAAAAGAAACAAAGATTGAAAAGCTCTCGTTTTCTCTATTAAAACTCAATCCAAGCTTTCTCTGATTTTCTTTTTGTTTTTCTCTTTTGTTTTAGTCTTTTAAAACCCAGTTATCATAAAAAGTGGGTGTAGCTGCACATAAGAAAATAAAAAGAGGTACAATTAAAAATGAACAATTTCTGGATAAAATATAAATATCAGGAAAACATGCAAGTCTATGCAAGAGAAAAACCTACATTGAAAATTTTAAATTTGTTATCAGAATAGAAAGCAAGGCCTTCTCGTTTGTTTAGCAGCCACACAAGGGTTGTCACTGATATGACTATCAAATGTGGAAGAACTATAAAAGGACTAGCAAAAAGTTGGTAGCTTTGGCTTCTCGGTGCCATGGCCTTACTCTAGTACCTGACACAAAGATCATCAATACTATAGTTGGCTATATATAGACTATAGTATTTGATCATGTAAAAGCAGACCTGATTTCCACCGGATTATGATTAATATGCACAAACTAGAGAGACAAAACAAAAGACAGAATTTGGTCTACCGTCTTGCCGGCCAAGTATCCATCGATTTTGGAGAATATTGGATTGTTGCTAGCTTGTTATAATTTTGCACTACTTGGAAGGTTATATAATATTAACCGCAAAGTGCTTACATGGCTAGAAATAGTTGGTTCATTTAAGTATATACAAACCCCATCACCAATTAAGCATAGAATTTGGTAAACTTTTGATGTTACTTGTTAGTAAGGTTGGAATTTAAGATATCTTGACAACAAGTCCAGGATGCTTTACTTTTTGAACTAGCTAGTTAATTTCTGGTATTGGTGACGTGGGCATGTTTTAGGAATAGGACGTATGGTTGTGGAACTTCTATTAATATATTTAGAAGTAGAGAAAATAAAAAACATACTTCCCCTAGTTTGGCTTTTCTACAAGCGGTCGGAAACAACTTTATCGAACACTGACATTGAATTGCTAGGGTTTGATCAAGGTTGACGGTTAACTTTAATATTTTATAATGTAATATTGTTATTTTACCTTTAATTTTAAAAAATAGAAATAAAAAAAAGATCGCAATCATCCATCTCCATCCAATTAAAATATAAAATTAATTAGTTAATAATTAGAAAAAAATATATAGATCTACATCATCCATTTTCCATTCATCTCAAAGATGGAAAGTGAAGATCAAATAAACTTTTTTAACAAAAAAAAAGCAGAAATTTTAAAAAATAAATAAATAAAGTGATCTCCAAAATAAATTTTTTTTTTTAGTTTTTCAAATTTTTTATTTATTTAATTAAGGGATAATGGTAGTTTAGTCTTTTTGACAATATGACATGGTCAACAGTTACTTTTGACAATTGAACTAACGACAAGGGAAGTTAGTATTAGTTTTGGATAAATTTGTTTCCGCATGAAGGTTTGCTTAGTTAGAGGATTTCCAATGTTCTAATATGTTTCTTCGATTGTCTACTTTGAGAAGTCTTGGACAGTTATTTTATTGGCCGACTCAGCATTAGAGATAAGAGGGAATAGGTGTAAATAGCACCTTTTCAATATTGAGTTGCGCAAATGTCACTACTATAATAAGTCTTGTTTTATTAGCACCTAAAAGTGTGTTGAGACCAAAATGCCCCCCTTTAACTTTTACAACTTTTACTTTTCATTTTCAATTTTTCTCTACATTTCTCGCCTCTCACATCTCACAGTTCATCTACTTTTCATTTTCAAACTTTCTCTGCTTTTCTCTACATTCATTCGTTCTTTCTAGCCTTTCACAACTCATTCATCCATATGGGTTCAAACTCGTTGAATGACATTGTTTCAGTTGTTGTCTGGAAACTTTCACTTTTAATTTGTTAGATGTTTATGTTGAACTGATGCTAATTACCCATTTCAATCTGGTTTTCTGGAAAACTGTGTCATTGCTAGACTGATTTGATGTATTCGAGACTTAATTTCGAGACATAATGTTATTCATTTTGAGACTTATTTATGTCACTTTCGAGACTTATATCATCTGCTAGACTTATTTATTTCAAGATCAAGAGTTATAAACATTTCTAGACTTATTTATTTCTGTTTCTCGACTTATTTCTATCATTGTCGAGACTTATTTATAGCAATTTCGAGACATATTTATATGAATTTCGAAACTTGCTGGGATGAACCAGACTTACAGTTAGTTTTGACTAGTTTTCAAATGGTGAATAATTTGATAGTGTTATTTGTTTCCAGGTCAATGGATCGAGTTAGAATACTGATATCATATAATGGACGATGGAACGAACTACCAGATGGAAGCCAAAGATATGTTGGCGCTGTGAATAAAGGTGTATATGTCCAAAAGAAATTTGACATACGAAGAACTGCTAGTTGTTGTGAAGGCCATTGTCAAACATGATCCAAACAGATATGAAATTGACATAGAATCAATAGTTATTGGTCCATACAATACATGTCGCACTATGATAGCGGATGATGATGACGTTCAGTTTCTACTAGGGGAAGATAAGGTAATTCCAAAAGTGTGTGTTACACCTGTTGAAAGAAGATGCGAGGAACGTGTCATAAGTGATGACATTGAAATTAATCAAAATCCAGTAGAAACACGGCAATCTAATAATAATGTTTTACATGATTTGTACAAGGCGGTTGACCTTGATGCACCATTTTGGCCGTGACTTGGAATCGCACTTAGACGACCATTTTGACATTGGTGATGGTCCTGACAACATCAAGCATTGGGAAGACGTGTGGAAGGAGAGCGTAACATTTCTAGTTTGAACAGTCCAACAACGTGGGTTATTCCTGGATCAGAGTCATTTTCGTTTAGCGACATGAGCACATGGGTTCCAATACACCTAAAACTATGATTTACAAGGGACAATACTTCCCAAGGAAGAAGGATTTAAAAAGGTTAGTAAGCATGCATGCGATGAGAGAGAATTATGAATGGAAGGTGAAACGGTCCAACAAATCCATTTTACATTTGGTTTGCAAGCATGAAAATTGTTCTTTGAGATTAAGAGTAGTTAGGGAGTCCGAGGGGACATACTTTCAATTAACAAGTTTTGAAAACAAGCACAAATGTCCATTGGAAGAGGTTCACCAGCGCCACCAACAAGCTAGCGCGGTCATCATTGGTGAATATATAGCTCCTAAACTTCAAGATCACAACGGACGTATCATATGTCCTAGAGACATAATTGCAGATATGAAATCTATGTATGGCATCCAACTCTTTTACAGTAAGGCACACACATCCTTACAATATGCATTGTCATTAACATATGGAACACATGAGGAGTCGTTCCAGTTGCTTTCATCTTTTGCTTATGTCCTGGAACAACTAAATCATGACACAATCACGGATATCCAATGCAGAGATGATAATCGATTTTCATACTTTTTCATGTCGTTTGGAGGTTCAATTCGAGGTTTCTGTCGATTTATGTGTCCTGTTATTGCTGTTGATGGTACACATTTAAAGGAGGGATACCTGGGTATAATGTTTGTGGCCACAACACAAGATGGAAATGAACAAGTATATCCTATAACGTTTGGTTATAGGGATTCCGAAAATAACAGTTCATGGGAGTGGTTTCTATAGACATTAAAGGATGCCCTTGGCCATATCAACGATTTGGTTTTGGTGTCTGATCGCCATGCAAGCATTGAAGTTGGGATACAGAAAGTCTTCCCAAATGCAACCAATATATTTTGTATTTGGCACATTTCCGAGAATGTAAGGAAAAAGTTCCATAGAAATGATGTTGCAGAGATATTTCAACGGGTTGCCAGAGCATACAGGCAAGTGGATTATGATTCCAAGATGGAAGAGTTAAAGAAGCTGCATAAGAACGCATATGAATATGTTTTGGAAGTCGGACCTTATAAATGGTCACGTGTCTATTGTCCACAGAAGAGATTTTTCATGATGGCAACCAATGTTGCTGAGTGTCTTAATTCATGCTTACGATTTGCCCTGTAAATTACTAGTGATGACATTGGCCGAGTTCATTAGGAACATGCTCCAGAAATGGTTTTACAATCTTCAACAAGCTGCGGTAAACATGCGTTCACAACTCACTGATGCTGCACATGCCGAGATTGTGGAGCGAATAGCTGAGTGTAATCTTATGACCTCGACTCACGTTGATTGGAACATATTTCTAGTGAATCTACATAAAGACCATTGGATAATAAACATGTTGGAAAAGACATGCACATGCAAGGTTTTCGATCTTGATCTTCTACCTTGTGCTCATGCAGTTGCAGCTGCTAGGTAATATATTGTTTTTGAAAAATACTTGCACATTCTATGTTCGCACTTAAGGTGAATGTTATTTGTTGTTAAATTCACAGAGAGCGAAACTTGGATTACACTTCAATAAGTGCAGATTACTACAAAAAAGAAGTCCTTGCTAATGCATATGCTACACTGATCATGCCAGTGGGCCATCCAAATACTTGGTTAATTCCTCCAGACATCAGAAATCGGGTCGTCTTAACGCCAGATATCCGAACACAAACTAGTCGGCCCCAAAGAAGTCGATATTCATCCGTCTCTGAGAGGCCTAGCAAACAAAAATGTAAAAAGTGTGTAACACAGGGTCACAATTCCAAGCGGTGTCCGAATCCGGGCCCCAGCTCCAGTAGTACTATTCCATATGCATACCGTAGGAAATGTAGTGTTTTCCATGAAATCGGGCACAACAAACAAACTTGCCCAAAAAAGGATGAAATCGTTGGTTTGTAATTTGCAAATGGATGGTTAGTGGGTGTTATGTTGCATTATTAGATTCATAAGTGTATGGAGTAGTCATTGTAATATGTCTAGAATATACAAAATGACATTTCGTCCCTGTAAGTCTCGAATATACAAAATATGTCTCGAAATGTTTGTAATAAGTCTCGAATATATATAAAAACAAGTCTCAAAAATGATGTAATAAGTCTCGATTGAACCTAATAAGTCTCGAAACTTGTAATAAGTACCATGTGGTATGTAATAAGTCTCGAATGCACCTAAGAAGTCTTGAAATGTTGTAATAACTCAGAAGTCTCGATCACAGTGAAATACTTTATCCAGAACCGTCAGTGGATAAAAGTTTTCACTTGAGGACAATCGGAGAGTCTATCTCAATCCTAAGATAAATGATGGACTTATGGTTACAAATGTTATCATTTGAGCTATCAATGAGTACGATTATATAGCATAGTCTATCATCGATAGTTTGGTGGTATTCATTTGTTAATCGATAGAAGACTTCATTTATAGATATGGACATCGTGGCTCCATTTATTAAATGAGAGTAGAATATCATCATATGTATATTTTGAGGTATTGGATATTAAATCTTAACATTAAGTTTTCGATAATGTCTATTGAAATATGGCTTCTGGACAAGTCAAAATATCCAAGTTTAAAATATGGTCATATGATTAAATATGGTAACTAGGAGAGCTATAGGCGGTCTATGAGCTCTTGGCGATTATTGATATTTTTCACGAGGATACACTATCTCCAATAAGACTGTCTAGGATACGAATGAGTAATATTAACTTATTATATCTTTATTTAATAGTTCAATTTTAGTTCTTTAGTGGAATGAGTTAAAATTAATATATTGAACCTAAGTGAATCATTTGTTGATTGTGAATAGGTTATGTATATTGAAGCTTAAATTTAGATAGCTGGCCAAGATCCCCAATTCGCACGAACTTGCATGGATCACTTGATATATTCTACCAGACCAATTTCTGGGTCCATCTAGAATTGTTTTTGGATTTCAGAATCCAAAAGTTTTGGAGAGGTGCGGTCATGTGTGATCAAGACACGCGGTAACTCTTCAAATACCTGGAATGGGCAGCCCTAATGGGGTGCATTTAGCATTCCATTAATACATTAAGAATATAATTTACACATTTTAATTAAATGGGCTATTAAATTATATTAATGTATTAATTTAAGGCATGTGGACTTGTTTCTTTTATAGTAAGAATGAGTCTGGTTCACATGTGTACTTTTTATTAAAGTCCAATGGATTTAATAAAATGGAAAAACAATATATTACCCAAATATATATACTTGGGCGGCAGGGCTAATAATATTAGCTTAATATATTGTTTTATTTTATTAATTAATCAATTGGAAATTAATTAATTGTTTGATTAAAAGTCAAAATATTTTTCTAACTAGGAGAAGGATTCCTAGTATCATACTATTATAAGTAGTTTACTAGTAGAATGACTCTTAATGTCATAACTATTGATAGTAGTATACTAGGAGAAAGACTCTTAGTGTCATACTATTGTTATTAGTATGTTAAGTATCAAACACTGTATTTGATAAGTAGATAAATTAAAAAGAGTTTTTATTTATCTAGTCAAATTAGGAAGTATTTGATAACTATCAAAACTCTAATTGATAATCAATTAGGAAGTTATTGATAAAGTCACCATTTTTAATTGATATTCAATAATTTATTATTGGATAAATATACTCATGAGTTGGAGTAGGTTTGAACTACTAAGTTGATAAGGTTTTGGTGAAATCAAACCCTCCACAATGTAGGAGAATTTAGCCACCCTATATATATATATATATATATATATATATATATATATATCATCAAATTCGTTTTTGATGAGTAGTTCAAAGAAGAATTTTTTTTTTTAGAAAATTTTTATTCTCTTGCTTTTGAGTAAAAAAAAAACGTTCAATTCAAGAAAATGGTGTAGAATTCGACCAAAGAGAAGATGAATAAGGAGCGTTTTATTTTCGATAGTGCACTAGAAGCTTTTACATCAAAAGGCTTTATGCACAAGAACGAATTAGGGTTCACGCGAGTTCTTGACTAAAAAGATTAAGAATTCACAAGTGATCAAACGTTTTTTATTTTCTCGAGGAGGATTATTGTGACTAACAAAAGAAAAAGGTTTGTTTTTCCATCCTCAGTTTTACAATTCAAAGAAAAGAGAGTCCACACTCCTAGGTGATTCACGTTCGTGTTGGATTGGAAGATTTTACGGATTCAATTCGAAGCAAGCGGATTCAAATCGACGCAACATCAATCATCACGTTAAAAAGGTATAATATTTTTATTATATGTTAATTAATCAAGGGTTAAGGTTCTTTCTTTTAAAAGGAATTTTTTTGAAATATACAACCCAATTTTTCGCTTCCACGGCGTGTTTTTCCCTACATAATGTAGTTAATAAGTCTCAAAATTCAAGACTTACTACATAAACAAAACATAATTCATTATAAATGTATACAATCATTCATCCATCCATAATAAACCAAAAATCCATAACATATCTGATAACATCCATATATATCTAATAACATCCATAACATTCATATATATCTAATAACATCCATATGGAGTAGTTCAAAATCCATAACATAATTCACTGGTCTGAAACGATAGAGGAGTTTGAAAATACTTCCACAACCATTTTGAGTCATATATGTGGCATTTGCTCATCAGTCCAATTGAACTTTTTCCTCTTTGTCACAGTATATGCAATCAATGCTAATGTGTGTGCTCTACAATTACCACTATAAATACGTTAAAAAATTGTTAATTACCTTGTAAACATAATAACGATTTCAATACAGTGTATAATCATTACAGTTGTGCTGTTTACCCAATTGTCTATTGGGGGATGTTATGTTTGCTTACTAAAACCATTTGAAACAGGTCCGTAGACATCAAATTGCTCTGTCAACTCACCTTGTTGTACCCTTTCTTTCAATTCCTCAAACTTTATTTCATTCCAACCACCAAAGCACCTTTGGTGTATGCCATTCTCCACCTCCAAATACTTTGTCGTGTCAAGCACGACTCTAAACTTCAACCTTGTTTTTAGACAAAACTCGATTTTTGAAAAACGGACACTCATGTTTCCTAACAAGAACCGCATCTCATACGGGTTGCCATCGTGATATATCTCCTGCAAAAGCAAGCAATGCACAATCGTCCCAGAATACAGCATGGTTCGATGCATACATAAGAAATGTCCAAAACATGAGTCCATGAACCTCTGCTTTTGGACCCCCCAATCATCTATGCCGGACAGTGCATCGTCTATTACTTTAAGAATTTCGATGTGATTGTGGCGAGTAATTGTTCCTTTATACCAATCCGACTCGAGAGTTTTCAGTTGCTTCTTAAGATTCACCATCTACATATATAATGTTACAAACAAAACATACAATAATAACTACACAGGACATTAGTATCCAATGAAACAATTATTTATGTAAACATATATACCAGTATGTCTCGAATATACATCAGCAAGTCTCGAATATATACCAGATAGTCTCGAATAAAGATGAATTAAGTCTCGACTAAACATGAATTAAGTCACAATTCCACATGAATTAAAGTCCAGAATACATGTTAATTAAGTCTCGAATATACACAATTAAGTGTAGAGTATACATACCATTAAGTCTCGAATATATACAATTAAGTCTCGAATACATAACAGTTAGTCTCGAATAAAGATGAATTAAGTATCGACTAAACATGAATTAAGTCTCGAATCCACATGAATAAAGTCCAGAATACATGTTAAATAAGTCTCGGAATAAGTCTCAAAAATACTTGAATAAGTCTCGAGAATTCTCATATAAGTCTCCAAAAGGGTTATTTAAGTCTCGGGAAAGGTATATTTAAGTCTCGAAATGGTATATTTAAGTCTCGAAAATGTAAATATAAGTCTTAAACTCTGTATCAAATCTCGAAAAGCTGTAATAATTCTCGAAAAGATGCTAATACGTATCGAAACATCCCTAATTGAATAATTGTTGTTCATTATCTTCTCCTAATCGAAAAACCCTAACCCACCAACACCTCAACTACCGTTCATTATCTTCTCCAAAGCTGCTAATAAGTAACGAAAAATCCCTAATTGAATTAAGTCCTCAGATCCTTTTTTTTTTTAAAAAAAACGAATTGAAATCTACCAAACAACAGAAAAAAAAATTGAAAACAAAACAACAAAAAACAAAATCGAAACGCAAATTCAGAATAAGATATGAATCGATAACACCACCATTCATATTCAAACAACAAAACATCACCACTAAAATCAAATTCACAACAAACTATCGAAATCAACAAAAAAAAAATACATATCGAAAAATCAACAATATCACATTTGAATACAAAACCCAAGCGAAAATACTAAATCGAAATCAACAAAAACGAAATACATATCGAAAAATCAACAATATCACATTTGAAAACAAAACCCAAACGAAATACCTCAAATCCTAACGGTTTCTATCGACGAGATATCCAATCGACGTGTCGCCGGAGTCTTATGGCTGCGATTGAAGTCTTCACGATTGCCTGCCGGTGCCGTACTGTTCGTCGTTGTCAATGGGTTTCTCTTTCCTTGATGTTGTCGTTATTTGCCTGAAGGTTGAAGTTTTTCTTTCCTTAGTCAACGAAGGTAAGAAAATTGAAAAGAGAAAAAGTTAAAAGTAAAAGATAAAATTCAGATACTTGTTGCCCTAATATGAGGGTATTTTTGTCCACAATCAATATTCAGTGCTATTAAAACAAGACTTATTAATGTGGTGTTATTTGCACAAGACCCACCCAAAAAAGTGCTATTTAAGTTTTTGACCCTTAGAGATAAATGTAAAAAACTGGCCGATTAAGAAAGTTATTTGATTAAAAATAAAAATTAAAAATAATAATAACTAGAAACTATAATTTAAATAAAAGCATTTGAGACATTTTTCTCAAATATATTTTTATGTGACTTTAATCAATTCTCATAATATCGTTGACATGCCAATATTTATTGAAATGCAAATCATTATTCGGTTCGGCCACCTGCTAAGTCTACCTCTCACTTTTTCATCTACAACGAGCTATCCCCTGAGGATCCGCTCCTCAGAACTTCCCTCGAAAATCCGATTCTAATTCCTCTTTTGATGACTATTTTTCCTTGCATTTTTAGTGAGAATTCTCCCTTGAATCAATTGAACTAGCAATGTCTATATTTAAGAATACAATGGAACATACAATATTTCATATGATAAAAATATTCTCAATAAATTGGGAACAACGATTTCCTTGATTAAAAAGCTAATCAAAAACATGGAACTAGAATGTAATGAATTCCTTCATGCTTAAATTACAACTAAAAATAATTGATAGATTAATTATTAAGATCTTGGGAGGATGACGGTGAGGCCAACACTAATTCCAAATAGAAGGATTAGCAATCCAGTGAAATTAACGATAAGTGCTTCTTGGTTTCGAAAGAGGCCTAATTGAAGGAACTTCTGCACCAGACCCATCTCAGTTGTGCAAATTGCCAAGAACAATATCACTATTCCAAGAAAAGTATGCCATGGCAAGTAATGGTGTAAATGGGGGCCGGGCCGGCCCACATCGGCACGGCCCCCCGGCCCGTTTAGGAAAACGGGCCGTGCCAGGCACGGCCCGTTTTCCTAAATGGGGGTCAGGCACGGCACGCCGGCACGGCCTTTCCGTGCCGTGCCGCGTGCCGTGTTGTGCCGGCACGTGGGCCAATTTGGCGGGCCAAATGGGCCGGCCCATATATATTTTTTTTTTTAATTTTTTTATATATTATTATTTTTGTGTGGGAGTATTTATAGAAAAATTAGAAAAGTGGGTAAAAATATAAAACACAAGAGTTGAGGGGGCAAATTGTAATTTTTATTTTTTTAAAAAAAAAAATACCGTTATATACTTAAATTTAAAAATTAAAAAAAAAAAAAAAAAATTCTGCGGGCCCAACGGTCGGCACGCGTGCCGACCGTTGGGCTTGGCACGCCGTGCTGGCGTGCCGTGCCGGGCCGGCACGCCGTGCCTGGAACCCTGACCCGGCACGTGCCAAGAATGGGGGCCGTGCCAGGCACGGCCCGCCATCCTTGGCAGGCCGGCCGGACCGGGCCCTCCAGGCTCGGCCCATATTTACAGCACTAATGGCAGGTATGACAGGCACGGCCCGCCATCCTTGGCAGGCCGGCCGGACCGGGCCCTCCAGGCCCGGCCCATATTTACAGTTGGCTGGTATGACGCTCTTGTTCCCATTTCTGCTCCTGGAAACATATACGAGAAGAAACCCAGGATCCACTGCAATATATCACATTTTGCTTAATTCTTCATCATCTGTGTATATAATTTCTAACTTCGAGGTACTGTATAATTAACAATACCCATATATAATCATACGATTTGTCAGTCATGCTACGTTATTCTTGTAACACTATTGATACAGTTACGTTAAAGTTGTAAATATTATAATTGTGTCTTCTATACTTAAACTAAATTTTAATTAATCTCATAATTTGTCAAGTGGAGGTGTAAAAGAGTTGGTCAGTCCGGCTTGGAGGTACATACAATTAAACACAAAAAGTTAAGAAAAAGATACACACGATACAAGACAATACGACTAGACATGTGCAAACCTGTGTGCCATGTGGTATTGTATCCAAGGACAATATTCTCTAAACACAAAAATCGTGTCAGCATATATATATATATATATATATATATACACCTAATTTCAATGTTATATATATAAATAAGCAGTAGTACAATTATATAAGTAGAATAAAATTAAAAAAACACATTATTAATTCCTGAGATTAATTTGAATTGAGTAATTAATTACCTGCAAAGCATGCAAGGAGATGGTAATGATGCCGAGCCATGATTGTAAGGTATACATATCTGGAATGCCTAGTTCATAAAAACTGTAAATATAAACTGCATATATTCTCCTCCGATTAATATAAATCCTATTATCATAAAAAGTGGATGCAACTGCGCATAAGACAAAGAAGAGAGACACAATTAATGAACAACAGTTAATAAATCAAAATTGTCTATGCAAGAGTTTTCAAAAAAAAAAATTATTTACTTTGAAAATCTTGAATTTGTTATCGGATTTGAAAGCAAGGCCTTCTCGCTTGTTAGCCATACAAGCACAAGAGTTGTCACTGCTATGAACAACAAATGTGCAAGAACTGTTACAGGACTAGCAGAGAGTTGGTAGCTTCGACCTCTCGGCGCCATGGCCTTCCTTGTATAGGTTGTAGAGAATGAAAATGAAAGTGTTTTACAAAATCATTAAGGTATGTTATATACAACTTCGAGAATGGACAAGAGACCAAATTGTATCCCTAGATTATCATAAATAATTATGCAAAAATGCACAAAGAAAGTATTATTTTTGTTTGACTGAGAAAGATAAAACCAAAGACACAAGTTGGAAAACCGTCCCCGCCGGCCAAATTTTAAGCTGACAACTCTAATGATTTGGAAAACATTGGTTTGCTTTTCTAATTGATGCAATTTTACAGTTATGGGAAGGTTATATTTATCACAAAATGACCAGATGACCAGAAAAAGTTACTTTAAACCCCATCAACAATCAAATTTGAATATATATATATACACACACCCCACCCGCGGGTATGGTGACTCGAACTTGAGACATTGTCACGCTGAATAAACATTTTTTACCTCAAAGTCGTATTACGCATTGTCATCGCCAATCATGCTTGAATTCGTTCGTTAAAACATTTAGTAAGTATTTATTTTACTATATTTATATATGACTTGAGTCTTACAGCTTGGGCAATGGTTCGATTGAATTAGTTTGACTTGTTAATTGAACAGTTTTGCATTGAAATTTATGTATATACTAGACATTGAGTGTACAAGTTTAGTTGATAAAGATTTAGAAAAGTTTCTAGAAAGTGATATTAAACAAATTTATAAAAAAAATAAAACATTAATAATGAGAACAATTCACCACATATTTGTTTCATGTTTGATAACAATTAGTCCATAGTAGTTGTAATATAAAATTTTGCAACTAATTAATTATTTGCATTAATCAATGAAGCCAGGGGTTTTGGTTTTAGTATAGAAAATGATTGGTAAGTAGTTTTTGAAAAATAATTAAATTATATATTATTTGAGATATGAAATTATAGAGAGTTTTTCTTCTCTTTTTCAATTTACAGAAAAAAGAAAAATATATGATAGAATTATATATGAGAATTTTTGAGGGATGGGGCAAGCAATCATTTGGTAGTCTAGAATATAATAGTAAAAAAAATCCTGAAAACATGGGTCTCCATAAATACTTATCCTTTGAATGATTCGAATGGATATAGTAAAATAAGTGATGATTCAATAATAGTATACATACAACTACAAGCCACTATAAATACTACATTGCTGGATCAGAAAATATCAAAATATAACATCTCCTCTATTCTTCCAATTTGAAAAGTGAAAACTTTATCTGGTTTTTAACTTGGGCCCTGCCTGCCTCAAAGCCGTGGTAATTATAAAAGCCATGGCTTGCTTCTCCGATTACCTACGCTTGGTTGTTCTAGTGTGCATGTTGGTGTGCAGCTTTGCACACCTTCAAAGGTTTGAACACCCTGCAAAAGCTGATGGAACTCTTAGCTTTTTGGTCGTCTGAGATTGGGGCAGAAATGGCTCTTTCAACCAGTCTCAAGTCGCTCTTCAGGTCATTTGAACCATCTTTAATTTTGATTTGAAGTAATGAAAGGAATCAATTTGAGTTCATCAGGTGCATGACCCGGTGATCACGTGTCCAATTGTTCAGGTCGCATTGCACAACATGCAAAGTGCCTAATTATTAGTGTTTTTTTTTAAAACACCTAATTATTTGTATTTGTTAATAAATTAAGTTTTAGTTTAATTTGTTGATTGATCACTAAAGAGATAGAATGCATGGCAGATGGGAAGGATTGGGGAGAAACTAGACATAGACTTGGTGGTATCAACTGGAGATAACTTTTATGACAATGGATTAAAGGGAATAAATGATCCAACATTTGAGAAGTCCTTTACAAAAGTTTACACCGCCAAGAGCATTCAAAAGCAATGGTACAGTGGTGAGTCTTCATGAGTTTTCTACATTATCCAAAAGCAATTATTATTTTTAGATAATTAATAATCATGATGAGAGAGCTCTCTTCTGATCAAATGATGTATTTTTTTTTTGTTTAGTTTTGGGAAATCATGACTACAGAGGTGATGTAGAAGCACAATTAAGCCTTGTGTTGCGCAAGATTGATAGCCGGTGGCTTTGCATAAGATCTTTCATTGTTAATGCAGGTATATAAAGACGTATATATGCTTTTAACTATATATCATAATTATATATATACGCTTATTATTCATCCTTTAATTTGCGTATTGAATTTTTACTAGAAATCGTGGCATTATTCTTTGTGGACACTACTCCATTTGTGGACAAGTATATTACAGACAAAGATCATACTTACAATTGGCAAGGTTTACTCTCTCGGAAAACTTACATTAAAAAAATCCATAGGTAATTATTACATTGAAATATCTGAACAAAAAACCATTTTTGAGGACATTAAGTTGAGACAGCTAGCTTCATTGATGGAATATGATCATATATAGTAAATATTTTTTTATTTGACTAGGATTTGGATTTGGCATTGAGAGAGTCGAGTGCAAAGTGGAAAATTGTGATTGGTCACCATGCAATCAGAAGTGGTGGGTATCACGGGGACACTCCTGAGCTTATTCACCATCTTCTCCCAATACTTAAGGTAACTAATTAATTTCCTTCTTAGATGTTAATTAAAGGCAATAATTTAATTTGATGCTAATTATTCTTCTTCTTCTTCAGGCCAACAATGTTGATTTATTCATGAATGGACATGACCATTGCTTGGGACATGTTACCAGTCAGGACAGGTAACAATACATAACTGTCATAATTCAAATGTCTATTTAACTTTTCTCCTCAAACTTTAACGATGAAATTGTGTATCGAATGCAGTCCTATCCAGTTCTTAACAAGTGGAGCAGGTTCGAAAGCGTGGAGAGGTTACGTTAATTCTAATTATGGTAATGCTTTGAAATTCTTCCATGATGGTCAAGGTTTCTGTCTGTGGAGTTGTCTCAGACAGATGCTCGGATAGTGTTCTACGATGTTTTTGGCGAGGTTCTTCACAAATTGAGCTTGTCTAAGGAGCTCCATTCAGCAATGTAAACATCAATGACAATGACAATCTTGTAAATTAAGCTGGTGAAGGTAGACGGCACACATACGGCTGTAATCTTTAGGCCTCCGTGTAGAATTTCAAACATTTGTTGTATATAACTGTGTACTGAGTTCCAATGTCAAGTGTTATATATATATATATATATATATATATATATAAATGTACTAATTCAATATTTGTGTTGAAAAATCAGTAATGATCAGAATCTCTCAACTTAACAAAACGAAAAAGAGGAAATTGATCAATCTCATGTATGTTTATTATATGAGGCAATTATTCCTGCCATTAATAAAAAAATCACCAACAAACACGGATTTGCTCAATGGTAACATATCAACATATAAATAAAATTGTATAGCTTACAACAGAATCCAATCAGTAGTATTGCACACTGAATAAAAAATAACTCACACAAATCAGAAAGAAGAGAATATATATATAATGAATCACACATATCGGGCAAGAGCAACAGAAAGATCAACAAAAATGCCGAAGAGAAGGATGGATAATCCGGTAAAGTTGATCAAACGAGATTCACGGTGATCCTTTAGAGTCAAGAATGTGAATTTTCTCATTAATCCAGTAAGAGCAGTGCATATTGCCATGTACAAGAGTGCACGCCCCCCGCATACATGCCACGGAAGCATCCTTGCCCTGGTTGTTGTTGAAGCTCCTGGAAACATAAATGCAGACATCCCGAACAACCACTGCAAATTTTAACCAAATTAGCTCAAAATAAGCGTAAAATTTGAGCAACATAAAGCAAATTTGGAAAGTGAGAATTTTTTTGGAACCTGTAAACAGAACAAGCAGAAAGTGATCAAGCCAATCCAAGCATGCATGCTAAACATATCCTCTTGATTGACCATATCATGATACTTGAAAACAGCACATATTCCAACTACTCCAAGGCACAAGGCAGTGAGTTGAAGTATCATATGCACGATCTTCTGTATTTTCCTTCGTGCCATTACTGTCTTGAATGACATCATTGCTGCATTATTACTATTCACAATTAGTTTAACACATTATTAATTAATTACTTTAATTTTGACAATGTTTTGAATAAAAGAAAATGTAGAAAACTAATATAAGTACCTTCACCAACAAGGAAGATGAACCCACAAAACATGAGAAATGGATGAACCTATTGAAAACAAGACCATGAGGAAAGAATTTAATTTTTACTTGTATTGTATTACTCTGAAATTGGAATTCATAATGTGATCAAGTGAGGGATTTTCTTACATTGAAAACGCGTTGTGGATCATCAGAATCATACTCGATTCCCCCTTGATAATGCAACAACCAAACGAGCATGAGAATGATTGCTAAGATGCCAAATAAGTGTGCAGCTATAGTTAGACGAGAAGCTGACAGCCTGTATGAGGCTCGGTGATCCACAGAATCCATGGCTGGCTTGGCAGCTAAGAGAAGGGTACGGTATACTTTCAAGTTGATGATATCAAAATTAAGGAAGATGTGCTGCTTATATATTAAGCAATCTCTTTGAGATTTGAGATTGCTTGATTTACTGGGTTTGGTATATCAAGGAAGCTTTGTGGTTTGGTTAAGCATCAAAACAAGTACTACAAATTAACAAAGCTTGCTCAAGAGTCTAGTTCTATATTCTATGAATCAGCCAAATTGCACTTCTGTAAAGTGTACTTGTAAAAGAGAAAAAAATCAGGGACAATAGATTGAAGAAGCAATGAACTTTTATGGAATAAAAGGAATCAGACAAGTTTAAAATGCAATGTAATGTTGGATTGACAAAGAGGTAAAGGCATCGTGACGACGGAGTCAAACTAAAATGGAAGAATCCGAGGGGGGAAAGGTGTATAAATACATCATATTAGTAATAGTATACATGACCAGTGAAGTAGCATGGTTGAAGTTGGCTAAGCTGATAAGAAGATACTTGTTTGTCTGGGTCCAAGTTGGTTAAACTTTGATGATTCTCAGTTTGAAAGAAAGGTATCCATCATCATGTAAAGCTCTTCAATTAGATCAAATTCAATGTTTGCACATATATTTTTGGGTTAAAAAGAACAAAACTGTTCTCAGACAACATGTGAAACCAAACAAATGAACAATGCATGTAGGCTATATATGTACTAGCCCTTAAAGCTTTTATTACTAAAAGATTATTAAATAAACATATATACTTGTTTCTACTATTTCTCTGTAGTTATAGGGTTAGTTCGTAAGCTATTTACTGAAATCAAAGATTTGAAAATTAAACCAAAAAATAAAAAATAAAAAACTAAAAAAATAAAAAATAAAAGATACAATAACACATATTTCTACCGTCTATCCAATTAGTTGAATGAGTAGTGAAAATGATTCGGGCCTAGAAAAAAGTGCAAATTGGAGTCCAAACTTATATTTAAGACCAAAAGGATTGATCAAAATTCATGGCCTGACATTATAATTCTGAATCAAAGGTAGGCCCAATAACCTTCATGGACTAATCTATGAATTATGATGAGTTGATGACCCAAACTCCATTACATCAACACTGGCCCTATTAAATTTTGTAATTTATATTTTAAAAAACCTTCCGTCAATATATTTTATTGTATTACATTTTTGTAAATATTTCTTTTGTTCAAAAGTTTGTCATTTTTTTTCTTTTAACAAGCTTAGTTTAAAAATAAAAATAAAAAATTGGATATGATTGTTTTTTTAATATATAAAAACAATTAAACTCTTCATTTAAAGAAAAATTCAATAGCAAAATTAAGCGTGTATTTAGGAAAGTGGTATACTGCGACACGTACAATTTTAGGGGTGTAAATATCAGCGACTCTACAACAAGGAGTCCTGTTCCATAGAGTATAGACCTTCCCACTAAAAAGGAAATAAAACTATTTAAGATTGTTAATATCATATGGATATTATTAAGGAGATTCAGCTATGTACTATACTTGTTACGAGATTAATTTTTAATCATCGGATATCAATCCAATAATTTATAAAAATCAAAGATTTTAAAATAAAATTAAAAATTAAAAATAATTCTTTCTCATAATTATCCTGTAACTATAGCAATGAAAGATTGAAGGTTAAAGATTTATGGGTTTGTTAGGAAACAATGAGAGGATCATTTTCTGAACAAAAATGTTTCGTAATTCCTAGTCCTAGAAAAGTTGTTCAATAATAACCTATTAGTTGTTGGGGATTTGAATCTATGATCACGGAAGCGTCATGCCTAATATTTGCCCATAGCTCATAGCAATTAACGTCAATAGCAGAAAAAATAAGATGAGAGAAAATAAACCAATCACAACACAAGATATACGTGGAAAACCCAAATCGAGATAAAAAACCCACGGGCCGTCAGAACGACAGAGAAAGTTCCGCTATATGATAAATTGTTACAACCATATACTTTAGGATTCTCTCTCACGCTTTAACCTCAAACCATGCTCACAACGCTCACAAGATCCTCACCAAAAACCCCTCAATATCCCCTAAGTCTCCCCTGAATATCACACACGGATCTCTAACTTGATACACTAATATTCCCTTAGATCCCTCCCGATATTCTCTTGGGTCTCTCACCCGGATCTCATCACTCTCTGATGTTACATGGTGTTTCTTAACTCCACACAAAATAACCTAATTACAAGGTCTATTTATACTAGTTATAGGGAGTTTAAGATAAAAGGAAATCCTACTCCTAAACATACAAGAATTACTTGTTCCACATAAATACTATTTCCTATTTATGACAAGTCTTCTTGTTAAGGAGAAATCTTTTTCCTTCAAGTACATGACTTTCCTATTCTTCATGAAGACAAACTTTTTTTCCTTTTTCGATAAGCACAAGAACTTCAAGAAGAATTACTTTCCTTTTCAGCTGAATATTTCCTGTTTCACGCATGCTTATAATTGACTACGGTTCCGGTCACGGTTGGCCACATGCTCCCTACACAGTTACAAGTCACCTGGAATGCATCGCGTTTCCTTCCGGAATCCGATTCTTCAGTTCTTCTTCGGTCTTCAAATCTCCCTCAAACACCATCTCCAACTTTCAAACGTTATCCCACGTCTCCAGGAAGTTTCACACCAGTTGAGTCTCGTTTGGTTAATATCGGGTTTACTTGAGAATACGAGCCAAAACCTAACAATTCTCCCATTTGGCTTGAATTCTCAAGACCTTTATCCACAGCCACGACTCTCATCACCGAGAATCAGCATACCCCACCATAAGGTATAATCACTTTGGAACGAACCATCCTAAGATTTTTTTTTTTTGTTCGTTGTTCCGGCACCATGTCAAAATAACCTGCTGAAATTGTGGTAAAACTCCTCACGTCAGATTACCAAAGAGTTCGTCAACCATCGACATCTTTGTCCACCATACACCTTGTATCACTTTCTGACCAATGCCTTGTGCACAATTATGGACCACTAGCAACAACATATCATCTTCCATGGCCAGTGGGGAAAACTGCCAAAAGGATAAACATGTCCTTATATCACCCAACCTTGTGAAAAACCTTTTGTCCTTACATCACATACCTGGTGAAAGACTTGCTACTAGAACCAGGAGTGCTTTGCCTGATAAGCCCCATACCACCACTAGAGACTTTGAGCGTTTAAATTTTTTTTTTAATACGTATACAAGAGTTTTTTTTTATCGTCTTGTGTAACCCAGATTGGATCTCCATGACTTGTATCTGCCACCACAAGCCAAAATACTCCTCCATCTCTATTCTTCTTTTCATCAAACCCTACTGAGTTCGAAACCGCTTTCAAAACGTATCTCCATTGCTAAACCCATATTAGGCAACCATCATCATTATCCCAATACTACCAAGTCCTCCATACGATCTCCCGTAAAGACTTGACAATGCCATCGCCAAACTATATGGCTCTGATACCAATTGTTGGGGATTTGGACATATGATCGCGGAAGCGTAATGCCTAATATTTGCCCATAACTCATAGCAATTAACGTCAATAGCAGAAAAAATAAGATGAGAGAAAATAAACCAATCACAACACAAGATATACGTGGAAAACTCAAATCGGGTAAATAACCACGGGCCGTCAGAACGACAGAGAAAGTTCCACCATATGATAAATTGTTACAACCATATACTTCAGGATTCTCTCTCACGCTTTAACCCCAAACCATGCTCACAACGCTCACAAGATCCTCACCAAAAACAGATCAATATCCCCTAGGTCTCCCCTGAATATCACTCACGGATCTTTAACTTGATCCACTGATATTCCCTTAGATCCCTCCCCGAATATTCTCTTGTGTCTCTCACCCGGATCTCACCACTCTCTAATGTTACATGGTGTTTCTTGACTCCACACAAAATAACTTAATTACAAGGTCTATTTATACTAGCTATAGGGAGTTTAAGATAAAAGGAAATCATATTCCTAAACATACAAGAATTACTTGTTCCACATAAATACTATTTCCTATTTATGACAAGTCTTCTTGTTAAGGAGAAATCTTTTTTCTTCAAGTACATGACTTTCCTATTCTTCATGAAGACAAACTCTTTTTCCTTTTTCGATAAGCATAAGAACTTCCAGAAGAATTACTTTCCTTTTCGGCTGAATATTTCCCATTTCACGCATGCTTATAATTGACTACGGTTCCGGTCACGGTTGACCACCTGCTCTCTACACCGTTACAAGTCACCTAGAATGCATCGCGTTTCCTTCCGGAATCCGATTCTTCGGTTCTTCTTCGGTCTTCAAATCTCTCTCAAACACCATCTCCAACTTTCAAACGTTATCCCACGTCTCTAGGAAGTTTCACATCAGTTGAGTCTCGTTTGGTTAATATCGGGTTCACTTGAGAATACGAGCCAAAACCTAACATTAGTTATTACAGCCTATACACAGCGATATGTTTTGCTCATTAATTAGGCCACAAGTAAAGGTCTCTTGATATTTTTCAAAAAAAAAAAAGGTGAACTCCATTGATTGTGATTATGATCAGTTTGCAATTTGCATGCAACTAATTCATGTGACTCTACAAAGCTTGACACTGTTTAATTTAGTACATCATTTTTAAGGTTTTGGGTTATCATTAAACTTGTAGAAAATATCTTCAATTTTTGAAGGTTTTTACGAATTCATTATCTTTTTGTGTTGTTATGAAATACAATAAGTCAATAACAATATTAATGTTATGTATAAAAATATGAACATATCTCGTCCTTCAAATATATTCATTCAAAGGTTTTGAATTGGATGTATTGATTTATATATAATATGTTGAAACTTGAAAGATCTTGATTTTGATTGTTTAATTTTGTAACGATTACTAGTTATATAATACTTTTTAAAATTAATGGGATTAGCAAAGGAAATCATCACACTATATATAAGTGGTTGTCAGATAAGCACTACGCTTTTTTTCTGAATTCTTAGCCTTCTTTAGTAACGAAGAGTGAAGAATGAAGATACGTGTGCTCATCATCTCACTTTTTTTATTTTGTTTTTTTAAATGTATATATAATTATATTTATCTTTAAAAGGGTTTATCTTGATTTAGAAAACTCTTTTTTTGAAGCAAACATGTTGGTTTTCAATTCAATCTATCATCGTTTTGACTGGTTTAATTATACTTGGAAAAATATATAGAAATTTCCAAAGATATTGTCTAATAAATATCCATGCGAACAGTCATAGTAATCAGTCTCAATGGTTCAATATCTTGGTAAATTAAATCTCATGACAGAAGATTTTAGTATTTTTTTTTTAAGATACTGTTCAAGTTTCCAATCTTCAATATTGAACCTTTTATGGTCAAGGTTCATACAAATATTATTATTATTATTATTAATTAATTATAATAATAATACTTAAATTAAAGGTTAATAGTTTTTTATTTTAATATTAAAGGTTGGTAGTTTTTTTATTTTAATATTAGGTTGATAGTTCGAATTCCCCAAACAATAAAAATTCATTCTTTAAAAACATATACTATATAAGAACATATACACGGGTATTATTATTAGTTTTTTTTCATTTTTTAAACTTCTTTATAAACGACTGTCAAATGTGTTGCTATAATTTATTTTCATTACATTATTTTTAAGTATAATTTATTTTCATTACATTATTTTAATTTGATCATTGAAAATTTGATTAAAGGGACTAATTTGATATATTTAACATAGGGTGATATCGCCCAAAATTGGAAGAAACCCCACAGGAAGAGACTGGCTACTAATAGTATTATTAACAACCAATATTAAAAGTAGACTAGCTACTGAACTAGATTTATGTAATTGGAACACAAATTGTCCCCATATATAATTAAAAACGCAACAACAACACATTATCCCCATATTAGTGTTGACACTTGACACTTGACACTTGACACCTGGATGCATGTGCTGTAGATATCTCTAATTGGTTAACACGTTGATATTGATCTCATACTTATAATTGCTTGAAACACACGCAACCACAAGATATGTATGGATGATAGTACAATTTTTGCAATTTCTGATCTTATCGTGATCATCATACCAAATGAATGAAATAATGAAGTCTTTTCTAAGTGGGTGTGATTTGTTTTGTCAACAATACATATCTATCTATCTATCTCAATCAATTTGGTATAGCTTTAAAACTCAATTATATCACCCAACTTGTTTTGTCCACTCTCTACCGGTAACCATCTTTGATATTCCCCACTCCTTGACCTCTTTTAAAAGTAAATAAATAAACAAGAAGAACAAGAAACCACAAACTTTTTTGCAATTATATTTATATCTCTGATTTGCTTGATTAGGACATGTATACATGTAAAGATTGGACCTAGTACCCTTCTCAATCCTCTATATATCTCAAGCAGATCTAATCTAACTGCCCATTAATTAATCTTTTAATTTGAGTTAATGTTATTTGTTAATTGGTAGGGTACTCTACTAAAATTTACAGTCTTAATTATTTTTTTCATTTAAGCTTTTAAATTGATTAACTTAGTATTTTTTATGTTTTTTAAAAGGAGCATCACCCTAATTCATTTAAAATATTAGTTCCATGAAAATGTAAAGGAAAGTGACTGATGTTAACATATAATATATATAAATTAAGAAAATCACATTAAATGAGCACTGTTGGGCATAAAATTCATGAGTATTGTGTCTTTGTTAGTCATGTCAAATCCTTGGCCAGTCCATAGCTCACACGCCTCTGTTCAATGCCAAAAACGAGAAATGGTCAGACGATATCGACCAAACCATACAACTTGTACATCACATTAAAATTACAAATGAATGGAATAATATTGACCCTCATATTTGTACATTTTTTTGTAATCATAATTAATATTCTAGACCTTTTGGACCCCAAACAAGATATGTCCATTTAGAAATATTTTCATACTAAAAATGAGAAAATGGAATATTAATTGATTTGTAAATTGTTAGCTGATTATTAATGACTATACAATTGATTTATATGTATGTATCTGTGTAAGTGGTATTTGACTCGTTGGCAGCTATTTAGGCCCACAAATAGATGTGATTTTTTAGTCCACGCCAAAATTTGAGCTTGGATGTACGCAGAGATCCACATTTGGGGAATGGCGTTAGATGTAGGTTCCCCATCCCATTTTCCAAAACCCTCCCCCCCATTTCCTCATTTGGGGAAAATGAGGATGAGAAATTTTGGGAGGAGGTATATATCCATCCTCAACTCCAACCACAGTTTCCTGTTTTTTTTTCATTTTTTTCTGTTTTCCCGTTTCCTCATTTTTTTCTCATTTCTCCGTTTGATTAAAAATTAAAAATTAAAAAATATATTCCATTACAAATACAAACCGAAATACATTAGTGCATTACAAATGCATAATAAAATCATAAAGTGTGCATTACAAATACATAATAAAATCATAAAGTGTTACATAATATATTTATTTATTTATTTATTTATGTTTTAGGGGAAATGGGGAAATGGGGATGGGGGGAGGTCACCCCATCCCCATTTCAATATATTTATGGGGGAAATGGGGACATGGGGATGGAGGGACCTCCCCCCATCCCCATCCCCATTTCAATTTGGGGATGAAAATCATCTACATCCCCACCCCATTCCCCATTTTCCCCATAAAATTTTCCCTAAATGGGAATGGGGGCGTGGGGATTTAGGGATCCGGGAGTAGATGTGTCCACTGTTTAGTTAAACCGACGGTTAAAAATCGAAACCGAAATTTAAAAACCGAAACCGGCAGTTTCAAAACCGGTTATCTGCCGGTTCAGTTACGGTTAAGACCAGGCAAAAACCGTCCTAAACCGGTAGTTTAACCGCTGATTTACAACAAAAAAAAAAAAAAAAACCAATCATAGGCTGCCAACGGACACTTTATTTGAGAAAAAAAATTTAAGATGACCGTTGGAGGCTCCAAGTCTCCAGCGTTTTACATGTTAAAAAAACAAAAATACCATCAAATGACAGGCCGACACATGTCACCTTTTATGGAAAGAAATTGAAATTGTGACCAGTTCTGACTTCTGAGTCTTCTGACTTCCTCCAACGGGCAACGACCAAATTTTTTTTTCCCTTATTTTATTTTAATTGCAAATATGCCACTCCACCTAATTTCTATAAATACCACCCCACACTTCATTCTTCTTCACACCACTCCCAAGTCTCAACTTCTCTCATTCTCTCTCAAATCTCAATCTTAAATTTTCAATTCTCTCTACATTCAACAATTTTATTTTATTTTCATTTCTCATATAAATTAATAAATATATATTTCTTTTATTTTTTACAAGCATCTGTTATTTACTTACAATTATCAAATTTTTTACTATTAGTATTTAATTATTTATAATTTATTTTTTAATGGCAAGTGGGGGAGAAGATTCAAATCTAAGAAGTTTGGATAAAGGAAAGGGTTCATTGCAAGATTTGTTGGAACACGAAGGTGATGACGTTAATTACAATGACCGACTTTACCACGAGTTCCTTCAAAGAGAATTTGGATCCGATCTCCCTCCTAATCCTAATCCCCCTCTAATAATTTCTGAGCCAAATCCCATTACCCCCATTAGTAATGAAAATATATCTACCCATTTTACCATGCCACACTCTTTAGATGATTTTTATGCAGGTGAAGAAGAAAAGTCATTGAAGTCCGATTTGTTCAAAACCCATATATAAAAAACTGAGTTAGATGGCGGAACGATCAAAATCAAGTGCAACTACTGTCCCAAAACATACAAGACCAGTAAAAACTTCGGATATGACACGTACTGGGCTCATATTAGGAAAAATCACTCGTCCGAATTGGTTAAGACTAGTAACCAAGCCCAATTCTATATTGAGATAATTGTAATATTTTATTGAATATTTAATATGAATATCAAATACAATAGAGTGATAGACCTTATCTTATAAATGAAGTTTGATTACAAATAAAAATGTTTGTGCAATTTTTTTATATTTAAGCTTTGTCAAATTTTAATTAGTATTAATTAGACTATAGTTGTTATATGTTAAGTTTGATTAATTTGATATGTATTTGAAATTTAAAAAAAAAGTATAAACTTTGTCAAATTTGTTATATGTATTTGAAATTAAAAATAAAAAAATAAAAAATAAAAAACCGGACGGAACCGACCGGTTTTGTAACCGAAACCGAACCGTAACCGCCAAACCGGCGATTACAAAACCGATCCAAAATCGAAAATTTTTGGTTACGGTTACGGTTCGAACTTTCCACGGAACCGAAACCGGACCGAACCGGAACCGTGGACAGCTCTATCCGGGGTAAAATGTGCATCTCTAGATGTATGCTTGTATGCTGTATGATATTGATCTCATCTTCTAATTTTCTACTTACAGGCTACCGTTGTATTAGACAAAGACTTATTGCAATTCTCACAAGATAATTATACATCCGGAATTATAACAATATGCTTTTCAAAAAAAAATATCAATATATATAATGCTTTTAAATATTATTATGATTAAAGTCAGATATTTTTCTTTTATTGTTTCATTATATATATATATATATATATATACATATATTTATTTATTTATTTATTTGTTTTCTTGTATCTCTTATTTTAAAATGATTTATGATTTTAAATTTCTAAACAATTCCGGAATTCCCTAACATAAAGTGAAAACAAGAGAGGAAATTGCTAGGAAATTCACGAACTTGATATTATCATAGAATTAGTTATGAAAGTAAGTGAAATTGATTAAAAAAAAGGTAGTCCAGACACAAATTAACAACCACTTTATTTTCATTAAAGCCAAATAATCTCTTGCGGTAGAATCTCTTGTGAAATTGATTTAGCTAAGTGGAAGAATCGTAAATAATCTCTTATCTTTTGATGAAAAGCCAAATCAAGTCATCTGGTTTGAAAAATCATAAAAAAACAAACCTTAATATTATTTGACCATTACTCCATTAGTTGATTTTGATTAAATTTAATAAAATATGATTATTTAAATGGTTTTCTATATAACTTAAGTAAAAAATTAAAAAAAACACAAAATATACTAAAAGCATTTAGTAAATAATATATATATATATATATTTATAGTCTTTATTAAAACAAAACTTAAAAATAAATATACTATAACTAAACAATAATGTTACACAAAAAATATTTTAAATAAAAAATATATGATGGGGATGCTCACATGCACATGTATATATTCGCAACATGTATGTCTTTTCTATAGTTGTCGATTCTATATTAAATACTATTTGGTTTTATTTTATTTTTAAAAATTCTATAGATTTATTTTTATTGTAATATATTTTATAATTTAGTAAGAAGTTGATTTTTGTTATAATATGTGGCTTTATTGACCACTTGTATGTATTACACAAATATCTTCATCATCCACCTCCTCCCCACTTGCCATCATCATACAAATCACACACAAATATCTCTCCCTTTCAACCGCCTCCCACTTTACTCTTTGCCTATATGTATATGTTTCATTTCGTTTGTGTTGGGTTGATCACAGAATATATATACATCAGTTTTGTTCTCTGTCTCTCTCTCGTGTCTCTTATCTCTCATCTCTCATCTCTCACTCTTTCTTCATCTTCATTTACTTATTTCTTAGTTGATTTACAACACGTTATCAGCACGAATCTAGTCTAGGACTTCCAGAGAAAGTTATGGACTGTTTTTAGCTTTGGTTTTGAATTTTTCGAAATACCCAGAAAATTCAAATTGCTCTGATCGCTGTTCGGAGGATACCGTTATGTTCATCTCGGAAATACGATTCCAACGCCGCTGACCGCGTCTCAAACGGAGCTCTAACGAAGTCTCTAGGTCTGGTCAAAGTCCGGTCAACACCCTCATTTTTTCCAGATTTTTTTGCAATTTTTCCAAGGTTGAAGACGACACTGTAGCGCCACATCACTGCCACATCACCGCCACATCAGCGCATATGTCATGCCATGTCAGCGCACGTCAGCGCCACGTCATCATCAGGCTGCCACGTCAGCGAACTGTGCATGCCACGTCAGCACCACGTCAGCCAGTGATGCTGCCACGTCAGCTCCACGTCAGCAGTCGCGCCACGTCAGCCAGAAATGTTTTTCGTCCATTTCGGTGCAATTTTCGCCCGTTTTCGACCAATTCGGACTTGTTTCCAGCTATTTTGACTGTTCCGGATGCAACCGTGCCATCCGTTTCAGCTAAATTCGCTTGTAAGTATTTTTGACTTATTTAAGCTTTATTAACTCTGTTTTCTGGCACGATGGAATATCCAGAACATGTAGATCTGGATCCAGTATTATATACATGGTTGATGCAATATTCAAAGAAATATTCAGAGAAATATACACATCCAGTCGGATGTTGTAAGCATCATAAAAATAATCTAAGATCCTAATGTATAATGAATTGGGAAAAATAATTTATCCATTTCATACACATCCAGAAGGATGCTCTGAATATCATAAAAAAGGTTAAAAATCCTAACGTACAAAATGGCTATGCCGTCAATGGAACATATATATATATATATATATATATATATATATATATATACTGACTATAACTATAACTCTAACTATGACTCTAACTCTGACTCTGACTCTGACATTTATTTTTTATGCAATATATGAGACTGGCTTATGTTATGTCTCTGGACTGGCTTATGTTGTGTCTAAGGTGATCTTATGACCCTGAAACTGTTATTTTTATACAATATATGAGACTGGCTTATGCAGTGTCTCGGGACTGGCTTATGCAGTGTCTCAGGACTGGCTTATGCGGTGTCTCCAAATAAACTGTTTAAATATTCAGCATTTATTTTTATGCAATATATGGGACTGGCTTATGCCGTGTCTCAGGACTGGCTTATGCTGTGTCTCCAAATAAATTGTTAAAATATTCATATTATTTATACACAATATATAAGATCGGCTAGACCGACTAACCAGAACTTAAAGTTCTTAGAATTATAATATTTAAGTTGGTACGGTTTTGAAAACCGATGAGAACATGGAGATCTGGATCCAGTGTTATTACATGCCATACGGCACGGTTTTGAAAATCGATGAAAACATGGAGTTCTGGATCCAGTGTTGTATAAATGAATGTCATACTTCATTATTTGGAACTTGGGGTTTCAAACACGTTCATAATATGAAGTTATATGAAGTTATCTCTCATATATATCAAGTGATATATTTACATATCATTTATTTGAAAGAATGAGCTACACATCCAGTAGGATGCTGTGAGTATCATAAAAGGATTTAAGATCCTAATATCACGTGTAGTGAGATTGTAAAAGATATTTTATCTATTTTATACTTGCTCCTGAAGGAACAATATCAAGAGAATAAGTTAAGATATATTTATTTTCATGAGATATCAAAACATACGCCATGAGTTGATGTTTGTAAATAATAAGAGAAAAAGGTTTACATAATAACATTATTAAAAGAAAAAATATGGGGAGATTATTATCATTTCAGATAAGATATAAAATGACATTATACATAATGTCCATAAAATTCCCAGAAGGGAAATATATGTCTTGCCTAGAGTGCAACGACTCGTACAATTCTGCGGAGTCAGAATATTTTATGAATTAATGTTAATATTATATCAGGTCCAATGGATCTGATAGAAAGCTCTGGAAGAGCCATGATATTGTTATCAAACAATACTAAATAATGTATCAGTGATACTTGATATTATTCAAGCATAACATAAAAGAATATGCTAAGTTCAAAAATATATAAAGTTAATACCAGATCAGATCCAGCAGAACTGATCAAAGGCTCTAAAAGAGCCACGATATTATTACCAGATGGTATTAAATTGTGTATCGATGATACTTTATGTCATTCAAGTTTCAAAGATATACGGAGGAATGAATATCATATTGAAACTATGAGTAATGAGAACGTTTAATAAATATGCATTACTCCTCATGATTCAGGCCAGAAACTTATTATAGAAAAGCTGCGTGCTTTATCACCTGGATTATAAAACACTATTATAAAGAGTGTAGATGTTTATGCAGTTATGAATCATGAATCTAAAGTTCCCAGATCCGAAAATGTTTGTGTTTTGGTGTGACCGTATTGGTCACCCAGGATCTACAATGATGAGTATAATCATTGAAAATACTCATGGATATCTAATAAAGAACTAGAAGATTCTTTATCCAGTGAGTACTTATGTACTGCATGTTCACAGGGGAAACTAGCAGTAAAACCATATTATTCTAAAAGTTGGTTTTGATTTCTCATCATTCTTACAAAGAATTCAAGGAGATATATGTGGATATATTCATCCACTAAACGACCCATTTCATTATTATATGGTTCTAATTGATGCATCTACAGGATGATCACATGTTTGTTCATTATCAAACATCTCAATAATATAAAGCAGCTGAGATTGATGTTCAACATCCAGTTTTCAGATATAGTCATAATCAAAATGGATTAGGGGATCACTTATCAAACTTCTCCAGGTAATTGCGAGAACCTCATTATTTCGGTACAATTACCAAATTCCATATAGAGACTTACTCACTTTTAAGATATTTGATTGTATTGCATATCCCCTTATTGCATATCTGACATGATCTAAGATAAGACTTTTATATCAATCTGAGATTAATATTGATTTTGAGTAATCTTTTATTAGATCATTTAAACTTCTGATAGTTCATATTTATATGCACAATCTGCATATTATTATATTGATTAATTCCCAATTGGGAAAGTTTTTTCTAGAAGAGAAAAAGTAAATGAAAAGTTACTTATATACAAAATAGAGATACCCGTTCGGTTTTCTCTCTATATACGTGTCTCATTTCAATCTTCGTATCTCTCAAATACGAAAGATAATTGATCATCAGAGGATTATTAATCTATTACCTGATATATTAAAGATAACCTGATTTTATAAATTGTCATCTCATAAACCCCGGCCGGGTGATTGTTCTTGAAAAACGATCAGAGAAAAGGGCAATAAATAAATCATATGATATATATCATAAGTTTATAAACATTTTGAAAGGTATTGTTATTGGGATCCTAAGAGTAAACAAAACTCGAGTTATAAATAAATCCACTTTCTCTAAATCAACTCTATAAGAGTTTGATATATCTAAAGAGATACAAGAATATAGAAATTGAGAGGAATTCTATAAATCATACGGAGTCTATGATATAACTAAATCCATTGAAATGGAAGTAATCTCAACAAAGATACAAGAATATAGAAATTGAGAGAAATTCTATAAATCATACAGGAGTCTATGAAATAGCTAAATCCATTAAAATGGAAGAAATCTCAACAGAGATACAAGAGCATAGAAATTAAGGAAACAATCATTAATAATGTATTTTTATATACAGTAGCGCTACTGAAATTATAAAATGATCATTATGATATTCATAATATCAATGATTGTAGATAAAAGACATGATTGGCCTAGATGGAAGAAGCAATTCAAGAAGAATTGACTTCATAAGCCAGACATAAAGTATTTGGACCAATAGTACTCCAGACACCTGAAGATGTCAAACTAGTTGGATACTAATGGGTCTCTATACTGAAACGTAATAAGAAAACGAGATTGTGAGATATGAGGCACGACTCGTAGTGCGAGGTTTCTTACAGAAACTTGGTATTCACAATTGATGAATACAATTACGTTGTTGATAAATTTGGCTGCCTTTAAAAGGCTTGAAATACGTCTCGTAGACGTAGTAATCATTTATCTATATGATTCATTCAATGCAGATATTTATAAATCCTGAAGGATTCTAAAATGCTAGAAGCATATAAATCGATATCTCGTAATCTGTATTTGATGAACATACAAAAATCCTTATATGGATTAAAAACAATTTGAACGGATGTGGTATAGCCGTCTCAGTTAATATCTGATAAAGATAAAGATATAATAATCATATTATATACTCATGTGTCCTCATAAGGAAATGAGAAGGAAAACATTGTCTCGACCTGAAGGTCGAGCATAGATTAAATGAAATGTTTGTCCATCAATCAGAATATGGTGAAAGGATTCTAAAAAGATTCCATATGGATATTACTTCATAAAGCAAATCTTTGCTGATACTCCCTCCCATCATTTATGTTGTTATTTCATTTCGTGAAATAAACATCAGTGTACTTCAGTTCAACAATCTAGAAGATTGCTTTAAAAGAACTTTTATTAGGGAGAACGTCCCATCAGGGGGAGCGTCCCACTAGGGGGAGCATATCAGATAAAGTATATTAATTATTTGGGGCATATGTGCATTGTACTCTTTTTCCTTTCAATCAGGTTTTTCATCCCATTGGGTTTTCCTGATAAGGTTTTAATGAGGCAATTCTATAAGCACACCCAAAATTATTTGATTCATAAATATTACATTTATCCAGTTGATCATCGTATATATGTTGACTTGATCAAAAGGATCATTGTAAATATTACTTTGATCTTGCTAATCATCGTATATATATTACTTTGATCCAGAATATCATCATAAATATTACTTTGATCCGACAGATCAATGAATATCTTTGCTCAGTTTTTTATCCCACTGGGTTTTCCCTAGCAAAGTATAAATATGAGAAATGTTTTGAAGAAAACAATAAATTTAGACATATATACACTATACTCTTTTTTCCTTCGATCAGGTTTTATCCCACTGGATTTTCCTGACAAGGTTTTTAATGAGATAGTTTTTAATGTCCAACCCCACTAGATCCAAAGAGATCATTGTATAAATTTTTCTCGGATTTTATCTCATTGGGTTTTTCCTAGAATATTAATACAAGTGGTATAAATCCAAGGGGGAGTGTTATAATATGTGGCTTTATTGACCACTTGTATGTATTACACAAATATCTTCATCATCCACCGCCTCCCCACTTGCCATCATCATACAAATCACACACAAATATCTCTCCCTTTCAACCGCCTCCCACTTTACTCTTTGCCTATATGTATATGTTTCATTTCGTTTGTGTTGGGTTGATCACATAATATATATACATCAGTTTTGTTCTCTGTCTCTCTCTCGTGTCTCCCATCTCTTATCTCTCACTCTTTCTTCATCTTCATTTACTTATTTCTTAGTTGATTTACAACAATTTTATTATTACTAGTATATTTTTTTTATTTTCCCTTTTTTATTTTGTTATATAATAAAAAAAATCTACAAATATTCATATTTTTTAGACATAAATAAAGTCAACTAATTGTCGACTAACATTATGGAGTTTTTTATGTTGATTTCTCAAACCAAAGGGGTTTGATTTAGCATTTTATCAAAAGATAGGGGATTATTTACGATTCTCCTTTAGCTAAATATAGTATTAAAGACGAGCCATATGAATACAATTGCGACTGTGGTATTTTATTACTCACTTGATTGTATGATATCCATAAGTTTTAATTTTATTATGTAAAATGACAGTGCATCAAAGAAAATATATACTCATAAACCTAAATATATCAGGTTGTAGAAATAAGGAGAAAAATACATTTGTGAAATAATCTTTAAGACATAATGACAATAAATAGGTTTTTGAAAAAAGGGGGAATGGGGGGATGAAAGCAAAGTGAGAGAGAGAATGAATATAATGATGTGAAAATGGGGGGTGATGGCAAAGTGTCAAAATGGGGGATAAGCATAAAATATTATTCGTGTAGTGAAATGATGATTGGATAGTTGGATAGAGAGTAGAGACCCCATGTCCCAAGTCCCAAGCCCACAAAAGCAGCCAGAATAAGCTAATTTTATTTTCTAACTTAAAACGCAAACAATCCACTAACTAGTTTCTTAAGTCTGAGTGCAGAATGTTCATATGCTCATGATGCATTCTTGTTGCAGCTGGTTATATATATATATATATATATATATATATATATATTTATATGTATTTATATGTATATATATTGATCATTTGGCTCCACCTTCCAATAATCATGATCATCTCAACACTATCTCAAAGTGTGGATTGGACCCCCTCACCGGTCACCACCCACAAATTACAATCCTATTTCTCCAAAACCACCCCCAACTTGTCCTTTTCTCTCTTTCTCTAACCATGTCTACGGGTTTCTATGAAGCATTTTTAGTTCTTTTTTATAAAAAAATATAGTAAAACTGTTTTTCTAATTTTTTTTATTTATTATTTGATAAAACTGGACTGACCTTAAGGAAAAAATCATCACAAACGATCATATGTTGAAAAACTCATAGACAATATCCATATATATAAATGATAAATGAAAAATAAAAAGTAACAACAACCAAATAAGCATAAAAACTAGTAGGAAAACAGCCCCAAACAAATAGTGGCACGCAAGCCATACCAAAAAAAATAGCAAAGCATCATAAAATCGAAAAGACTCCCGACCCATGCAGTCATTACCAATCAATGATGAATAGTCAAGCGGTTGATCATCGCGGAAAAGAAGTATACAATCGTGCACACGCGGACGTTTCCGATTACACAAATGGAAACGAATTACACCACATTTAGAGCTAGAAATGAAGTGCAAGTGTATTTGTGTAATGAATGCATAACACTATGAAGAATTAACATAATGCAATAGCAAATTTAAATGCATGAAAGTGTGTGTGCGCAACTAATCTCTTCAAAAAGTCAAGAACAAGTGAACTACCTTTCTTGAAACTCTATGGGATCTCGGAAGCTTGTTGATGAAGAATCTCGATTAGAGACTTAAGCTACCCATTACAAATAACCTCAATATGGTTTGTCAACGAAATAAGTCAATCAAAATATGAGGAACT
Organism: Dipteronia sinensis; assembly: GCA_033220585.1. NCBI lineage: Eukaryota > Viridiplantae > Streptophyta > Magnoliopsida > Sapindales > Sapindaceae > Dipteronia > Dipteronia sinensis. The sequence continues at coordinate 47,156,687 of CM065638.1, read as the reverse complement.
TACAGAACCTGCTTAGAGCGAGAAGAAAGCAGCTGAACCATATAAGAAGAATCACTCTCAAGTCAGATCCGACGCCACACATACTTTCAAGAAAAATTAATAGCTAGAGAAGTTGCAAGAAGCTTAGCCTCAAACACAAACACCTGCTCAAAAGGGATAGCAAAATAACCCTTCACAAAAGCCCGACAATTACAGAAGACTCCTCTACAACCTTCAACTCCTAAAGAACTCAAGGCGACTCCATTCGTAGTGACTTTGATCCAACTATAAGTCAGAGGCGACCAAATCACAATCTTGATAACCGGGGCCCTAGCAAGACGACTATGAAGATCGAACCGTCGAAGAATCATAAGATCATCCACACAATTATGCATACAACCAATCTCCAAGCGATTAACATCAGAACCCGCAGGCCAAACCAGAGTAAGAGCAAACCTGAAATCCACCGATTTGCCTTTAAAGATCCACTGATTACGGGCAAACCACACACTCCAAAACCACTACATGGATAGCAGTCATACAGAAAACCCAGACCTGATCACTAAATGAAACTGACATGGCCTACAAGAAAAAAGAATTCCAAGAGTCTGCAGAAACACGCTGCTGGAAAGCTGAGAAAACAGCCTCCCAAAAAGCAGCTAACAGAGGGCACTAAAGGAAAAGATGATCAGCCGACTCACTACTAACCCCACAAACACTACACCAGGAAGCCAACTGAAATCCAAACCTACACAAGCGATCCTCTAGCCTGTTCAACAAAAGATGCTAGGCCAACGCCGAACGGGATGTCAAAGAGACCAAACATCTCTCCACCAAGGGACCTAAGGAGAGAAACGAACTGGGAGTAAGCTGATGTGCAAGAAACTCGACCATCCCGAGAATCAGCTCAAACCAGAGAGTTCGCGACATGAGCAATCGCAATCCGACCAATCCAAAAACAGAGATCCAGGAAACCGGCTTGGAAACAATCATCAAGAACTCACCTACCATCCTGAATAAAATTAGAGACCTTCGCCTGGAGAGGACTAGCATCCGAAATCCCCAAAAGCTCTAATACAGGAACCCCTCAGCTAATTATCGCTCTAAATATCCCATTGAAAGTTCTCGCCAGTAAGCTAGATACATTCTTTAAGAAGAGGAGAATAATTAGTCCGAAAGGGAGGATTTCTATTTGTAACCTCAATATTCATTAAGAGATGTGCTACTTAACCCAACCTGGCCAACCATAAGCATGTGATCACTAATCACGATTATTTTGCTATCTTATATATGTATTGTTGGCTTATATTATCCCTAAGAACTTAATCCAGTAATGTATATAATTGGATAAAAGATTTAAAATGTAAAAGATTAAAATAACTATATAGAATATTATATAATTCAAAATTAATTATAATATTTTAAAAAAATAAGTTTATAAAATAAAACAATTATTATTATTATAAATTACAAATCAAATATTAAATATTAAATCATGAATAATGTTTATATTAGATAAATATAACAAACTTGTGTTGTTTTATGAAATATAAATAATTATTTGATTCATGCATATTAAAAATATTTAGGAAGATTAATTTCAATAATTTTTATTCACTATTTAAATTTTTTAATTTAGTAGTAGAATTTTTCAATTTTTGAAAAATCAATTTTATAATCAATATAATAAATATTATTTTAAAAATATAATAAAACAAATATATACTTTATAATATTGTTTTTTATTCTAAAAATGTATTAATTTTATTAGTTAACAAAATATTTGAAAATAAAAATCATATTCAAACATTGTATAACTTAATAGAGTTTAATACGAAATGTCACCAAATACAAAATTGTATAAGAATAATATAGTTTATTACAATACAAACTATTACGATCTAATCCAATACAATCTAAGAGCATCTCCAATGGTATAAGCAAATTTGGATCATCAAAAGTTGCTACCTCAACATTTGAGGATTGTTTTTAGGGATTGCTAAATTTGGTGATTGTGTAGTCCACAATGGTACGCTTTATCTAAATAAAAAATCTACTTTATTTAAATCAAAATCTAATCCCGCCTATTTTTCACTCTTCCCGCTCATTTTTATTTCAAGGGTAAAAAAATAAAAAATAAAAAATAAAAAATAAAAAAAACTATAAAAGACAAAAAAAAGGTATATGATATGGGTATTGATCCATTCGTAATGAAGAGACAAATTTTACCTGATTGAAATTTTTGGGGTCGAAACAATGATGAGATACATAGATGATCAGAAAAAAGAAAAAAAAAAGTCACATACGAGAGAGAAAGGATAAAATTATAACAGCATGTATTTTGGGTTAAATTTGGAGATGCAATTTGATTATTGATAACTTATATTGCTAAATTTTAATGACTTTGTTGGACAATGTTTATTTAGATAAATAATCAAATTTTGATTATTCTCCTACTTTTGAGGATACTATCGGGAGATAGTCTAATAATATACGATACATGGTGCTAAATATGTCTTAAATACGTGGTGTGCAACGTGACACCTAGCATGTATGTCTCTAACCAAGGGATTGCTGATTTGCCATTCGAGGATGGCCACCTTTGATGAATGATGATTAAGAATGTCACCCTTGTTGATGGGCAACTCATCTAGGTCACCTGAGCCACCACAGGTGCTTTGAATGATGCGTTGCATACAGACAGATTCTGAGATTTTCTGAGTCCCACGTGAACTATAAAAATTGGAGTCCTCGATGATATTCGTATATTTATTTGATTTTTTTTTCTCTGATAAATACTTATAAAATCAATAAAATAACTCAAATTCAAGTTTTTAACACAACAAAATAATAAATAAAAAGTTATAAAATTAAAATTCTTCCTATCAAAAGAGTTTTGAAGATACCTGATTTTGATTTTCAATTTTTGTTTGAATGTCTGATAAGAGGCAATTTTGGATTAGGTGTTATTGTTATAAGAATGATAAATGTGTTATTATTGATGGGTCTTTTACAAATATATATATATATATATATATATATGTACAATGGGTCATTCTTTAAAGTTATTTATGGGTCTGTTTTATTTAAAATTGTATATGGTTAATAATTTGAAAAAAAAAATTAACTAAAAATTTGGGGACCATTCAAAATCGGGGGTCATAGACGGTTGCCTTATCAGGCTCCCCCTAGGGCCGGGCCTAACTGCATACACTACCATGTAACATGAAACTTGTCACCGTATAGCTATACAAGTGTCCCGCAACGTCTATAATGGTGTTTACAATACAATGATGAGTTAGAAATAAACCTATAAATACCACTTCGACAAGTAAACCAAGGTATTTTTCTCATTTAATAATAAATAAAAATCCTCTACTTTTGTCTTGCATCCTTATTCATGTACTAACTTAAGCATCTAAAGGTGTTCAGTCAATATTTCTGTTGACCACATTAACCGTCTGATATTTTTCTATCTCTATGGGATCGACTCTCAACACATCCTTTGAAGACCATTCTCGGAATGGGAAGGTAGATGTGTAAAATGGGTCGTGTTGGGCCGGCACATCCCACAAACGCAAGGCCCATGTGAGCTATGGGCAGTGCCAGGCACGACAAGAAATCGTGTCGTGTCCGAGCCATGGCACGGCATGACAATTATATATAGACATAGTCCAACATGACCCGCGTGCCAACACGATCCAATACATATCATGCTTGTGTCATGTTGTGTAGCCAGTGTACCACAATTAATTTTTTTAAAATATAATTATATATATATATTAAATATCAGATTGTACTTAATTTCCGACACAACAATTATATATAGACATAGCCCTACACGACCCGCGTACCAACACGATCCAATACATATCGTGCTTGTGTCGTGTTGTGTCGGCCCGTGTACCACATTTTTTTTAAATATATGTATATATATATATACATATATATATATATATATATATATATAATATCAGATTGTACTTAATTATGAGTTTTAAGTTCTTAAATTTTTCTTTATTTTTGTTGGAAAAAAAATTATTGTGTTAATACATAAATAATTATAAAACATTCAAGGAGGTCTAACCAAATCATTCTCTATTAAGCAAATCATTCTCTATTAAGTATAATATTAATTTGACTAGCAATTATAGATTATAACTGATGCCATTTTTTCAGTAAAAAATATTAAATCCTAATTTTGTACACGAAACTAGATTAGATTATTTATGGGATTGGATTTGATATAGAAGTAAGAAGATTAAACTGGATTTAACAATTTTTTATAAAACAAGTGTCAAAAAAAAATATTTTTGAATGAAATAAAAAAGATAAAAATTCAATGAATAACAAGGATGAGAGATGCTAAAAAATTGGATATGTCTCATGAGTGGTGATATTTGCACCCCCCTTAAAACTATATGTATATCCCAAATTAGTATTTTTTTTTTAAAATCCAATAATACCCTTGAGTAAAATTATCAGAAAGATTAAATAGTTTGTAAATACACCCACTAATAATTATTAATTAGTTTCCTATTTTAATCTTTTATGAAGAAAAAAAATAGTTTCCTATTAATGATTTGATATTAAAATATATCATTCAAAACTCTTTCCATTTTCACACAGAGGCTCGGTCAAGCACACTTATGAGCCCAACCCCAACATATCTTCAAGCGCTCCTGATCAGGAAAAGGAAATCAGACCCTCTGATCGGGATAGTGAGTAGAAAAAATCACCTAGAGGTTTAAAGAGGAGATATATCAAAGAGATAGATAGTCGTTACATGACCAAACCCTCTGGGAGATTTCCGGTTAGTAAAGTGACAAAGACTGTTGCTGGCTCTTCTACTCCTGATGCTGCTCGTGGAAAGAAGAAGACTAAGTCAGCAAAGGACCTAGCAAAGGAGCTCATCAGACTGGAGTCAAACCGGTCATTATTGAAGAAGATGATGAGGATCATGATACGTTGACTGATCTGATCCGCAGGGAGCACCGATCGAAGAAGGGAAATGATCATACTTTGGCTCCATCTGCCTCTCTATCATCTGATCAACCCGGAGCGAATGATCAGGCTGCTGGGGTTATCAGACAAGTCGCCCATCAATAAACTCAACCCCCATCCCTGGTCGAGCCGGGTTCTCTCCAAACTGTCCATCCAGCTGGTCAAGTTCCTACCAGTTCTCCAGTACAGCGTGCTGGCAAGGCCCCAATACAACTTTTTGATAAACGTTAGATAGTTTTTACTGACTCGGACTCTAACGAGGGGGAAACAAGACCTGAAGAAGTGTCTGCCATCCCACCTGCTCTTGAAGACAACATATCTGATCATAAGGTTGAGTATGTTGATAAAGTCTCTATCTGGCTGAGCCGCCCTTCGGGTCCCCTGTCCAATGTTGTCATGGCCCCCATTGTTAGCGGTGCTAAAACGGGTACCTCAGGAGCCACTGGTCAGGAGCAAACTATTGCCACAACCTCGATGGCTGCTCCTGAAACCACTCTCGTTCTAAGTTCAGTCCAAACTGATCAACAGCCTCACGGCCCTAAAGTGACACCACTTCCTACTGCGGTCGGCACTCATAGCTTGGAGGAAATGCCAATCGACCACCTTGACATGCTGAAGTCCATGTCTGTAGTAAGGGGCTATGTTGATGAAGGCTACTGGACCGACTTCTGAAATGCAAGTGATGTGGAGCGAGTCCGCGCTATTTACAATAATGGCATATATGTATGTGATTTTTACTCCCTTATTAATTCTTTTTGTTTCAAGTTTATATGGTCATAACTTAGGTCCCCTTCTTTTTTAAGGCCATGGAAGAGATGACCATGGCCATGATGGCCTAGAAGAGAGATGCCAGTGAGATCTCTCAACTGAAGAAGGAGCTTGAAAAGAGAAGGAAAGCGGTCAGTTCTGCCTCAGCTAGCGAATCAAAGCTGAAAGCATCTTTGGAAGAGAAGCTAAGGCAGCGCGACGCAACTGAGGCAGTTCTGAGGAAGGCTGTTTCCACTGCTGAGACCCCTAGCTGACAATGCCATAACCAGCCTGACGGAGCTTGCTGTGAAGAGCACCCAGCTTGAAGAAAATCTGGCCAAGGTTGAACAGCGATGCGCGAAGCTGGAACAAAGGCTATCCCTGGCTGAACAAGCCGCTGTTGGTCAGGAGGCAGAAGCTCAGGCTGCTAAAGATACTCTGGCTGCCACCCAACAATCTATGATTGAGGCCCTGCAGGGATCTGAGGAGGCCAAGCTTCGTTATGAAAGGCTGGCTAAAGATCTGAAACAGCAAAAGGTCAACGTGGAGGTGCTCTCTCAAGAGGCCAGACTAGCCCTTGAAGTTCAGAGCGTTGATCGCTACAAGAGGTATCCTACATTCGAGGTGTTATGCTGAGGGAACTAAAATGAGAGCTTGCTACTGCTTAAATGTTCTTTGGGGGTAAGGAGAGGTCTTCTGGAGAGGCTCACCGTAAATGGGACCGAACGATTGAAAAACATAAGGCTGAGTCTCTCAAAGCCATAAAGAACTAGCGAATGAGATTGAGAGCTTACTGCAAGTCTATTGGGAAGAAGCCCCATAAAATGCATCTAGAGATCCCCTCAAAGTCTTCCCTAGTGACATTTCATACGGTCGAGGAAGGTGATGCAGTATCCAAAGGCATTGATATTGGACCTTTGCCTGACACTGATTACTCTCCTTTCATGGCTGAAGATCCCGAAGATGACATTTGCTGGCCAAATTTTAGAGATCTAACCAAGGGTTATGGAGAAGAAGACAAACCCCCCTGGAAACTCCGGACCCAGTGGCCCCTCAAGCACTCTTGGAGCCCGATCTCTGCTTCATTATTATACATTTTTTTTGTACCTCATATCTTATAATATTTTTCTATAACACTGTGTAAATAATTAATTCATTCTTAATGTTACAGATCTTAATTTACTTGTGTGATCTTCTTTATTTTAATCAACCATCTTTGTTGATTGTCACTTCTAATTTTATCAGTTATCTTATTAACTGATTGTGACATATTTGATTGATTATGTTTTCAACCGATCGAATTTGACTGATTATTAACCCGACCAGCTATATTATTTAACTGACCGAACTTGGCTAAACTAGTTATCAACCATCTTTGATTCGTTCAGTTATCTTTTTTAACTGTTCGTTATTGACCCAGTCAATTATCTTTTTGATTGACTAAACTTGGTCTGGTCGGTTTAGCTACTGACTAGCCTTTGGTTATTCTGATCGGTTATCCTGATCGGTTATCTAATAAACTGACCGAGATTGGATTGGTCGGCTTGTAGTTGCGTTGTACGTTTGTTCAAGTAGTGTTCATTTAATGGACCATATGCATGGTATCTAATTTATAGACTCTTGTCTTTTATCTGGCAACTAAGTCAGTAGGACGTCTCCCAGTAGTCTGTTACTCAAGATTCATTGCAATGAGGGCTTTCTTATCTCATTAACTAAACTTATCTTAGCCAAGTGTCTAGTTAACTGACGTTCAAGTATAAGAATTTGATTACCTCATCCAACTTTATATGCATCTCATCAGGTATCTAATCACCCGAAGGCGCTCAAACAGTGCTTTTGACGCACCCAGTTAGTTTCGGTGAAAGTGCACTGTCTTTGCGACATATGCTTTCGGCCCCATCACTAGGCCCCTCGAGAACCCGTTTGGGGTTCAACGAGACTTTCTTTTGTAAACGAAAGCGATGTTAGAATACTTTTTCTTGAATTATGCTTCCCTCGAAAGGCTTTTATTGATATCTTCAATCAAAACTATAAAAAGTAACAACAGATCAGAAATAAATAAAATCTTCAACTACTCTAAACTTGACAGAATATCTAAAAAGACTGAAAGAAAACAGAAAAAAAAACCCCTTAAGGGTAAAATATCTTCAAGTATTAGGTGTTGCATGGCCGGGGTAACTATCCTCATTCTGGTCCGATAAGGCGATATGCTCTATGCCCAGCTAATCTGACCACTTGATAAGGTTCTTCCCACTTATCTGCTAAGGATCCAGCCGCCATATCCCTTGTGTTAGGGGATACCCTTCTAAGAACCAGATCTCCAAGCTGGAACTTTCTTACCCGGACGTGCGAGTTGTAATATCTAGCAACCCTTACTGATAGGCTGCGTTTTTATCCTCGCTATGTCCCTTCTTTCTTCCAATTCGTCTAGGTTCTGCTCTAGCATCCCCATATTTGCATCGGGTTGGTATCACTGGATTCTATGGGAAGCATGTGTTACCTCGACCGGGATAACTGCCTCGATCCAGGAATAAGGTGTTCTCCCGTCGACGTCCTCTGAGTTGTTCAGTATGCCCAGAGCACCTCCTGCAACTTGTCCTCCTAATTTTCTTTCTTGCCATCGAGCTTGGCCTTTAGGGTGTGCTTGATGATCTTGTTGACATCTTCTATTTGACCATTGGTCTGAGGATGAGCTGACGTGGCATAATAGTTTTTAATATGGAACCTTTGGCACATTCCCCTAAAGTTATCGCTATCGAATTGAGTCCCATTATCAGTGACAATTATGTCTGAAATCCCAAACCGATAGATGATATTCTTCTTTACGAAGCTAGTGGTATTGGCTTCGGTTATATGTACTAATGCTTCCGCTTCTGCCCACTTTGTGAAGTATTCTACTGCCACGATGGCATGCTTCACACCTCTATTAGTTGCTGTTGGCATTGGGCCGATCAAATCCAATCCTCACATTACAAATGGCCATGGTGAGGTAAGATTCTTCAGATGCTCGGGTGGCTGTTTGATGTCATTTTCGATTCTTTAATAGGTTCCGCATTTCTAAACCACCGACTTGGCATCTTGAAACAAGGTTAGCTAGTAGAAGCCCTGCCTGAGGGTTTTATGAGCCAACCTTTTTCTCCCGGTATGGTTTCCACATATACCTTTATGTATACTTTTTAGAATCTTATCTCCCTCAGCTCGACTGACACATCTCTGTAGGGACTTTGAAAACCCCTTTCGGTAAAGTTCACTCCATACTATGGAATACCGGGCTGCCATGTAACTGATCCGTTTTGCTTCAGCCGCATCTTCAGGGAGCATGCCGTCTTCTAAGTACTGCATGATCGGGGTAATCCAAGTGACTTGACCTTCTTCTATTGCTTGTACTACTAGTTTTTCTTCTTCTTTGAAATAGGCCTTCTGAGATGAGCCACTAGGAACGTTTTGGACCAGATGTTGGTGGTTGCTAATGCCAATCTTAATAATGCGTCAGCTTTCTCATTTTTCACTCTCGGGATCTGAGTGATTCTGTAAGTTTTGAACCTCTCGAGAAGTATCTTAGCTATCTCTAGGTAAGCCACCATATTGAGATTTTTCACTTGGTACTCGTCTAAGACCTGGTTAACCACAACCTACTAGTCACTGAATATCTCCACTTCGTCTGTACTAGTGATGTGCATACCCTGAGTCCTGCCAACAACGCCTCATACTCGGCCATGTTGTTGGTAGCTTTGAAGTCGAATCGTAGGGCACATTCCACTTGACCGCCTTCTGGGGTTGATACCATTATGCTTGCCCCACTGCCTTGTGTATTTGATGATCCATCAACATGCAAGTTTCCACTTGAAAATTTTCATTTCCTTATCTTCGAGCATTCTGATCACTTCACTGTTTGGTTCAAAGAACTTATCGATTAGATCAGCCACTGCCTGCCCATTTATCGAGGCCCATGGCAGGTAAGAAATATCCAATTCGATCAGCCCAACCGCCCACTTTGTCAATCTCCTTGACATTTCTGGCTTGGATAGGATTTGTTTTAATGGACAGTCTGTATAAACTTCAATTCTGTGATCCTTAAAGTAAGGCCTTAGTTTTCTTGCCGCTGTCACCAGTGTTAATGCCATCTGCTCGGCTGCCGAGTATCTCATTTATGCTAGTAACAAAGCATTGATGGTATAGTACACTGGTTTCTGCACACCGGTTTCTTCACACCTTCATCCAGTCTGACCAGTATCGCACCAAAATTGTTATACATTTTGGCCTTCAATTCCATATCCTTTAGCTTGTTTTCGTGTGTGTTTTTGTGTCTAATGGCTCTATTCTTGTCAATGTAGGCATTTTTAGGCAACAAGGAGCTTGGGTGGCAAAAATTAGCAAAAAGTGAGATTTGATAGAAAAATGGGTAGAAATTGTGAAAAGCTTGTGCAGCACATCTAACTTTGGAGAGCCATTTCTCCCTCCTCGGATGGAACTTTCTTTCAGGATTACATATATTCAGAAATTCCCAGGAGTCTAGTTTCCAGCGGTTTTTACGGATTACGATTCCGAGTCTTCTAGAGGAAGTTATGGCCATTTTAGTAACTGTTGCGCGCATGTCCACGGGAACTGCACGGGTAACCTACCCCTGCACTACCCGTGCACTGCACTTTCCAGCACCAAAAATAATAGGTTTTAAGCAATTGTTAGAGGGGTAATGATATATTTTCATGCCCTAACCACCCAAGCATATAAATACACCATTTTCTTATTGAAAACTTTCTTTTACACACTTCAAATCTTCCACCCTCTTACAAGAACGAAATTTCTCCCATTTCTAAACCCTAACCACTAACCTAGATTTAGGAATCATTCCTCACCAAATCTAACCATCACCCTCCTCATCTACTCAATGACACTTAGGAGATTGGATTCAAGCTTTAAGGAAGGAGAATGTCTACATGAGTCTTCTCTATCTCTCTTCTCCTATTTATTTTCATTTATTTGTCATGAGTAGCTAGATATCCCACTAAGGGATTGATGTGAGACACTTGTGGATATTGGGCTTTGTAATGAACTTTATATTTTATATTAAATCTATCAAATATGTTCTATTCATAGCTTTAATTGATTTCTAGGATGATTTGTATTAAATTGTACATGACTCTCTTTGCAAGTTGTTTTAGAAATTATTTGAGTAGGGAATTAGGTATACATGATGCTAGGTTCTCTTAAGCTCATTTGAATTGGAGGATTGAGCAAGAGTACATGACTCAAGTGAAATCCGGACATTTTAATCTCATCTCTAACTAATCTTAAATGGGTAATCAAAACTATACATGATGGGATTGGTTGCTTGTAAGAGATTAAGCATCAACACCATACATGATGGGTTGGTGAATTTAAACTAAGAGATTAGTCCCTTATTTGATAGATATTCATTCATTGCACAACCATTTGTGGGTGGCCAATACTATACATGATGGGTTGGACATTCATAAGTGGTATATAACCAATCCTATACATTATTTGATTGGTTAAATTCGATTAATGAACATTATTGCAAGTTCATGATTTGCCCACTATTCACTTGTGGATCCATTAATTCCTTAGTTCTCACTAATATCATTCTAACCTCATTGCATTTAGTCTAGTTTAACTTAATTGCATTTTAGATTAACCTTTCCAAACCAACCATTGATATGTACTTTATTCATGCTTAGCTTAGGTTTAATAGTAGTTAACTAGCTTTAACCATTTAATTTCTCTTTCCCTGTGGACGATACCTTTATTTTCCATATACTAGGTTTATCTTTGTTGAGTGCATATTGGGATTTTAAATTTTGTTTGAATATTGCATACCACGACAAAATGTTTGTTCATCTATCGGTTGACTTACTGATGAACTTGTTTAGTGATGCTAAGCAACCCGTTAGCCTTTGAATGTCTTTCAGGGTAACCGGGGACCTCATCTTTTCTAGGACCCTTATTTTTTCTGGATTTACTTCGACCCTCCTTTGGTGTACTTGAAACCCTAGGAACTTTCCCGACGGTATCCCAAAAATACATTTGTTTGGGTTGAGCTTCATCCCATATCTTCTCAGTGCTCTAAATGTTTCCACCAGATCGATTGCATGTCTGTCTGCTGTGATGCTTTTGGTCAACATATCGTCTATATAGACTTCTATTTTTCTGCCAATCTGTTGGGCAAACATCTTGTTTGCCAGTCTTTGGTAAGTTGCTCTGACATTTTTTAGACCAAAAGGTATTACTTTGTAACAGTAAAGACCGTGATCTGTTGTAAAAGCATTTTTTTCTTCATCTGGACCGAACATTCTGATCTGATTATATCCTGAATATACGTCCATGAAGCTCAGCAGCTCGTGCCCCGCCATAGCATTAATCAACTGATCTATTCGGGGCAGAGGGAAACTATCTTTTGGGCATGCTTGATTTAGATCTGTGAAGTCCACACACATTCTCTATTTCCTATTTTTCTTTTTCACGAGCACCACATTGGCAACCCACTCTTGGTACTGTACTTCCCTGATCAATCCTGCTGCCAATAGCTTATGGACTTCATCCTTAATTGCTTGGCTCCTTTCGAGGTTGAATCGTCGCCTCTTCTGTATTACTGGTTTTCGCTCGGGCTCGACTGTTAGAGCTTGGGAAATTATTCTGACATCAATTCTTGGCATATCTTCATGCTTCCAAGCAAACACAGTCCTTGTACACTTTCAGTAAGCTGACCAACTGGTTGTGCACCTGTTCTGTTAGTCGTGCCCCCAATTTTACCGTTTGTTCTGGGTTCTCGTCGTCTATCATGATTTCAATAGTTGGTTCCCCTTCTTGGTCTTTCCCATCTTCTAGAGGTGACTCCATTGGGTCCAGGTCGAACTGAGTTGGGGTTTCCACCTTTTCTTCCTCTTCATCATCTTTCAGGCACTTTTCCTGATCAACGAAATCTACCTGTATTACGTCTGGCTTGGCTCTCTCTCTATAGACCGCTTGATTAGCTTTCCTCGCCCATTCTTGGGAACCCTTTAAAACTCCGACTCCAGCTTCGGTCGAGAACTTGTATGGCCAATTCTCGGTGTCAACAACCACGAAATCGAGCAATACTGTCTTTTGACATGGAAATATCCCTATCTCGATTGAAGGTTTGACTGTTCCCAGAGATCTTACTTCTGCTCCCCCGAATCCTCTGAGTGGGATTGCTAATGGCTGCAGGTCCTTTCTTTAAAGCCCTAACTAATCGAATACCCCAGCACTTAGGATGTCCGCCGAACTCCCATTGTCGATCAATACTCTCCTTACTTCCCGATGGTCGATACGAACTGATACAACGATTGCATCGTTCGGCTTAACCTCTAATCTGTGGGTATTAGCTTCGGAGAAAATGATCGGATCCAAACCTTGCTTAAGCTTTTTCTGGTCGGGACCCACCGAATTTACGTCTAAGTTTCTATGGTCATCTATTATTTCACGAACCTCAGTCATTCTCTCCCTGGTACTCCTTCCTTTGCACGGCTCATCAAAAATGGTGTTGATACCTCCGGTATCTGGATTTCCCCTTGTACTGCCTCTCTTGTCTTGGTTAGTTTTTGTAGGGTCATTCTGCCGATCATCACTCCCTTTAAGAACCGTGTCTTTCATGTGCCCCTCTCTGATCAGCTTCTCAATATAATCTCTTAGCTGGTAGCATTTGGAAGTTTCATGACCGTTCTCCCGATGAAACCGGCAATATTCAGAAGTGTCTCTTCTGCAAAACTAGATTTCTTTAGGGGCTTCTTGTATAAGTTTTTGTCCTCGATCAAGTTCAGAATTTCTTCCTGCTTCTGAGCCATGGGAATATAGTTTGTGTATTATTTCTTATAGGTCCTATTGCCCTTCTGATCGTCATCTTTGCGGCATGTTTAGTTTGATTAGTTTTGCATGTCAATAGTTAGTCTAGTAACATTTCTGATCTACCCTATTTGTTTCTCGTTTACGTTGTGTGTTATTTGTTGTGAAATTTCAAAATTCTAGGTATATGCACGGAAGAAGATCGTTAAGAGGAGCAGTGTTGCCAGTTATAGACAACATCAATCAGTTGGGTAGAAGAACCGGTCAGTTAGAGGGAAATATGGAAGCCGGCGTTCCTATGGATTAGCATGGGCAGAATAGGGAAGACAGGAATGATCAGAATCAGAATGAGCAGCAGGCTTGAGAGCATGAGGGAAGTGTACATGGAGATGAATAGCTAGGTCTCACCATGGGCGAGTACACTCTCCCGTTTGTAGGGAATGTGCCCATTGCCATAGTCTTGGATGATGTAACAAGGTAGTATGAGTTGAAGACTATGCATATTAGCCTCCTACCATCTTTTAGTGGGAGAATTACCGAGGATTGCCTTCAATTTATGAAACAGTATGGAGCCACCCTAGAAATCTTCCCAGTAATGGCTCGCCAAGCAGTACTGACAAGAGAGCAGCTTCATCTTAGGTGTTTTCAGTATTGTCTAAAAGATGCCGCCATGACATGGTACATGAATTTGAGGCCAGGATCACTGGTGACATGGAGTCAAGTGTGCAAGGTCTTTTTCAACAAGTATTTTTCGTCGTAGAAAGCAAAGGACCTAAGGTTGAAGATAGCATCCTTTGTTGAGGAGGACGGTGAACCATTCCATGAGGCATGGGAGAGGTTTAACTTGTTGTTAGCACAAATGCCACCGCATACATACCACCCAAAGTTGAAGGTTAATTCCTACTATAGCGGACTTTCACCAATAACACAAATGCTAGTGGACAATGCGTGCAGAGGTACAATAGCAGACAAGAGAGCAGTTGAGGTGAATGACATCTTGGAAAAGATTGCCCAGAACTAACAGCAGAGGACATCACACGTGAGAATGGGTGGAAGAATAGAAGTGGGACAGGATACCCAAGTTCAAATTCAGATGTCCAGAATGAACAAAGAGCTCCAATCGATCAAGGAGCTTATAACGGGAAAACCAGGGTCCTCCCAAGGAGTGAGTCAAGTAATAAGGGAGATAGAAGGATGAGAATGGCAGTTCAGTCAAGAAGAGCAAGCCCAAGCCATTGGGGAATTTCCAAGGCCAAGGAATGACCCATATTCAAACACATACAACCCAGGGTTGAGAAACCACCCAAACCTGTCTTGGTACAACAACAACCACCTAGGAGCAACAACTTACCAAGATGGCAACAACACTTACCAAGGTGGCAACAACAATTTCCAAGGTGGAAACAACAATCAAGGGTACCAAAACCGTGGGTACAATAGATACAACCAAGGAGGGGAAAACAACAACAACCAATGGGGAAGTTCAAGTAGTAACCCACAACCCAGCTTTAATTCCCAAGCATCCGCTAGCCAACCAAAGGACAAATCTCTAGATGAGATAGTGAGCACAGTAATCAAAACGGTTGGTATCGGATCAGAAGCCCTCAAGAACACCTTGCATGCCTCTGAGCAATGAATGACTGATGATTAGATAGCAAATAGTCATGGAGCGTCACTGAAGAAGATGGAAACTCACTTGGCACAGATTTTTGATGCATTGGTCAAGAACAAGGAGAAGGCACCAAACACCGATGAACACATTAACGTGTTAGAGGTCATCAAGTTGGGAGTTGAAGAAACCAAGGAAAGTATGGTAGAGGTCACAGTTAAAGAAGATAGGGGAAGTGATATAGACTCCCCCATAAAACTTTCGGACCCCGGAAGTTTCGTCATAAAGGTACGAATTGAGAAGTCACCAAGCATGGGAGCAGTGCTTGATATGGGGGCTAGCATCAATATGATGCCATTAGAGGTATATGAACAGCTGAATATTCAGTCAATCAAGCATACTTCCCAGACTCTCATTATGGCGGAAAATTCTTCCATCACCCCAGTTGGTATTGTGGAGGAAGTTTATGTGAATGTGCACAGTTTGATGGTACCGGTAGAATTTGTTGTGTTGAATTGCAAGCGAGGAGAATCCAGTGGTAGGGACTTGAAATTACTTTTGGGGAGGTCATTCATGGCCATAGCTGGTATGGTAGTTGATATTTGTTCTAGGGACATTTCCTTCAGCTGTGGAGGCAAAAGTGTTAACTTCAAGGTAACATCCCCCAGAATAAGCCAAGTCGAAGATTGTTTGGTCTTTGAGGCACCAAATTCTAGAAAGAAAAGAAGCCGGGTGCTCACCCTTGTGCAAGCTTTTGAGGGTGTAAAAGAGTTGGAATTGGGAAACCAAGACTGTATTAAGGAAAGGCAAGAGTCTGAATTTGAAGAGGATGAATCAAAAACTGAGATTTTTGAGCAATTAGGTGAACTTGAGCAAGACAGCACGAAGCTCAAACTGGAAGTTTATTTGCTAACGGTTGAGAATGGACAGTTGAAGAAGAAATTGCATGACCTCTCCACATTGAACAATGGTTTAAAGGAGCAAGTAGTGGAGCTTGCTACCAAAGAGGAGTTAGTCTCCAAGAACTTAGAAGAGTTGGCAAGGCTCTCAGAAGAATTTGAGGAAGACAATGGGAGAAGGACAAGGAAACTTCAGCTAGGTGTTGAAGAGTCCGCAAAAGCGGTAAAGGAATTGCACTAACGATTGAGCACAAAAGAAGATAAGTTGATGCGGGCCAAGGTCAATGAGTGTGATTTGAGTGAGCAACTCGATGTGATAGAAAACGATGTCAAATCCCTCAGATACGGACAACAAAAAGGAGCCCACACCAACTATCAAACTAGGGAGTTTCCCTAACCGTCCTGTTACTTGTTACTTTTGTGCCAAAAGAGGGCACCCTAAGGCTTATTGCTTTGGTTTCCAAAGGTTAAAGGCAAGTAGAGCTTGGTCTAGGATAAACACATCAAGGGTTAAAAAAATATGGGTTCGAAAGGACCTAGTTGGACAAGTGAGGAAGGTGGGGAGAGATGCAGTGCATATGCATTTGGTACCGGTTTGGGTGGCCAAGTTGAATGTGCTCCCCATTCCGGTCAAATCTTCTTTGGTTGACCGGGTCCCACTTTGAGTGCATTGCACTCATTTTTGAATTCATTTTAGTATTTTTATTTTTATTTTTATTTTTTTCGGATGGTTAGTTTTTGTCTTTGTAAAATTTTGGTACATAATGCTTGATAATGTGTAATGTTTAGTTTTGGTGCAGATACAGTTGTAGGGCAGAATCCAGGAACCAGTCCAGGGGAACAGTGCGGTTATAGTGCGGGTCAGGAACCCACACTCATCCCGCACTCCGAAGGCATCAGGTAATAAAGTGCGGGTAAAGTGTGGGTCATCCACCTGCACTCCAACCTCACTTTGGTCATGCAGTATATATACTGCCTGTCGTTCTCTAGGGCTCCACATTGCCACAAAAGCAAAACAAAACAGCAATTTTCAAATTTTTCCCTCGTCTCAACTGAAAGGTATTCCGTGTGTGCCACGTTTTTGATTTTTCGGCAACCAAGGTATGAATTCTTCCTCCAATTTCATTGCATATCTCTCTAATCCAAAACCCTAACCCCTTTTATCAAAATTCTTTTCCTCTTTTGCATGAACTTCATGATTCAAAATTTGAACTTTTGTTTTTGCTTTTGCTAATGTCTAACTACCTATTGAATATCTATGAGGATGGAATGATGGGTTGTGTCTAATTATGCATGTGATGTGTTCATTGTTACATTAATTTTCTATTGCTATTGGATATTCAAATGAATTTAGGGTTTATATGGTTGAATGGAATCCTATACCTGAGTTAGAGTCATATTAGTGTGAATTCAGTCGATGATGTGCCGAGAGTATGAAGTGTATTCAGGAACAGCCAATTTTGCATGTGCTGGTATCTGGGAACGACTTAGAGTGTTGGTATAGTGCGGATCAGTCACCCGCACTCCACCAGCATTTTGCCCTCCTGGCAGAATATGTGTTCTTTCAAATTCCTTCATCATAACCTCATGGTTCCTTGATCTGAATATTCCCTTAAAACTGTTGTTTATTGTGCAGATATCAGGAAGAACCAGGCAATCAACTAGGCAAGGTAGTCAGGGTTCCGAACGAAGGCCGAGGCGGGGACCCCAAGTTCCACCACTATGCATCAGACACCCAGATTTTGAGGATCGTTTAGAATACTTCAAGGAACGAGACGTCATGGTGGAAAGGGGGATAGCAATTGAAGAGCTGGAGGGTACCTCAATCCCTCTAATGGTTGAAACAAGGGGATGGGAAACCTTTGTTAGCCCCCCCCCCCCCCCCCCCCCCCCCCCCCCCCCCCCCTCCCCGATGTATTGTAGACGTGTGGTCGAGGAATTCTTTGCTGGAATGGTACCTGAAACTTTTCAATGCATTTCTTTGGTTCTGATCCGAGGGGTAGAAGTCCGGATGACTATAGCAGACATTAACAGGTACTATATGACAGAGCTTCTAGATGATCCCGAAGCAGTAGGACGTCTAAGGCAGGGGGTGACTTGGAATGAATTCTTTGTGACACAAAATGTGGATTTTGCAAATCAATTAGTGATCTGTCCAATGGACTTTTGGGTGGCACCAGATCACCGCATGAAGCACACCAACTTGAAGAGTGAGTTGAGCTTCTTGCATGTGTTCATCTCTCATTCATTGATCCCCAGAAAGCATAGAACTTCAGTGAACTTCAATGCAGCAATGATCTTGTACTGTATACTGCAGAATCAGTTGATCGACATAGGCTTTCTGGTCAAAAGGGAGATACTTTAGTTGGGAGGTGTCAGAGTAGACAAGCAGCCACTCATCTTCCCTAGCCTAATCACCACATTTTGCAGAACTGCAGGGGTGATTTTGGATCCAATCCTTTCGAATGTGGTTTGGGGCCTGTTGGGCGTTTCACATGGAATGACCAAGTCAGAGAGAGGGACCCCTCTGGTGTTAGGGTCCGAACAGGGAGGAAGAAACCTGCTCGAGGGGGAGGCACAAGCAGACAGGCTGAAGACATCCCGTAATAACCAGATCTGGAGCCGGTTTACCTAGAATACGGTGATTACAGGCACGATGTTTCCCCACCCCCCGCAGGAGACGTCTGGAGAGGTCCCTTGGCAGACCTTGCTTACAGGATTGGAGAACCTCAGAACCGAGGTCACCGAAAATAGGAGGCAGATTACTGGGAGCAGAGCGGAAGCCAATGTGTATTTCATTGACATTTGGGGCAACCTCACTGACATGAGGGAGGCACTCCCTAGTTATCCACAGAAGAAAAAGAGGCCCGCTGCTTTCTCACCTCCTTTAGGGGGGCCAGACATTGACCCATATGGGGGAGAGCTCCGAGCTGCAATGGCGAGATCCAGGAGGGAGCATGAAGAGCGGATCAGATCAGAGATCGACCCCAAAGGAATAGGGATCACCAGTGAACCGGAGAGGGAGTTTTCCGACGAAGATTAATCATCCATTTCCTTTTATTTATTGTTATTATTCTAGGACTACTTACTCTTATTGCTTGTATTTGTAATTTCTTTTAAATGGCTTGGACTTATTTTTCTTTTCTTTTCGCATTTGATTTTCGTTTGGTAGAGTTGTTGTGTGGTTTTAACCTAGGTTGTGCATCTTTTAGGGAAGCACACGGCAACACGCATGGACAACGAACTAGCTTCCTTCTAAAGGGAGTTTTTCTACCTTCGATTTTGTACTTAAGCTTTCAATGAATGCGATTTAGATTTTGTTTTTATGAATGAGCATGGTCGATTGTATGTCTAGATTCGGTTTGAGGGTGTTGAACCCTCATTCCTCCAATTATTGAGATTGTGCTTATTATTTCCAACAATGGGGACATTGTTGAGTTTTGGTTTGGGGGTGTATTACCCCTTGTACAGTCGTTATTACAGTTTTTTTTGGTGTCCAATTTTTCAATTTTGTCGCTTGTCCATTTTTCAAACTGTATCCAGTATGGGTATGATGCCTCTAGAGTGTGCTTTTGACGAGTTTCTTATATGTGCTCTAACCTTGTGATATAGTTTGGTGCTATTTGAGGGTTCGCTTGCACCACCATGGGGTCATCCCACCTGTTGGTGTTAAGTATTGGGGACTCATTGTTCCCATGTCTTGTTCTAATAGTGGAGATACCCGCGAGATCACAAACACAAGCATGAAAGTGCGTTTTCTGAGTGCATTATTGATTATTCTTAAACACGCCTCTCGTCATTTATGTCATGTGCCATAGGACTTGCATATCATTTTGTGAATTGCGTGATGGATGCTTTCATTCCCTTTTTAGATGGTTGTGGAAGTGATATTAGGGAATGTATGTGTATTGAATAACCTCTATAGCCTAAACACCACAACCCATATTGTGTGCTCCAAAGCCAAGTTGAGGCCAAACACTTGCTCTTTCATTTGGCACCACATTCAACCATATACCCAATAGCCTAAACACATGCCTACCCTTGTACTAATCATGTTAGGATGGGAAATGGTAGTGATGAAAAGAGTTAAGATGGTTCTGCAGCGGTAAAATGAAATAATTGTTGAAAATATGCAAGGAAAGAGGTAAGAACCGTAGTTGTGAGCCATAAATGCCTAAGAAAGGGAATTGTAACAACTCAAATGGAGTACAACATTGTGATTGGGAAATTGTTAAAAGAAAAATTAAAAGAGAAATTGTTAACGGGAATTTTACTCGGGATGAGAAATCTCTGTTAACGCCCTCGAGACCACTACCACGTAGGTGGTGGCCGAAATTATTTATATATGTGACAATGGTTTATCTAGTGATAAATAAACAAGAACATTTTTATTTAACATGCATGGTACACGAGTACAAAGATTTTTCTCTCGTTTCTCTCAACTTTCTTTGGTAAATGGTCGATTGCTAGTCGTATGCCTGTCGAATAGTAGTCTCTTTTTTCGTTTCTTTTCTTTTCTATTTATACATGGTTTGTAGGTCAACAGACTGATTCTCCCTTGATTGTCTCAGTCTCTTCCTTATCGGGCTGGATTTCTTGCATTAAATCATTTGACTTTTAGATTAACGTCCGAATTGAGAGTATTGTGGTAGAGATCAGCTTGTTTCCTTTTGGATTTCATTACTTATGTAGATAACGCTTCCAGGTACGATTTAATTCATTCCTTGTATCCTTCCAGTACGATCCTTATAGGAGTCGTGGGACATGACGAATATGGTATGATACATCAACCAGGGAGGTTGTTTAGTATTTCGACCTTGATGTCTGAGAAGTTTCATCCAGCTTGGAGCCAGATCTGGCTTCTCTTGACTTTTCCGAAGCTAGACGTGGCCTTGACTGACCTTTTTGAAGCTGGGTGTGGCTTCGACTCACCTCGCGGCCTTCTAGGGACATTCTTCTGTGTCAATCGAGGTACAGACGGGTTTCTTGAGCATTTGCAAGATGACCTTGACTTCGGCGAGCTTCTAGTTTTGATGATGCCGGCTAAGCCCCATCATTCCGGGTTCTATCTTTGATGTTTCCGGAGCTCGCCCTTGTTCTTGGGGTGGTATCGCAGTTCGGATCTGGATAGAGAGGTCTCTTGGTGGAAGTTCTCGGGTTTGGGCTTTATCCCAGATGTTTCTGGAGCCCGCCCTTGTGCCTGGGGTGGCATCGTAGCTTGGCTCTGGATATAGAGGTCTTTAGGTGAAACTTTCGGGTATGGAACCAGGTCTAGTAAGTGGAAAATTTCCCTTTGGTCCTTAGCCAATTTTGGCTATTAACAGAAATTGTACTTGAAGTGCCATAATGGGGATTGTATTATGTTAAATACGCTCAAACAGGATGCAACGTTGAAGGCACAAATATGGGTTAAATGATTTCCTAGAGGGTTGCGTTTAAGTGATAAAAGAACATGGTGTGGGAGTAGGGATATATTCTTGCATGATTGGTGAGTTTGAACTCCAAATGTCCATATTCTTTGTGTAACCTCATTCAACCCCACAGCCACACTATAACCGGTTGAAAAGCCTTATTTGATCCATATAAGTCTAGTTTGGGAATGTCGGTTGAAGCATGATCTTTCACATCCATGGCATGATGACTCATTCCTAGGATAGTTCATTGCTTAAATTTTATGCAGAATCTTCTTTACATACTTGTTTGTGTGGAACTTAGGACTCTTGAGGAAAGAAAAGAGAGAACCCATGTGAGTTTTAGAATTGAAGCGAATTATGCTCAAGGTATGGGAGTAAGTTGTCCCAAATTCATGAATGCCTTTAGGTGTGGGATTCGTGTTCGTACGAGCCTCCCTTGGGTGTCTCCAAATTGTTCTTGATCTTGTGCATATGCCTTTTCTCCTCTCTCTCACACCTATTTGTATCATATCACACATTGGACTTGCGGCATTGTTGAGGTATTGTTTAGGTGTCTAGAAATTACAATCAGTTGGCGTTTTACTGTTTAGATTAGATTTGCTCGAGGACGAGCAAATGTTTGGTTTGGGGGTGTTTGAAATGGCCAAATATGTAGTATATTTAGGCCCTCAAATCCTTACATTTGGTTCTGTTTTCATGCATTTTGTATCTCTGATGAGGTTGTTTTGTGTGGAATTGTAGGAAATGGTGCAAGGATGGGTTTGGAAGCATGTCGCGGTGATTCCAGCAGAAAAGGGGTGAAAGGAAAGACAAAGGAGCACAGACAGCTCTACAGTGCGGGTCAAGTACGGGTCAAGTGCGGGTCACAACCGCACTCCAACCGCACTCTAGCCGCACTCATGCTCATAGCCGGGACAGGATGCAAGTGAAGAGATAAAGTGCGGGTCAAGTGCGGGTCATCCAACCGCACTCCACCCGCACTGTTGTCAAACTAGAGAAGCTGAAGTTGCACCTGACGATAAAGTGCGGGTACTGTGCGGGTCATCCAACCGCGCTGTACCCGCACTATCACCAAGACCAGAAGAGCAGAATTGCACCTGACATTAGAGTGCGGGTACTGTACGGGTCATCCAACCGCACTCTACCCGTACTGTTGCTCAAGACAGAAGGTAGATTTTGCACCTGACAGGGAAGTGCGATTCAAGTGCGATCACAGTACGATTCCAAGTGCGGGTCAAGTGCGGGTAATTCAACCGCACTCCACCCGCACTTTTGCCCAGATCTGAGGACTGAAGATGAAGACAACCCATACAGTACGGGTAATTCACCCGCACTCCGCGCGCGCCAGTTTGATTTTTGAAGCTTAAGTGACCTATTTTTGTATGTTGTATAAATAGAAAAGTATAGAAATGTTTTAAGTAGCCTTTGACTCCGTTTTTCAGAGGTTAAACACATTTAGACCTAGAATCTCTCTCTCTCTCATCCTTACATTCTCTACTCAACTTCAAGGAAGTTAGGAGATTGAAGCCACTTCAAGGAAGGAGATGTTCTCCAAGGGTTCTTTCTCTTTCTCTTCTCTTAGTTTCCTAGTTGTAATGAGTAGCTAAATCCCCTCTAAGGGGTTGATGGAGTAGTTAGTTGAATATTGGGCTTGTACATAAACTTGATATTATATTGATATTCATGTCTATCTTTCATTGATCTATTCTTGTTGTGAATGTTTACCATTGATTTCTTGTATAGATACACTCTCTTTGCAAGATATATTTGTATTATGTATGAGTATTGCATCTAGATATACATCCTATTTAGTTGTTTAATGCTCTAAAGAATAGACAGAATGTCATGAATTCTGACTCTTAAACCGAGGTCTTAATCTAACCTCGATCGAGTTTTCGGCACTATACATCCTAGGTCGGAACCCGTTAGAGAGTTAGAAGTCATCACTATACATCCTAGGGTGACTACATTTAATCGGTTGAGTCATTGTTAGGTAGACGAGCTTCATTTCCAGAATCTGATAAACAACCAACACTATACATCCTAGGTTAGTAGTTTAAGACGAATTAATCCCTAATAGGTGGTCCGCACTATACATCCTAGGTTGGCCACCTTCTAGGGATAAATAACCGACTCTATACATCCTAGGTCGGTTACCTTGAATCGCCGTGCTATTGACAAGTTTGTTGCATTGCCCAGTATTTACTTTCGTATCCATTGACTCCTTAGTTTCCATCATCTATATATATCCTTCATCCCATTTCCCCCTTCATTTAGTTTGCATAATTACTTTAGTGTTATTGATAGTGTAATTCACCATCTACATCTTCCCCATTTCATGTTTCGTTATTATATATATACATAACATTACTTTAGCAATAACTAATTTTAGCTATCTCCGCTCCCTGTGGACAACACCCCACTTGCCACTATAATTGGTTTTCAAACTAATTTAGGCTTTGTGAGGTTTTATCAAATATTGTTGAAGGATTGATCTTTTAAAATGACACTAGAAAAAACTTCATGTCAGCAATGTGAAGCCAATGCTACACTTCCATCTCTCATTGGGTCACTAAGGTTATATGATCGCATGTTTGTTGAAACCTTTAAGCGCGTCGAGACAAAATTCAATTCCCTCGTGCCGAGACTCGATACATGAGCTAGCATTTTCAACTTGTTTTCTATGCCAAACAAGTGAGTAGTGTTTGCACAAGTAATAATAATCATGTACTTAATGTGACCAAATATTTGGAAACGATTAACTCATACATGGTACTATTAATGATTAGTGCTGAAATTCGACACCTATAAATCTATGATAGACAACATACTCGTAAGAGTCATAAAAGTTGTCAAACATACTAATTAAGCATGCATTACATGTTCATAGACTTATGCACATGTATTGTGTATTGTGTAAGAGAGAAACATCCATAGATAATATGTAAATTGATAACATGCATATATATTCTCTCTCTGCGAAATAGATGGATAAAACCATAAGGTTAAACATATATAAATCGACTTACCTCGGCTACTTACCGGACTTGGAGTCTAGTCATTTTATTCTTAGATCCTTCGCAGTTGAATTGATGAAGAGCCGAGTGGGTTCAATTGAGAATTGACATTGGGTGTTCTATACCAAGATGGGCTCGGTTTCTGACACGTGTCAAGGTAAACTTGTCCTCGGACCCATGTTTACGCTGAACCGCAACGTTCTGGAGATTGTCAAATATTCCTTGGGATTAACTGATTATGAATCATACATCCTTGGAAAGCTCTATGTGTCTAGTTTGCAGCAAAATTTACGGCTCGTGATTTCGTGCTTTCTAGAGAGAGTTATGTCTATTTTAGCGTCTGCTGGTCGGATCAGAAAATTCTCTGCGAACCACTTTCTTCACTGTTTCAGGGGCCATAAAATCTTCCACGAGTTGAACCAGATTGCAAACCATATATTTCTGGAGAGGCCCGGATGTCTAGTTTCCAATGGTTCTTACGGCTTGCGATTTCGACTCCGGTAGAGGAAGATATGGCCCATTTCAGCTTTCAATGGTCAGATCTGAAATCTATCCGCGATTTGTTTTCTCCAATGTTGCGGGAGCCACCGAATATTTCTCAGATTGAACTAGGCCACAAACCATATATGCTTGGAAAGCCTTGGATGTCTAGTTTCCAGTGGTTTTTACGGCTCATGATTTCGAGTTCCGTAGAGGGAGATATGCTCACTTTAGTGTCCATTGGTCAGAAATTCTGCGATTCGCCACAACTTTCTCTTTTTTTGTAAACTGTCAGAATGAGGAAGCAATTCCTCGGACCGATTTTTGACACTTAAAAGCTTTAAGTATTGTTTTTGCAATATTCTTCCTCTAAATTCGGTCACGACCGTGGCACCTGCTATGGGTCTTGTAGTTGATCCATATCAGAATTCCTTATGTGGTTTGTTCATGAGGGTTCCTCGAAGTTGAGTTCTAACCCCCCTTCTTCTAGCGCCAATGTTTGGCTATTGACTTTTCAATGATCCAAAAATCACCGCCAACATACTTCTAACCATATCCATAAGAGTACGATTATGCCTCTTAGCAACACCATTATGCTGAGGCATTCCTGGCATTGTATATTGAGCACATATGCCGCGCTTTTCTAGAAATTTAGCAAAATGACCAGGGTGTTGTCCTGACTCATCATAGCGACCATAAAACTCACCACCTCTATCGGATCTTACAATGTTCACTTTTCTTTCTAATTGTCTTTCAACCTCTGTGATGTATACCTCTAGGGCATCCACCGACTGAGATTTTTCATTCAACAAATAGATATATCCATAACGTGAAAAATCATCAATAAAAGTGATAAAGTACTTTTCACGAACAAAACATAAAGTAGTAAAAGGTTCACAAATGTCAGTATGAATAATCTCAAGGAGATTTGTACTTCTTGTGGCACCTTTCTTTGTATGTTTGGTTTGTTTTCCTTTAATACAATCCACACACACTCCAAGATCAGTAAATAAATCTAGATTTTCAAGAATTCCATCTTTTACTAACCTCTGAATTCTTTCTTTGGAGATATGCCACAAACGTTTATGCCACAAGATGGAGGACATTTCAGTCATTAGGCTACGTTTAGTTCCAACTTTAGGATGTAAAATCATCAAAGTCTCAACAAAATGGCTATTAAGTTTCAACTTATATAAACCATCACATAATGTTCCAAAACCAACAATGGATAAATTTTTAAATAAACTAAAACATTTATTTCCAATTGAAAATGTGTATCCATAAACATCAAGTCTACTTAATGAAATAAAGTTTCTGGAAACATATGGTACAAATAAAGTATGATATAAGTTTAAATGAAAACCACTATCTAAGACAAGTCTGAAGGTTCCAACAAATTTAACATGAACATTGGCTCGATTCCCCATCATAATGTATTGCTCATTTGGGAGTATGGTTTGGGTTGTAAGGAATCCTTGCATCGTATTAGAAACATGGACAGTAGCACCAGAGTCAATCCACCAAGTATTAGAAGGAGTTTTAGTAAGGTTTGATTCAAAAATTACGGAAAATATTCACACCTTTCTTTTCAAACCATTCCTTTCGTTTCTGACAATCTTTCTTGAAATGTCCTTCCTTTTTACATAAATGAAATTTCATGCCAAAGTCCTTCTTTTGAACCCGAGAAGCATGACCATGTTCATTCTTGGAAAATACTATTTTCTTGCCTTTTCCAGACTTTCTTCCTTTATGTACAGATCCTGAGCCTTGAGTCGTAAGGTGAACAGTTTGCATTCCTTGTTGCTTAAGTCTTGCCTCTTCTTGAATAACCATATTGGTTAGTTCATTCACATTCCATTTATCCTTAATGGTGTTATAATGGATTTGGAATGGACCATACTGAGTAAGCAAGGAATTCAGAATAAACTGAACAAGGAAAGATTCACCAACGGTCATTCATAAGGTCTTTAGCTTTGCAGCTAGGTTCTTCATTTCTAGGATGTGGTTTTGCATCCCATGAACCCTATCATATTTCATTATGGTCAGTTGAGCTACCAATGTCCTAGCAAGGAATTTGTCAGCAGTTTTGAAACGTTATTCCACGGCCTTAAGGAATTCTTTCACGTTATCACTTTTAGGAAGCGATGTCTTAATGTTTCCTGCGATGGTCATTCGCATAAACCCAAGGCAAAGTTTGTTTGACCTTTTCCAAGCATCATAAAAGGCCCTATCCTCATCATTAGTTTCATTAGTGGGGTCATAAAGCTTTTTAGAATCGAATGCATAAACACCTAAGTGAAATCGGATATGTTCACTCCAGTCTAAAAAGTTTGACCGTTTAAGGACAAGTACAGACCAAGCATGGGAGTGCAATGCAACAGGAATAGATACTGCAATAAAATAAATGCTCACAACTTTATTTAATGCTTTGAAATTTAACACATATTAAATCATTATATATGATGAACTAAATAGTATCATTATGATATAACCTTTGGGTCGATATCACAATATACAAAAGTGTTCACTCACAATTTAAATTTCATTAGTAATAGGATTTATTAATTATGCAACGTAATATTAGACATGTATACTACCTTTGGGTATCCATTACCATTCTAATTCATAATACACATTAAATTATCGTATTTCAATTTCTTAAACTTTGGTAATAATTAACCTTTGTGCTAACTATTATATACTTTATAAAGAAATTGTAATATAATATCAATTTCACTAATACATTGATATTTATAATTTTTCTATCTTGTTTTGGGCTACTTTGGTAGCTTACCAATATCTGTATAAAAAATAATAAATATCAACAATTTTGACATTATTTATTAAATATTCAGCAGAATTATAAAAACTTTATGTATAATTTTAGACAACGACATGTATTTCAATAATAGGGCTCTCGTTTAGTATACATTTATATACATACCATCATAATTATTAATAGAGTCCAAATTAATCATGTCTTCGATTCATTAAGCATTAAACAATAAATTACGTTGCCAAAATATCAATTTTAAATGTATAAGTATAAATATAAATAAAATTTTTTTATATATAAATAAAACTGCCAACTTTAAATAACATAACATATATCTATTAAATTTAATAAAACATCATTAAGATCATAAATATCAAACATCATCAAGATCATAAATATCAAAATTATCAATAAAAGATCATTAAGAACTTAAATGTTTAAATTTTGTATATCAAATTACTAACTACATATTTTAATATGGCTAACTATTAATTGTAGTTAACAAAACAATTACTACGTCTATTGATTAATTGCAGTAAACAAAACTATTCATAATTTTATTTAATGTTTACTTAATACCAAAAAAATAATGATGGAAACAATACGTGATTCAAACCACGCTCTGATACCAAATGTAAGCAATTATGTTAATACATGTAAAATATTATACATGTTAACTTAGGGATTGGCTGCTATGCAGTGAAGACAAAAACCACTGCATGATGCAATGATGAATAGTAGACAAAAAACACCACAACCGGTTTTTCAACCGGCTGTAACCCTTTTTTTTTAATTAATAAAATTTATAAAATACAAATCAAACATAAAAAATTTGTTCAACAATAAAAAATTATATTAAAACTTTTACAAATTATATTAACATTTTTAAAAATTATATTTAATTAAGATAAAATAAATAAATATTTTCTCAAAATAATTTTGAAATTTTGATCTGTAACCGTTTTAACGGGTTTGGTAACCACCATCACAGTCCTCGTACCCATTATTACATTTTGGGTAATCATTTTTCAAATTTTGAAATTTTATCTTGTAACCATTTTAACGCCTATGGTAACTGCTTTCACGGCTCCGGTAACCATTTATACGGCTTTGGTAACCATTGTTTTATGAAATTTTGACTTGTAACCAATTTTACGGCTTTGGTAACCACCATAACGGCTCCAGTAACCATTTCTACGGCTTTGGAAACCATTTAAATTTTTTTTTAAATTTGACTTGTAACCATTTTTACGGTTTTCGTAACCACTTTTACGGCTTCGGTAACCATCTTTTAATTTTTGACATTTTGACTTGTAACCATTTCCACGGGTATGGTAACCACCATTATGGCTGCGGTAACCATGTTTTTTGGATTTCGTAACCATTTTACAATTTTTGAATTTTTGATTTGTAACTGTTTTCACGGTTTTGGTAACCACCTTCCCGTAATCAGTAATCATTTATACGGCTTTGGTAACCATTTTTAAAATTTTGGAAATTTGAACCTTTAACCATTTTCACGGATATGGTAACTACATTCACGGCTTCAGTAACCGTTTTCATGGCTTTGGTAACCATTTTAAAATTTTAAAAATTTGACTTGTAACCACGGATATGGTAACCATCTTTACGGCTTCAGTAACCATTTTCATAGCTTTGGTAACCATTTTAAAATTTTAAAATTTTGACTTGTAACCATTTTCAGGGATATGGTAACCACCTTCACGGCTCTAGTAACCATTTAAACGGCTGTGGTAACAATTTAAAATTTTCTGAAATTTTGACTTGTAACCAATTCTACGGCTTTGGTAACCACCATTACGGCTTCAGTAACTATTTCTACGGCTTTGGTAACAATTTAAAAATATTTGAAAATTTGACTTGTAACCATTTTTACGGTTTTCGTAACCACGTTCACGTACCTGGTAACTATATTTACGGCTTAGATAAATATTTTAAATTTTTGAAATTTAGACTTGTAACCATTTTCACAATTATGGTAACCATCTTCACGGCTTTGGTAAGCCTTCTTACGGCTTCAGTAACCATTTTTAAAATGTTGAAAATTTGATTTGTAACCATTTTCACAGATGTGGTAACCACTTTCACGGCTTAGGTAACCATTAATAGGGCTTTGGTAACCAATTTTAAAATGTTGAAAATTTGACTTGTAACCATTTTTACGGTTTTGGTAACTTTCTTCACGGCTTTAGTAACTATTTTTACGGCATTAGTAACCATTTGTAAAATTTTGATAATTTAACTTGTAACCATTTTCACGGATATGGTAACCACATTCACGGCTCTACTACCCAGCTTTACGGCTCTGGTAACCATTTTACAATTTCTTAAATTTTGAGTTGTAACCGTTTTAATGGTTGTGGTAACTCCTGCACGGCTTCAGTAACTATTTGTACGGCTTAGGTAACTATTTTAAAAATTTAAAAATTTGATCTGTAACCATTTTCACCGATATGGTAACCATATTTACGGCTTCAGTAACCGTTTTCATGGCTTCGGTAACCATTTTAAAATTTTTAAAAAATTTACTTGTAACCATTTTCACGGATATGGTAACTACCTTCACGGCTCTAGTAACCATTTAAACGGTTGTGGTAACCATTTAACAATTTCTGAAATTTTGACTTGTAACCAATTTTATGGCTTTGGTAACCACCATTAAGGCTTCAGTAACTATTTATACGGCTTTAGTAACCATTTAAAAATATTTGAAAATTTGACTTGTAACCATTTGTACGGTTTTCGTAACCATGTTCACGTATCTGGTAACTATATTTACGGCTTAGGCAAATATTTTTAAATTTTTGAAATTTAGACTTGTAACCATTTTTACAATTATGGTAACCATCTTCACGGATTTGGTAAGCCTTTTTACGGCTTCAGTAACCATTTTTAAAATGTTGAAAATTTGATTTGTAACCATTTACACAGATTTGGTAACCACTTTCACGGCTCAGGTAACCATTATTACGGCTTTGGTAACCAATTTTAAAATGTTGAAAATTTGACTTGTAACCATTTTTACGGTTTTGGTAACTTTCTTCACAGCTTCAGTAACTAATTTTACGGCGTTAGTAACCATTTGTAAAATTTTGAAAATTTGACTTGTAACCATTTTCACAGTTTTGGTAACTACCTATACGTCTCTAGTAACCATGTTTACAGATTTGGTAACCAGTTTTAAAATTTTGATAATTTGACTGGTAACTATTGTCACGGATGTGGTAACCACTTTCACGGCTCTAGTAACCATTTGTCGTGTCTAGTAACCGTTTATAAATTTCTTAAATTTTGACTTGTAACCATTTTTTAGGTTTTGGTAACCATCTTCACGGCTTTCGGTAACTATTTTAGAATTTCTCAAATTTTGACTTGAAACCATTTTCACGGTTTTGGTAACCACATTCACGGATCTGGTAACGTTTTTGACGGCTCTGGTAATCATGTTAACAATTTCTTAACATTTTTAGTTGTAACCATTTTTACAGTTTTGGTAACCACCATCTCAGCTTCGGTAACTATTTTAGAATTTTTGAAATTTTGACTTGTAACCATTTTAACGGTTTAAGTAACCACTTTCACGGCTTCGGTAACTATTTGTACGGCTGAGGTAACTAATTTGAAAATTTTGAACATTTGACTTATAACCTGTTTCACAGTTCCGGTAACTACCGTCACGGCTTCGGTAACTATATTTACGGCTTTGGTAACCATAGTTAAAATTTAGCATATTTGACTGGTGACCATGTTCACGGATATAGTAACCATCTTCAGGGCTTTAGTAACCATTTGCACGGCTTTGGTAACCATTTTAAACTTTTGAAAATTTGACTTGTAACCATTTCAATGGTGGAGCTTACCACCTTCACGGCTTTGGTAACTATGTTTACGGCCTTAGTAACCATTTAACATTTTTTTTAAAATTTTGACTTATAACTACCTTCACGGCTTTGGTAACCATATTTGGCTTTGGTAACCATGTTTAAATTCTGTCAATTTTGACTTGTAACCATTTTCACGGTTTTAGTAACCATTTGCACGGATCCAATAACCATTTTTACGGTGATCTTGTACCTTTTTCGGGCAAGGAGGCGACCTTGGAGCGATCTGGATTGAAGTCGCCATGAGGTCGCTTTCCTCTCGGACTAACATCCCGTGGAAATAGCAACCTTTGGGCGACCTTGTTTGAAGTCGCCTTGAGGTCGCTTTCTTCTCTGTTGATGAAGCTTCAACCCGACGCAATAGCGACCTTGGGCAGACCTTGGATGAGGTCGCTCTGAGGTCGCTTTCATCTGTGCTGGAGGAGCTTCAACCCGACGCAATAGCGACCTTGGGGCTACCTTGGCTGAGGTCGCC
Organism: Dipteronia sinensis; assembly: GCA_033220585.1. Classification (NCBI taxonomy): domain Eukaryota; kingdom Viridiplantae; phylum Streptophyta; class Magnoliopsida; order Sapindales; family Sapindaceae; genus Dipteronia; species Dipteronia sinensis. The sequence goes on along the minus strand of CM065638.1, from coordinate 47,124,564 downwards.
CTGAGGTCGCTTTCTTCTCTGTTGGAGGAGTCCTGGGCCGATTGTATAGCGACCTTGAGGCAACCTTGTCTGAGGTCGCCCTGAGGTCGCTTTTGCCTCTGTGCTAGCTTCTGGGATTGATTCTGGTCCACTTCGACTCTCGCCAACATAATTACGCTTCAGTCCTATCTTGACCTGCAGAACTTGATTTAAAGGTTAAAATCGTGGTTTTACCCGAGGGATGCGCACAAATTGAATAGATTTTGGGGCTACATTTGCATGTAGAAATAGAGCAGTCATACGGCATTGGTAACAATTTTTCAATTTGTAACAATTTCATAAATATAAATAAATGCTGCAGCTCGACTAATCCAATATCATTTATATCGTAATCTTGATATACAAGAGAAATATATAAACTTATATACATATTACAGAATTACTATCTAATTCGATTAAATTTTGCAATGTTATAAATAAACCATATCCATTGTGTTCAACTATTGATCAAGTGTGCATGTAATTTTGAAACGTTTCGATACTCTAATTACTCTATCATCATGATAGCATTCATAGTTACGTCCGTTCGTATACATTGTTTGGATTATTAATTTAAAAAGTGTTTTTACTTCAAATATAGTCTAAATATTTATCAAACTATATTTCATTTTTTCTCATTTTTCTATTTCAATTAAATAAACATTTAATAGTTTAATAAAAAAATGAAAATCTAATACAACTACTATTTTTTTAATTGAAGTAGACCATTAATTTTGTATTATGTAAGATATATAATTGAATGAAATTTATTTTTGTAAAAACTAATATTACTTATAACAAAATATCATCAATATAATAACCACATCAACGAGCTCTGGTAACCATTTTTCGGCTGTGGTAATCATTTTACAATTTATAAAATTTTGACTTGTTATCGTTTATGGTGTATGGTTACCACAATTACGTCTCTGATAACCATTTGTACTGACTATCGTAACCATTTTAAAATGTTGTAAAATTTTGACCTGTAACTATACAAAAGTTTAGTGTTGTAATATATGTACAAACAAGAAAAAAAAAGATAGATAATAAATTAATATTTAAACATGTTGGCTTTTGCCTAGTAAACAAATTTTTGGCTGTGAGGGAGTTACACAGCATTAAATCCTTTTACTGCTCCCTACCCACTTCACTTATCACCCGGTTGACAATTAACACCACTCAACCAAATTCAAAGTACCCACCATCACTCTCTCAATTTCTCTTTCCCTTGCTTCATTTATGTTGTTGGTTGGATGATTATTTCCTTTGCTATTGTTCTTGGTGTTCGGTTGTTCAAACATCTGTTGTTGGACCTTGCTTCCTTTATGTTGTTGTTGGATGAAACAAATTTCCCTTGCTTCCTTTGTGATGTTCACTTCCTCAAACATCTGTGATCAATATGATTCTTAGGCAGACACATGTGGTGTTGTCTCAATATTTTGTTGCTGCTCAAATTTACATATTCAACATTTAGGTGCTGCTCAAAACTGCAAGGGAACAACGATTTTGCTGCTGCTCAATCCTCTGCATTCAACATTTTGCTTATGGTCCAACACCTGTATTGGACAATTGTTATCTTCTCCAGTAGAGGTATGTAATTACGTTGTGTTTAAGTTTTGTAAGGTGCAATTGAAAGATGTAAAGCATATGTCTGTTGCATTTATATACAAAAAAAAAATTAAAAGTCACAATGTGTGGCTGTTATTACCATTTGACAGATGAATCCCGACTTATACATTGGTAGCAACTCTAAATCAAATTTTGATTTGAACCAAGGGGGTCCTTCAGCTTAGGAAAATACAAATACAACATATAACAACTACTATTATGGTGGTTCTGATTACAGCAGCAATGACCAAGACGCTGCAATTGATCATTCGCTTTTCACCGATCATATTCCCTTAACCCCACCAGTGTGTACAAACAATACAACAACTATAGAAGTCGACTCAAAGTTATCAAACTTAGAAGACTCGATTGAATTTACAAGTTTGCAACCTGGTGATGTAATTGGGAAGAATTTTGCTTCTGTCGAAGATGCTGAGTCCTTTTACAACAACTACTCAAAGTTTGTTGAGTTTAACACTAGAAAGGATGAAAAGAGACGTGATAAACAAGGTGTTATTACAATACGTAGGTGGGTTTGCTCTAAGCAAGGGTACAGAGCACAGAAGTATACTGATAGAACAGACAAAAAACATGAACCCACATGCCAAACTTGAGAAGGATGTCATGCGGCATTCAAATTTCATTTTGAAAGAAATAATGTTGTATGGGTTGTTAAGGAGTTCGTTACTCAACATACTCACAATTTGGTGCCACCTAATCACATTCATTTCTTACGATCACATCGAAATGTTCAAGATTCCGAAATTGCACAATTAAAGTCATGGCGATCAGTTGGTGTCAAAACTGCTCAAATCATGGACCACCTTGTTGACCAGGCAGGTAGTTATTCAAATGTCGGACATACGAAGAAAGACTTGTAAAATCGTTTCGATTCAATTCGTAGGGATGAACTTCAAACATCTGATGCCGATTGCGTTATATCATACTTGACTGCAAAAGCGGTAATAGATCCTGAATTCTTCTTCGATTACACATTGGATGAAGATGATCGATTCGGCAACTTGTTCTGGGCAGATTCCACTTCTCGTTCCGACTATGGCTATTTTGGAGATGTTTTAGCATTCGATGCAACATACAAAACTAATGTGTATCGGAGACCTCTTGTAATGCTTATTGGTGTCAATCACCACAATTCTACAGCCATTTTCGGTTTTGGGTTGCTAGGGGATGAGACCATAGAGACATACACTTGGTTGTTACGGACTTTCTTGGTTTCAATGCATGGTAAGATGCCATAATCCGTTGTTACAGATGGTGACAGAGCCATGCATAAGGCAATAAAGATAGTGATTCTTGACTCCATTCGTCGACTATGTTGTTGGCATCTTGAGCGAAATGTTCAGACAAATATACAAGATGGAAACTTCACACGAGCATTCTGTAGCTGCATGATGAATTTTATGACTGCCGAGGAGTTTGATTTGAGATGGATAAACATGGTTGACAATTTTGGCTTGAACAATAATGAGTGGGTGAATGGAATGTATTCCAAACGAAAGCAATGGGCAGAAACTTTTCTTAGAGATAGTTTTTTTGGTGGGATGCGAAGCACGCAACGTTGTGAGAGTATGAATTCATTCCTGAATCGATTTGTTCATTGTCGACTTAAGTTGTATGAGTTCATGCAAAACATAGATAGAGCATTGGACCGCATTCGAAATACTGAATCCTTTAACGATTATCAGTGCAGTAACACAACACCAGTATATACTACTCATTTGTTGGGCCTAGAGAAGGATGTTGCTAATAAATACATAATAAATGTATTTTTCCTAGTGCGGGATGAAATGAAAGAAGAAGCATCGTTTAGCATATGCAATTGTGTTGAAGATGTGGATAGGTATACTTATACATTCAAAAGGTTTGGTTGTGAAAATCGAACTTGGACGACTTGTTTCATACCATCTACAAATCAAATTCAATGCTCGTGCAAAATGTTTGAGACCACGGGTCTTCCTTGTAGCCACTCTTTCAGTATAATGAAAGCCATGAATATGCAAAATATACCGTCATCACTTATATTGACACGATGGACCACCGGTGCAAAACATTTGTTAGATATTGATTACTCTGGTGATGCAACTCTGACACCAATCATGGAAATGGCCAGGTATGGATCAATGAGTTCTAAATGCAGCAAATTATGTTATTTTACCTCAAAGTCCAATAAAGGATTTAAAGAGGCAAAGGAAGAGATAGATAAATTGACAGTACGTATGCAACAGTTGATGCCATGTTCTCCTCTTACTTCAGAAAATGTGTTGGGTATGAAAGATAAACAACATGTGCATAATGTCAGAGATCCTTGTATAGCAGCTACAAAAGGTTCTGCTCGACGCAACAAAAAGGATGGCGGGAACCCACATAAATGTGGCAAATGTAGGAAACCTGGGCACACAATAAAGACATGTCACACCAGCCCATAGACTAACAACAGTAGAATATCAAGCAACATAATACCCATTTTGGACCCAAGTTTTACAGAAAACAGTGACAACAGCTTTGCCACCCCTTCAACGGGTCCATCGTATTCGTTCACATTTCCGGTTAATGATGGTGGTATGGGGTCTATGAGTCAGGAATTCCAACCCCTAATTAATACAGGTTTCAATCCTTCATCTTTGACTTTCAACTTGCACGATGATCTTTGGTAGGGGTTAAAACGACGTTGACCAATATTGTAATGTGGTAAGTATGTTATGTTGTTGTTTTGTATTTCAGGAACGACTTATATAAATATTAAAGAGTTGTCCGACCTTATTACTTATGGAGAATAGTTAAACACATAAAACACATTGTTTTTTCAGGTTCCATTTACTACTGTGTGGTGCCATGTTTTGAATGAAGTACATCAACAGCTTAGTCCGTCGAAATCTTAGGTGCCAAACTCTTCTAAAGACTTCGGTTGGGTGATGCAACAACTTTTTTCATAACCTTCTTATCATGTATTACCGCAAATGTAATACAAATAATGAACAAATGTTCCATGTAAGAATACCGTTGTGTTGTGTTTTGGTCATGCCGAGTTCTGTTGTGTTGGGTGGCGTTTGGTTATGCTTTGGTTCCTGTTTGGACCTTGCTCTGTATATGCTCCCATTTTGTTTTCCCAACAGCTTTTTTTTTGTCTCTTACAGATGGTGTTCTGGTTTGTCTGTGGGGATGTTTTTAACATTTTGTTGTGCCTATTCGGAATTTTATTTTTTTGGTTTTTCCCAACGTAAATTGATGCAGTTCTAATTATTTCACTACTACTTTTGCCTTGGAACCTTCATTCCATGTATAATTTCTTCATTCCATGGATCAATGTCTAGAATGATTACAATTGCAAAAGTAGTTGATCTATTTCATAAACTTGGGGAAATTTAGGAATTATAAGTGACAGGTGAGACAAGCATACATACGGTACAATTTTGAACATATATCCAGCACATATTTTATAAACTCTGCCAAGACAAATTGGCCTAATCGGAAGTCTTATTTGTAATTGCATCACTCTACTCGACTGCCAACTACTACAACAACATTGTATAAATCGGACTCACATGATATTACATTGTATCATTAAAACCACAATGCTCATTAATAGTAACAAATAATATTGGTGGCCAGTACAATTGAATAATTTCCAACCATTTGCCATTTATGTCCATTCTTTCAAATATATCCAAGATGGAAACTGTAGGGTCCATATACATTTGTGCCCTTATAGATATTTACATTAAATAATTTATCATCATTACAACTCCCAACAAATTTACATGGTGGAGTAGTAAACAAAATTTTGTTAATCAAAAATGCCTACCAAAAAAGGATTCGCCAACTTGGTTGCCCACCTCTCATAAAATCACCTGCACAGAAAAAAATTTATTCAATGGAAACCATTTATACGGGTAGTATATATTATTGAAACATACAAATATTTGTAAATTGATGGGCTTAGCAATCAGGCAAATATTGTAATGGTAAAATTTTGTTACAAAACTAAATGAAGTTAAATTATGACTGAAAGATGATGGTGATATATTAATGGAATACTTACGATGCGTAGCTACGACAATGTCTTAACCAATTTTGCTCTAGAGTCCTTCTTTAATGGTGGAGCTTGTCTCTTTTTTCCAACGGGATTCAACTGGCCAGTTTGCATGTCAGCATACTCGAAGGCATATTTTTTTAATTCGCTAAGTATCTAATTTGTAGGAAATGTTGCCAATTGACGGGCAAGAAAAAGGCGCTCAGCTACTGAGTTGAACTACAACAACGATAGACAATGAAATTGGGATGTTGAATAACATGGCATAAACAAAAATTAAATATAATGATAAATCGGATCCCTTACAATTTTCTCAAATTTACGAGAAGTTGCATCGCTGCGGCCATCCATAAACATGCACACGAACAGCCCACAATCATAAAAATTTGGTTGTTTAGGACAATCTTCGGGCGAGACAATTTCGAAGCTTTGAAATGAAAATGATGGACCAAAACAACTTTGGATTTCCACGGCCAGTACATCATCCAATGATATCATCTGAAAAGAATTCAAAGGTAAAAGAACTAGTGAGTTATGTCAAAAATTAGCGTCAAGTATGTTAGACAAAAACATTATTTCCTGTATACCAATTTCCGAACTAGTTTCACCCTACTTTGGCCGTTTTCCCTATGACTTGGAAAAGAGTCCCAAATCTCAACCTTTTTTTCATGAATTTTCACAAGGGCAAGGAACCAATGATCCTTCAAATTGTTAATAGGAATATAAATCTGAAAAAAAAAATTGCAGGTGATGAACATATAAGATATAATTTGAAATGCAATAGTATTGTACAGATGTAAGGCATAACAACGATTTGTTTCAAATCAAAGGTACATGTCATAATTAAATAAATGCGAGATAGGTACTAACCAGTTCACATCGATGCAAATCGTACATATACTGCTGTTTGAATTTACTATGTACCTCGAGCAACTTTTTCATATTTCCATCTTTACTGGTCAGTGACAAATACTGTGTATACATAGATTGCAGGAAAATTATTTTTAAAAAGAAGCAACATAATAGATGAAAATGCATGAATACATGATAATGAAGTATAAACTATTACCACAAATTGGGTTGGCAAAAACCAATACAGAGAAGATCTTTTTCTAGCTGCAACATATGTGTTGTTGTCTGCGACCAAACTAATGATCTGGGCATGTTAAGAACATAATTGACTATGTTATGCAGGGAAAAATATTACGTTATTTAAATTAACGTATACAGTAAGGAATGAAATTCTCAGTTAATGGAGCAAACGACAGTTAGGCTACAACCTCACTGTCAACCCACACTTTCGGCTCAAGGGTACGAAAACTACTACAGCTGACAACAATTTGAGACGTAGAGACAATTGTTTCACTGCAAAAATTTAAAAGATTCATTTAAGTTGTATGGAATAAAAAGCGACTAACCTAAGATTTTATAATCCACGTATTGGGATCCATAAAATGTAATTGAAGCAACAAAGTTGTTAATACACAGTGATATATATTCAACATTTGATTTTCACTTCAAGCCATCGCTATAATAACATAAATAACTCATACTATTTTATGTCTATACATCCTATTCAATATTTTACAAACTGAAACCAAACATGTTTAACACAGAAAATCAGTCATATGGAATAAAAAATTTATAATGCAGCCTGACCTTTGTGGTAAATCTTCAGAAAACACATACTCAATTACTTGCGCATCAAGTGCATTTAGAGGGACTGACAGCTGAAAAGGGCCATACCAATAGATGGATGACTTTCGTGAACGAATGCCCGACTGAAAAGGTGAAAGTTTGTACTGACTAGGCTTCCGAGTCTTCGATGTGCGGGTTTTTTTAACTAAATTCAATGAAGTGGAAGACTCATCCTCATAGCCTTTCTCAATCATGGGTCTCTTTTCCTACGCAATGGTAGCATAGACATGACGCCGGTTCGGTTCGAACCGGCGAACCGAACCGGAACCGTCCAAAAAAAACAGGAACCGAAACCGAAAAAACCGGTTTCTGAACCGGTACCGGGCGGTTCCGGTTCCGGTTCTGGTTCTTAATTTTGAGGAACCGCCCGGTTCGAACCAGACTGGAACCGACGGTTCTGGTTTCGATTCGAACCTGCAGTTCCAATAAATATATTTTTTTTTTAATTTTTTTTAAACCCACTACCCACTACCAATTACACATACCCACGCCTACTCTCTTTCCCATTTTCTTTTTTTTTCTCACTTTCTCACTCTCTCAAGTCTCTCATTCTTTCTCTTTCTTTCTTCCCTTCTTCTTCATGCCGATGCTCTCTCATCTTTTTCTTTCTCTCTTTTTTTCTCTCTTTCCTTCCTTCTTCTTCTTGCCAACTTGTCATCGCCGACGGCCGATCTCTTCGGCTCTTCACCGGTACCGATATCTCTGATCTCCTTTCTTTCTCTCTCTCTCTCTCTCTCTTCGATCTCTTCGAATCTTCCCTCTGATGGATTTTGGTTTGTGGGGTGGTGTGCGTGTGTGTGATTTTGGATTTGTTGTGGTTGTGTGTGTGTGTTTGAATTGATGAAGGTGATTAGGGATTTAAAATTTTGGGTTGGGTTTTGGGATTTTGGGTATTTCAAACTTTAGGGATTGATTGGTTATATGGGATTTTGGGTTTTAAAAATTAAAAAAAACTTAAAAAACCGGTTCCGAACCGACGGAACCGGTGGAACCGGACCGGAACCGTGGAACCGAAACCGAAACCGGAACCGAAACCGGCGTCATGTCTACGGTAGCAACACCACAAGTTAGAGAAAAAACTTGTTACAATAACTAATGAAATATAAATAAAACTTAGCCACTAACAGGAAGGAAATTATGGCGATGATAGGCCACCCTTCTTGTTACAATCCCAAAACAAAAAATACATGAAAATTCTAAAACCAAAATTGAGCAATAACAATCCACATATAAAACATATATATATATATATATATATATATATATATCCATACATTCCAATGTAAGTATATATGCGAATACCTAGAGTGTCATCTCTTTCTAAAACATGCATATATACAATAAAAAGAAAAAGATTCATGTATATATATATATATCAATTAATCAAGGGTTCAACTAGACTCTGATACCAATTGTAGGGAAAAAAAACTGTTCAAAACGCAGCGGAAGCAAAAAATTGGGTGGTATATTTTAAAAAAATTTCCTTTAAAAGAAAGAACCTTAACCCTAGATTAATTGACATAAAATTAAAAGTATCGTACCTTTTTCTCGTGACAATTGAACTAGCGACGAATTGAATCCGCAAGATCTTCCAATCCAATCATGAACGTGAATCACCTAGGAGTGTGGACTCCCTTTCTTTAATTGTATACCTGAGGATGAAACAAACAAAATCTTCTTATTTGTTAGTCACAATAATCCTTCAAGAGAAAACCCAAGAACGTCTGGTCACTTGTGAATTATCAATCTATTTGATTGAAACTCGCGTGAACCCGATTCGATTTTGTACACAAAATCCTTTTGATGTAAAGGATACTAGTGTACTATCGAAAACAAAAATGTTCCCCTTTTCTCTTCTCTTTGGCCGAATTCAATACACAATATCTATGAGTTGGCCGAATTTTTTCTCTCTCAAAATTCTCTAGCTTGGCCGAAAGTTTCAACCAAAAATTATATGCTTGGCCGAAATTAATTGGTGTATATATAGGCATACAAATCCTTTCCTAAAGAGGATTTACTTGGTGATCAAGAATCCTATCTCTATGTGGATTTACTTGGTGACAAAAAATCCTTATTCAAAAAAGATTTCTTTTCCACACCAAGACTCCTAATCCAATTCAAATTGTGTATTTATTCAATAACCAATTATTGAATATAATTAAATTGTGACTAAATCAAAAACTTCCTAATAGAAATCAAATACTTCCTAATTTGACTAGATAAATAAATTCCTATTATTTATCTACTTATCAAATATAGGGGTCGTTTGTTTTTTTCTCTGAAGACTGAACAGTCCTGAATTTTTCTGAAGATTGAATAGGGACTGAAATCTGAACTTGAATGACATGTTTGTTTGTTTTTTTCCCTCACATCTGAATGTATTGTCAACATGTTTTATTTTTTAAAATTAAAATTGTCTGAAACTAAGTAATTTTACATTTACACCCTCGTTAAACAATTATACATCTAATACGTAATAAAAATAATCCAAAAATAATAATTATTTATGAACACATATGATCATGATCTTCTTTTTTCGATTACAAATAAACTTCATTTTTACTAAGAAAAGAAATGTTTTTTTTTTCAAAAAATAAAAGGGGCAGCAAGAAAACTCATACAAAATACTCTAAATAAATAATATATAAATACATCACCCTAATATCATAATAAATTATTGATGTTAAACACAAATAAGAGAAGTGATTAGGGTTCTTTTTTTATTTTTAAAGCTATTTAAAATAAACAATATATTAAAATAAAGAATTTTGTACCATATATAATTATGATGAAATTGGAAATATTTTATATATAGGGAATAGTATCGGAAGAAAAGATTTTGAATTGTATTTAATGCAATTAAGTGATTTGCAATTAAGTGAAAAGTCAAGATTTTTTACTTTTTATTTTAAGTTGTTTTTTTGACATTTTTAAGTTGTTTGACCACTTATAAAAACAAACAAAACAACTTAATAATTATGATTCAGGACCCATTAAATTTTAAGTGGAAAAAACAAACGACCTCATAGTATTTGATACTTATCATATTACCAACAATAATATGACTCTAGGAGACTATCTCCTACTAGGAAAAAGATTTTGACTTTTAATTAAGTAATTAATTAATTTATATTTAATTAAATAATAAAATAAAAACAATATATAAGACTAATAAATAGTCTCTTGCCGCCCAAGCCAATATATAAGGGCCAATATTATTTTTTCTATTTTATTAAATCCACTGGACCTTAATAAAAAGTCCACATGTGAACTAGACTCATTCTTACTAAAAGAAACAAGTCAACATGCCTTAATACAATTCTAGATGGACCTATAAATTGGTCTGGTAGAATATATCAAGTGATCCATGCAAGTTCGTGTGAATTAGGGATCTTAGCGGGCTATCTAAATTTAAGCTCCAATAGACATAACCTAATCACAATCAACAAATGATTCACTTATGTTCGATCTATTAATTTTGGTTCATTTCACTAAATAACTAAAATTGAACTCTTAAATAAAGATAGAATAAGTTAATATTGCTCATTCAAACCCTAGACAATCTTGATGGAGATAGTGTATCCTCGTGAAGAATACCAGTAATCGCCAAGAGCTCATAGACCGCCTATAGCTCTCCAAGTTACCATATTTACCCATATGACCACATTTTAAACTTGGATATTTTGACTTGTCCAGAAGCCATATTTCAATAGACACTACTGAAAACTTAACGTTAAGATTTAATATCCAATACCTCAAAACATCCATATGATGATATTCTACTCTCATTTAATAAATGGAGCCACGATGTCCATATCTATAAATGAAGTCCTCTATCGATTAACAAATGAATACCACCAAACTATCGAGGATAGACTATGCTATATAATCGTACTCATTGATAGCTCAAATGATAACACTTGCAACCATAAGTCTATCATTTATCTCAGGATTGAGATAGACTCTCCGATTGTCTTCAAATGAAAACTTTTATCCATTGACGGTTCTTGATAAAGTATTTCACTATGACCTTATTCAATGCACCCAGTGCACTAGATTCTTTTGCCCAAAGACACCACACTTTGATGATTGTAGACTCATCATAACACATTTGATCCCACTCAAATGCTAGCAAAAGAATCTACAACTTTAACAAGATAAAGGCGCCCAACATTTATCTTAAGTTGTGAATATTATTCAAGACTAACTAAAGAATTGTGTCTACCTCATACATATCCAGATGTACGAACAATTCTTCTTTTCTCATAGTCTTTTGACGTTATGATTATTTACTTTTGATAATTATAATAATTAAACTATAAATGCTAAAAGATTTGTTAAACTAGAAATCACTTTATTAATATGAAAAGATTGTCAAATACATTATTACACTCTTGCTATTGAGCATAATCTGAACAACTTCATCGTTGGCACTTCCAATCTCCGATAATTCCCGACTAAACTGAGTTAGGTACTTCTTCAATGACTCATCATTTTCATGTCTAAGCTGAGAAAGATGAGCCACCCATTTCTTCCTGTGCATATTTCTAAGAAATTACTGGGTGAATGTCTTGCTCAACTCGCTGAAACTACTGATGCTGCCCGGTGGAAGTTTTCCAAACCATCTGAACCCTACATCCCCGAGCGTCTAAGAGAAGTTTAAGCATATGAGCGCACCACTCCTGATGTATTGGGCCATCACTCTTATATACCTCTTTAGGTGCTCTTTCGGGTCACTATCCTTTTTTCAACTGTTCCACGTGAGGCATCCTGAATCTCTCGGGGAAGTGTATCGTAAGGATGTCGCTAGTAAAAAGGCTATCCGACTCATCATCTGATAGTTCAGTTCGCCCGTACCGTCTGACCAAGGCATCCATCTGCCGTCTGTTGCTCTGCACTTCTTGGGTTAGCCTTTGTATGAGTACATCCCATTCACTAATTGGCTCTCCCCTCGGGCTGTATTTCGGCTTGATGGTCAATCCCTGGCCGCTTAGGTCATTGTCCTGCTGGCGAGTCATTTACGGTGATTCACGCGGTCTAGCTGATCCCCTATGGCACCTTCAATGATGGTGCCGATCGTTGTCATCAGAAGAAAATGACTGTTCTCTTCGATGTGTACGCCTATCAGATCATATCGGTTCGGTTCCTGTTCAGCCTAATACCGATAGTATTTATAAGCGTGCTTATCTTCTTCATGTTGTCTTTCATCTCTTGCCCATTTTTTTGACCCAGTTTCCGAGCGATCCGTTGGTTTGCGACCCATTTTATCGATGCGTCCGAAGTCGGACCGACCACTATGGAACGTAACCTTCCAAGTTGACCATCTGGAATGTGCAGATCACCTTGTGAAGTTAATCCGCAGTTGTTGTAAGAGCAACTCCATAACTCATGGCATCCGCTATTAGTTGTTGCAACGACTCGCGATATCGTCGAGCGATTTCCTCGGTGATTGATGGGAACCGCTGTACACCAGCGATAACAGCAGGTTGATTCCCAGCCGTAACAGCATGCGACGGACCTGTGACATCAGGAGTAACTTGAGCCATTCCTGACTCATCTGCCATGGTATGATTGTTTCTGGAACCACTGTCATATCCATTGTCTGCCATAGTGCACAAGCTCTTTGGAATGTAAAGATCCGGAGGTTCGGCCCCCTCCTTCTAGCGCCAATTGTTGACGATGATTTTTGATAAGTCAATCGGTCAACGTGCTGGTGTAACAATCTCTGAGTAAGGAGAGCGAGAGTAATAAAAACAAGAGATTTTACGTGGTAAGACTCCGATAACGGAGAAACATCCACGGCTGCCGCTTTGTGACGAGAAGAAGAATTCACTATGAGAATTAAGGGTTACAATGTTTTTTGTATCTTTTACAACGATATCCCGGTAATATTTATACTAATCTACCTTAAGTTGCCATAACTCTTGTCGTACAAGTATTGAATTCATTAATTAGAATCCTACTAAAATACTAGTAGAATGGACCGATCAAGATTCGTTCCTTGTTTGATGTTTATCCTTCCGAAGAATGTTCCATTCTTTATTGAACAGGAGTCTGATCCTCGTTTGGGTACGATATTCAGAATTTGTCTATAAGTCAAACTCTGTTTAATATTACCTTTCCTATTTAGACCGAGTAGAGGCCTTTGGCGAGTAGAACTCAATGACACGTCATCCTTTAATCTATGTGTGAAACTTCACCTGGGATTTTTACACACAACAGAATGTTTTTATTTCCATGTGGTGGAGATGTCCATTGAAATTGTGCTATTTAATTTGAGAATATAAAAATGTATTTTAAAATCCTAATTTAGCACAATTTCATTAGATGGCCTAATCACATGATGGTGAGACCGTCTCATACAAAATTTTTTCATCCGTGACTTTTAACTTGTAAGGTCAAAATCAAAATGCTAGGCACCCCTTGTGAACTGAGGGTGCGTTTAGAGTACGGGATAGAGTTGGACTATTTTTAAGAGATGAAATTGGATTATATTGGATTGGATTGGATTGGATTGGATTGGATTAATTATAATGTTTCTCATATTTGATACAACATGGGATTGGACTAAAAATAGTTCAATCATATGTTTGGTATGCGATGGGATTGAATAAAAATATTGTCCAAATCTCTTTTAACTCCATTTCTCCACTCATCAATATATTTTTAACTCCACTCATCTCTCCTCTCATGACTCATCAGACTGTCTTCCTCTCTTCATTGACTCTCATCCCATCCACTCCTCTTTTCACTCCTCTGTTACCGTGACGAATCAGACTCATCTCTTTCTCTCCATCTCTTCATTTCCTCTCTTCTATCCTTCGACAATGTTTGAGAGCGTAAGCAGTGGTGGATCGATTATCGGAATAAGAAGACGCGGACGGCGAAGGCGACGCGATGTCAACGTCGACTACGATGATTAGTTACCGGCGAAACTTTCCAGGTCGGTGGTGATGGGTGATGTGATCGGGTTTGTTTGAGAGAATTTTAATTTTTTTTGGAATTTTTTTTTTTTGGAATCGAAGAACATGATGATTGTGAGATTTTGTTGTGTTGGGTTTGATTTTATTTTGGATGAAATCAGTGTTTGTTTGTTTTGGTTATTGTATGAATTGGGTGGAAGATCGTGTTTCTTTTGTGGTTGATGATGGCGTTGGCCGGTGAATGAGATGAATAAGAGATGGAAAAAAATAATCCCGTCTAATTTGAGGGGATTATTTTATCCCCCTCCGGCGGGAAAAAATTAAGTTAGGATTAAATAGTCCAAACTGCTTGGACTCGCCAAACACGGGATTGAACTATAGTCCAATCCGAATTCCATCCTGTGTAACAAACACACCCTGAGAGTACAAGCCCTGGTTTGACCCAATTAAAAGTTTAATTATAGATTCTCAAGTTTTCTTGTTTGTTCCCTTCAAATTCGGAATTTAACAACAAAAAATTTCCTATTTTTTATTATTTTCTCTAAAATATAGACCGATTCATGTAATCTCAAATTTTGGAAAAATATAGATATAGATGTAGGGTTGACACGTCAGAAATGGATAAACCCAAAAAAAAAAAAAAAAAAAAAAACCTCGTGTGAGACTGTCAAATTAAGCAGTATAATTTTGATTTAAAATATAAAAATAAAAATAAAAATATAAAAATTGTATAAAATTAAAAAACATGATTGTACGGTCTCATCGGCCACCGTCCGACGTAAGATTTTTCAAAGAAAACCGTGAGGTTGAAAAAGCTGATTGAAACCCGACTTTTGGAAAAGTATTGGTGAAGTGGACCCACTAGGCTGCAATTAAGATGAGAGAGAATTTAAAGAAAAAGGAGGCTCGATTTCTAATACGACAGGCAAACATCCTCTCACAGGAGTCACACAGCCCACAGGTCTCTAACAAGGAAAGTATTATAAAAAAATTCATTTATACGGTAAAACGAGGAAAAACTTTATTTTATTTAAATTTGGTTTTTAAATTCTAAATTTCAATCCAGGATTATATATCATTTCGACATCAAATTTTAACTAAAGTGATGTATTCAACTCAAATTTCATTAGAGTTTGATGGATTTATTTTAAATGATGGATTTCGGTGAAATTCATAAATCCCACCGATTTCATTAGATTTTATAAGAATTCTATAAAAAGTTCGTTGGATTTAGTTGGAATTCATTATATAGAATTTGATGGATTTTGAAAGATTTTGATAGATTTGTCTTATAAAATAAAATAAAATAAAAAAATTATCCTTTACTTTCTCTTTTAACCGTAGATCGGCAAAAAATACCCAAATTTTCCAAATCAAAATCCCTAACTTCTTCTTCTTCAAAAACCAAAATCAAAGATGTTCCTAGCTTTTATTCTTTCTCTTGAATTTTCTCATCAACCAAACACAATACAAATCACAAAAGCCCCAATTTTCTGCACTTTCTCATCAACCAAACACTATAAAAATTGAAACCAACCCAATTCAACCACAAAATCGAACTAGCCCGGTATCCCCGCCACACCAAGCAACGGTGAGAGACGATCGTGAGAGAGAGAGAGAGAGGTGGTGATGAGAGAGAGATACGATCATGAGAGAGTGAGAGGCAATGGGTTTTTGAAGAATGAGTGAGGAATGAGGAGAGAGATCGATAGTAAGGAGACAGAGAGGTGAATTCTTTGGAAATCTTCTCAAATCTTTGGGTTGAGGCAAAGATTTGATAATTTCATTCCTATTTATATTTTCCACTATAAAATCCATATAAATCTAACCAAATCCATCACTTAAACAAATTCATCCAAATCCATGGAATTTTGAATACACCCGGATTTCATTGGATTTGTTTGTTGGATGAATTTGTTTGAAATCCAACAAAATCTGGTTTGAATACCCCCAGACTTCGTTGGATTTTAAACAAATCCAATAAAAACTGAGTTGAATACACTTTGATTTCTAAAATCCAACAAAATCCAATCAAATCCAACTAAGTTTGAGTTGAATATACCCCCCTAAAAACATTTCCAATACTATAATGGTTCTTAAAAAAAATAGATATCACATTTGGTGCTCTTGAACACCAAATGTTAATATAATATATATATATATATATATATATATATATTATTTTATCAAAAAATTATGGTTATTCAACACCAAACTGAAGTGACGAGATGAAATTGATCTGTCAGTAAACACCTCACACCTACACTACAAGGTTACAAGTTCGAATTCTTAATCCTTCCTACAAAACCTGAATCAATATAATACTTAAAATATATATATTAAGCTGATGTGAAAAAAAAATATAGACAGACTTATCAAGTATTTAAAATTGGTATTAAAAAATTAATAAAAAATTGCACTCTCTTGTCAATTTTCGGTTTCAGTTTAGTTTGATTCTAGAACATTTTAAATGGTTTTAATTTTTAGGATTGTCAGGAGCACAAAGGTTTTGCCAATTTCAAATGGATTTTTATTTAGGCCAATGTTAACATGTACAAACATAAACATATCTTTTATAGGAAACTCAACCATTATATTTATTGTTTTGATTTGATTTGATTAACACTATCCTTTATTTATTTATAACTTTGATTTAGAATTTCTTAATTTGAGTTGGAATGCTTCTACGCATTTCCACGATTAAAATAATAAAATAAAATAAAAAACCGAAAAAATAAATAAATGTGTTTTAAATATTGGCATTAGAGACTGAATTTTGATTTGATCGTCTATCAAATGTATTTTTATATCACATAAGAAGCAAATCTTTTGATATTATTGTAATATCAATAATTATTGGCATATAAGTCATTTTTACTTTGTAGATACTCTAATATTATAACATAGTAATGCTAGCATGTCCAAAAGCATGTATGAATGATGTGTTATATAAGTTATCAAGATCCTATAAATCATAAGATTATGTTGGAAGTGATGTGATCTTGACAACTCACATGTCACATCATTTGATCATGATTTTAGATAAATACTTTAGGCTAAGGGCAAAACTAGAATTTCAAATTTAATTAAGTTTAAAAGTCAGTAAAATTTTCATTTTTGATGAAGTAAATATATAAAATATAGATAAAATATGGGTATTAAGAAGAGATTTTCCAGAAAGTCGGAGACTCGGAGGGGCTAAGGCCAACCCATAGCTTCTTCCCTTTAAACAGCCTAATATTACTCATTATAATATTATGAGTCGGTCTATGTGCTCACTTAATTAGATCAACTAGTGAGTAGTGTCTAAGTTGAATCAGTCTTCGGCCTTTGGCCTTCTCTTGATTTGGCTCTTTTCTTTATCTATCTGCTGAATTTTCTCCTATTTACTATCTGTTTTTTACTTGCTTAATTACTTTCCTTCAAGAATTTACCATCTCATGCATAAAGAAAAAGCATAGAACCTGTTTTTATTTGTTTGTTTAAAGAAGAATACCAAAAATATTAATAAAAATACAATATCGAAATTTAAGTAAATGTTTAAAATTAATCAACAATTTTCATTTTCTATTTTCAATGAAATTACACAAGTACTGAATTATATGACATTCGAATAGGAACGAGAATAGGGAAGAGTATTTCCCATAAATAATTGGATGATGTGAAATGTGATGTAGATTTTTGAATTAGGCTGTTTAATGATAGATGTTAGAGGTGAATGAATTGTATTTAACTGTATAAATACAATTAAATGGCTACTAATTATTCTAATAACGATATTGTATCAATAAATTAAATTAAATGTATTTAAAAATGAATCATCTAAAGACTAAACTTTTTGATGGGAGGGAACGTAAAAGAAACAACAACTTCAGAGCTTAATAAAATGGGGTTGGATATGGTACATAGGAAAAAGTATTGGTATGATATCAAACATTTTTTGAAAACAATTTCATGGTTCACTCGGATATGGGAGTGACTTTTAAATATTAAAGCTGTTGCTATCAAACCCACGAGGGTATAGTTACGGAACCGTAATAAAATATGTTTTTTTCAAAAGTTAATATTGTCTATAAAACTTTTTTTTTCCTTTTATAGCATTTTTATCTACCTTTTAAGAATGGTGAAGTGGAGGGGAAAACTACATAGTCTTACCAATTTCCCAAGCTCACAAACGCTTACAAGATCCTCACTAAGACCACCCCCCCCCTCAATATCCCCTAGGTCTCCCCTGAATATCACCTACAGATCCCTAATTTGACCCATTGATATTCCCTGGAACCCTCCCAGGATATTCCCTAGGGTCTCCCCCGGATCTCACAACTCTTTGATGTTACACGTGTTTATTAACTTCACACCAATAACCTGATTACAATGTTCTATTTATACTAATTATAAAGAGTTTTAAGATAAAAAGAAATCATGCTCCTAAACGTACAATAATTTTTCGTTTCGCAAAAGAATATTTCCTTTTATGTACAAGTCTTCTTATTCCACGCAAAGAATATTCTTTTTTCCTTTAAGCACAAGAACTTTCAGAAAGAGAACCTTTCCTTTTTTGCGCAACATTCCTAATCTCAACAAAATACGTCGTCTCTGCAGTCTGGGTCGCAGTGTGCACCTTGCTTCCTACACCGCGAAATACTTCTGGAACCGATTGCTCAGTAAATCGCGGCCTACACCTCTTGCCTATGCCGCGGTCTACACCGCGCTTGATCTCTTGGAATCGACTGCTCCCTGTGCCGCGGTCCATGCTACTTGTCTGCATTGCGGTCCATGTCACGGTTCCTTTCGGAATCTGTTTCTTCAGTTCTTCTTCGGCTTCAAACTTCCCTCAAACACCATATTCAATCTTCTAAACATATCCCACGTCTCTAGGAAGTTCTAACATCAGTTGAATTTCGTTCAGTTCATATTGAGTTAACTTGAAAATATGAGCAAAAACCTAACAATTAAAGCCTGAAAGTTGAAGTTGAAGGAGTATTATAGCATCTCTCACCCATCTCTATATTCATATCTCCAAGACCATTTAGAGTATGAGTTACTCCCACCCATCTCTAAATTGTTGTCTCCAACAAAATTTTTTAGAGTTTCTAATGTTCATACTCTAAATTTAGAGAAACAGTATTCTATCTCTAAATTCACTTTTCAACATTTTTAATTCCAATTATATCCTTTTACATTTTCCATTAAATTCAATTAATGTATAATAAATTTTAATTTATACATTTTATTAACATAAAAATTATACCATTAGAAAAGTCTCATCTAGATCTTTAAAATGAGTCCAATATTGAATATTAATGAATAATTTTTATTTTCCATACTTTATCATTTGTTCTTCATATTATTATTTTGTTATAATTTTCTCTAAAAAAATTATTTTATGTTATAAAAATAAATCTATTATTACATATTGATAATTATAAGTTACTAATACAATAAAAACCGAAACATAATATTGAAATAATAAATATTAATATTAAAAATTACAATAACATAAAAATATTAAAACATTATATTTTAAAAAAAAGTAAAAAAAAATACAAATGTTATTATAAATAATATTTGTTAAAATTTAGTTGAACAATAATTTATTAAATAAACTAAAAAATAATAATGAAAATATAAGTTATTTAAGGATATAAATATAAATAGGGATAGAGATAGAGATAAGAATAGAGAGTGTGGTAGGAGTGAAATTTTTTTAGAGATGGAATCTGGAAGGAATATTCCATTTTGAAACTCTATTTTAGATATAGAAATAGAGATAGAGATGTGTGAGAGATGCTCTTATAGAGATAAAATTATGTCTCCAAGAAATTTAGAGTATGAGTTGCTCCCACCATACTCTAAAATGTTGTCTCCAAGAAACATTTTTAGAGTTTCCTAACTTGATACTCTAAATTTAGAGAACCACATCACATTCTCTAAATTCATTTTTCAATATATTTTTTATTCCATTTACATTTTCTATTAAATTCAATTAATGTATAATAAATTTTAATTTATACATTTTATTAACATAAAAATTATACCATTAGAAAAATCTCATCTAGATCTTTAAAATGAGTCTAATATTGAATATTAATGAATAATTTTATATTTTCCATACTTTATCATTTGTTCTTCATGTTATTATTTTGTTATAATTTTCTCTAAAAATAATTATTTTATATTATAAAAAAATCTATTATTACATATTGATAATTATAAGTTAGTAATACAATAAAAATCGAAACATAGTATTGAAATAATAAATATTAATATTAAAAATTACAATAACATAAAAATATTAAAATAAGGATAGAAAAAAAAACAAAAACTTAAATAATAACAACATAATACATGATAATGTCCAGATACATTAATATTTTAGAAAACAATCCAAATGACTTTCATATCCACCCGAAAATGATCCACCTTATATTTGGGAATTGTGAGTGTTTTTTTCTAAAATTTTCATCTTTTTCTTTTGAAAAAATTCACGTTCATTGAGATTTTTAATGGAATTTATACACTTATATATTTATACACCAATAAAGTTTGATACAGCAATATGTAGGTTGGATTAAAAAATTAGATTAAAAAAAGTTGATTGAAAAGGTTAGAAAAGAAATAAGTAGCCTGAGAAAATTAGTTGATAAATGTTAGAAAACAAATAAGTAAGTTGAGAAAATTAGTTAAAAAAGTTTTACAACCTAAAAATTTGTTATTATAAATCCATGCACTAATAAAACATTATATTTTTTAAAACAAAGTAAAAAAATGTAAATATTATTATAAATAATATTTGTTAAAATTTGGTTAAACAATAATTTATTAAAGAAACTAAAAATTAATAATAAAAATATAAGTTATTTGAGAATATAAATAGAGACGAAGATAAAGAGTATGATGGAAGTCAAATTATTTTAAAGATGAAATCTTAAAAAAATATTTTCTTTTAATACTCTATTTTTAAGATAGATATGAAGATAGAGAATAGAGAAAGGAGAATGGATAAGAGATACTGCCTATAAAACGGTACGGTGGGAGGAGTACTATTATAGTAATTAGAACCGAAAAAACAGAAGTAAAGGTAATATCAAAAGCTTCAAAGTACGATTCATTAGCCAACAATAGTTGATGTGACTGCTTTAATATCCACAACAATGAACTAAAACCTAGCTAGTTTTTCTGCTCTATATTTAGGAAGGCTGTGTTAACATTTGTCAAGGACACATATTAGATACTGATTAACAATTATTTTATTTATAAAAATATAAATAAAAATATATATCAATAAATATAATTATTATTTTATTATAATAAATACCGTAACTTTTTTTCTTTATTTAGTAATAAAGTGGTTACTGATATATAACATAGGGCACATAACACTATACTATTAGGAATTTCTCCTCTCTCAATTACTTCATGCACACTGGTTGCCTTGGCACCTGGCAGTCAAACCTTCTTTGTCAAACACTTACATCACCCATCCATCCTATTTCCCACCTTTCAATCTTTTTTTTTTAGAGAATTCCCAAAGGAAAAATTAAACAATTTTATTCTTTCGAAATTAGGCAAAATCCCACTCTGCTGAGAGAGGAAATTTTCGATCCACAGCATTGCAGCCTATTAAATAAAATCATATCATGTGATTGGTTCAGCTATTCTATGTATACGTATAGTTACATGTCTAGTTGTTAGTTATAGAATTTTAATTAAAAAATCTTTTAAGTATTACAATATTTTAAAAGTTTTAAAGGAAGGGGAGAGACTCAAACCCAACGAACTAACCTCTTATATATTAGCTCCAAGAATCTTTGAAAATTAAATAATAATCCTCATATATATTATCTCAAAGAATCTTTGAAAATTAAATAATAATAATAATAACTCTATGTCCTACTTACCCAACAACTATATCTAAATTCATCACGTGACAGAGTAATTAATTGGATTAGTGTTTTCATTTCACATATTGGCCGCATGTATTATAATTGATGCACCAAAGATTGTTTTCATTGCGATGACAACCGATAAACGGCTGTGATTGTTGGGATATACCCATTATTTGTATTGAAAAATGAAAATGAGGGTAGAGGGCCTCAATGTAATTAGGGATCTCTCATAAGTCATAAGTCATAAGATCCCGTGTTCCCCCCACCCCACAGCCAGTAAAAACTAAAAAGGTAATAAAATACCTCCTGTCCATGTGTGCATGCATGCATGAATGCATATTCACCTGTGGCGTACCTTAGCAGGCATGCTTCCACTTCAGCTAATGTACGCTGCAAGACAGATACCGTTTGAGTCCTTGCCCACGCAGTTTGCACACTTCCCCATACACACAAATAAATGAAAACTATTTTTTTAATTGACGCGTGAAAAGGTGGGGGCCATGTGACGGACGTTATAAAGCTTATATCATATATGTATAATGTATACGAAACGAGACGATAACTCCACCGAATCTGAAAATCGAAATCAGCTTTGATTTCACTTTAACGGGATTTACCCCATGATTAACGGCGTTAACATAATTATGTATAAGAAGCAAAGACCAGTCCGTGGCCGTTGAATGCGCTGTAAGTGATACTTTAAAGATTTCATGTCTGGGCCAACGGCTATTAGCTGCTGACGTGGAGGGGACAGGATGTCACGTCAGCTCAGCAACCACTGTTTACGGTGTAGTACTAGGAAATTTAATTTAATTTATTTATATGAAATCACAAATTCAATTCTGAAATAAAATATTCATTTTTTCATATGTATTTCTCGAATGCATGAGACTATTTTATTTAAAACTCAAAAGAACAAATTTTATATTAATAAAATAAAATAAGTAGAATTACTATAAAAGGAAACAATAAATACTTTGGATAATAAATGTTTATTTTTTATATTAATTTTATGGTTGTTAACCTCTACCTTATTATTAGGGCACCAGTGAATACTATCCATATAGGAATTTACTATAATATAATATCAATAAATACATAATCTCTGTATTAATTGTCTTGTCTCTACCTGTACATTTATTTAGTTTCCTATTATAAAAAATATTTAGGACATATATTAATATTACTTATAAAACATACAAACAATTCTTCCCACAAAAACAAACCGCCGGAATTCCTAATTCCACTAAAATAAGAACACTTCTAAATCACAACTAAAACCGAAAAACATGAATACTGAGGTCAAAACAACACTTTTTAGCAAAACTAAATATTATGGGGGTTAACCTCAATAGTGTCGTAGAATTCGTCGATATGGGTCCCATATTATATTATGGGCCCAAAACAAGTATCGTTGCCCCTCCAATAGGCTTCCTAAAGTGTCATACATCAATATTCATTTTAGTATCTTCATAAACACACGGTGTAACAATATAAGTTATCGTGTCCTGTTTATACCGATACAAATACGACCCATTAATTTTTGAGTAATGCTAGATTTTCTAATTTTTTTTCCAAATTTCTTTCTAAATGGTGTTGGCAGGTAAGAGGTCAACATCTTGTAAATCATAAAATTATATGGTGAGTGATATAATGTTGACACTTCATGTGCCAACACCATTTAGGAAGAAATTTGGAAAGCCTAACATTATTCTTAATTTTTTGTTGAACCCAAATATGATTCATACACATTACTTGATAAAATTGGATTAATTAATTTACCTATTAAAAAATATTAAATAAGTTAAACCTTTTAATTTAATTACATAATCCAATATGTTACTGTTTAATAAATATTTTAAAATGTTAAAATATTTATTTATCTTCGTATATAATTTTAAATTGTGTATTTATCCTTAATATTTAATCGTTCTAAACAGGTTATCAAATTAAGATGGATTCAATCCAGCCATTACTCGTTTACTCGGACATAATGTGTTCACCCAAATCCAATAAGATTTAATCCTAATCCTCTAATTCAAAACATTTAACCAAATTCAATTCAAATGATTTGTTATTATCATATAAATTATGAGATAATATGATAAATGACAGTGGTAAAGAAAAATCACTCATCACATTGATACACTTAAAAGTAGCCTGATATTTTCAATATTAACCGTACAAAAAATAGAGTAAGGATTCTGGGCTAGTATTGTGATTTTTGACATTTTCCATATAAACATAAGAGTTAAAAATTGTTTATTTTTTCATGTAAATAAGTGTGATATTTTTGTACAGGGTAACATTATTTTATCCAAATTTACTGTCCAAAAGACGTGACATCATTTTGATCAATTTATTTAAGTCAATCAAATCTAATACAATCTAAATGAATGGATCGAGTAATGCCATATCATTTGGACAAAGTAACATTACTTATTTTTATATTAAAGTGTTTGATTGAAATTCAATTAATATATATTTTTTCTTATATAAAAATCAATAAAGCTACTTTACCCAAATTTGATGTCCAAATCTGATGCCCAAATGATGTGGTAATACTCTAATCCATTAATTTAAATTGTATTAGATTTGCATGATTTAAATGAATGGATTGGAGGCTTATCACCTCTTAGTAGAGCTGGTAGTGCACCTCCCTTTTACATAAGTGGTGAGGGGTTCAAATCCCAATTTGCATGATTTAAATGAATGGATTAGAGGCACATCACCTCTTAGTAGAGCTGGTAGTGCACATCCCTTTCACATAAGTGGTGAGAAGTTCAAATCCCATCATACGTATTTTATAAGCATGTGTGGGGAGTTTTCTTTCCGGGTTGTGGGTGTAGTTATTTCCAGTTATGAGGGTAGTTATCCGGATCGCACATATATTTTTTGATCTCGGCAGTACTATTGTAATAATTCTTGTAATACTTCAAAAAAAATGAATGGATTAGAGTGTTGTCACATTATTTAGACACTAAATTAACGTTACTCTATAAAAATAGGATAGGAAAAAAAGCAAAATTAGGAAAAGATCGTGACTAAAAAATATAATGGTTTGTTTTGAAGGGCATATCAAAGGAGTTTCAAACTCATCCTAGATTAAAAATTTATAATCTATTATGTACCTAAAAGAGGAAAATAAAAGAATTCCCGGTTAGAAGGTGAGCGTGTATTGATCGCATTCGCATTATCACATATAAAGAGCGTATAGTAGCTGAAATCCAGCCATGTGGCAAACTCGTGGCAAACTGTATACGCGCCCAATTATATTGATGTTGGGCCCACGCGATTCGTGTTTGATTGGAGCGTTTTCACTTTTTTGTTCCATTAAATGCCCTCTTTACGAAAACACCATCGTAATTGCAACATTGGGTGAAACCAGCAGTTTCTGGACCACACAAGGGTATGTTTGGAAACTCATCAACTGAATCCCTCAAAACGGGGCAGCTCGGCGGTTGCCACACGAGACATTCTTCGTACCGCTTTGTGAGACCGCCTTTACAAAATTGAATCATTTTTCTCGATAATTTAAATACAGTATATTATTAAACTATAATTTAATACAATTTCATTAAACTGTCTTACCCAACATCAATCTCATTGGCGGTTGACGGTTAGGTTAGCTTACCTGACTCGGATAAGTATCGCACTCGCCTGCCCCATTTAAATTTCTCTGTTTTTTTTTTGCGTTAAAAGAATAAAATATTTATTAAAGGCGAACCTCTTTTTGGTACCCAAAAGTCTTTATAATCATTAATTTAACCCATAATGATTCATACTTTCTTATATTTTGCTTCTTCTACCCTCCCCACTGTTGTCTTATACTTATTATTATTGATTTTTATTATTATAGTTTTTGGCACTTTATTCCTCTTTTAAGAATTCAAAGTTCAATTTTCAATCTTAGGAAAAATTATTGTTTCAAGAGTCTTGAAGGAGGGTTAAAGTGAGCAAACCATTATTTAAAAGGAACAAATATAATTAAGAGGTGCATTGTTTACAATAAGGAGTTATGATTATCTATCATTTCATTTGATTTTAGGTGATTAATTTAACACCATAGTGAATATTTATGCTTACCTACCTTTCACTCAAACAGAAAAAATAAATGGAAATCCGTTTTCAAATTGGCAACTTTTGATTCAATGAGATGGGGACAGAACTTGAAAAATTACTTTGAGAGTTGACCAAATATAAAAATAATCTTATTATGTCAAAATTAGGTAAAAACCTTAATATTAAGATAGTTTTTACGATAAAATCATATTGATTTAGTGGTAAATCTCTTATACTTACGTCTAAGAGGTTATACGAAAAAAAAAAAAAAAAAAAAAAAAGGGTTTTAACATTAGACCGCCCAACTTGACTCTTATTCAACCTGGCGAACCAACACATTTTTTTAGTTTATTTACATTTTATTATTCTTTTGTTTGTTATTTATTTTTTTCTGTTAATTTTTTTTTAAAATTGGTCACCTATATTATATTACCAGGTTCGAGTATATATATAAAAGAAAGAGGGTTTAACATTAAAGCAAAATGTTATTTTCATATTTGGTTTCCAAATTTTTATTTTTAAAAAAACTTGGTTTCCGAATTCTTTGTAATGATATTTTACACAAAAAGTGAATATTAGACAAGCTATAATCTTATAAAGATTAAAATCCATTTATTTATTTCCATTATAATAAATAAAATTGGGTTAAAAAAAATATTACAATAATTCAAGGGCCTTCAAGAGTGGAACCGTGGAAGGAGAAAAAATTGGGTGCAACCGATGCACCACGTTATAATCCGATGGGGGTGCATCGGTTCCAGTCACTAATTGACATGTGGCATTATTAAATTAAAAAATTTTATTCTTTTTACACGTCATATTCTGGTTTTTTGCCTCTGGGCACTAGCTGAAGACATCTTCTCTCTCTTCGGTTTCCATCGTCTCGTCTTCGTTGTTTGCCGAGTGTCATCGGTCCAGCCAACCATATTATCATTTTCATTCAAGTGATTATTTTTATTCATAATTTGGGTGAGTCTTCATGGAACCTGATTTTTTTTTTCCTGAGCGAATGTGAGAATAAGCAAAACCCCTAATTGATCAATCAATTGATTATGTAATTGTATCTGAAGTATGAGTGAAAAAAAAGAACTGATTGGATTTGTTTTGATTGGATTTGCATCAAAAGAAATCAGGAAGTACAGATGGAAAATGGTCAAACATCAAACATGTACAAAAACAAAATTGCATCTCTGGGTGTTTTACGAACTTCATTTAACAAATCTCATTCACCAAATTCTTCAATCATCAATTATCCCAACCAGATCAGTTCCACAATAAAGAAATTTTAAAAAAATAATGAATCTCAGTCCAAAGAAAACTTGGTATTGGAGGTACGTGATACGTGATATTCTGGTGACTCTAGATCAGCGGCATAGACTGACCGTTTTGGTAGAGGAAGCGATGGGAAACATAACTGTAGCGGCGGCGCGGCTTGAATCGCAACAGATCAGTGAGATTTGACTAACGGACTGGCCGACTTGGTGGACTACTCCATATCTATAGATGGAGCAAACTGCTTCAAATGGATCTTCAATTGGATAAGCTCCGGTTAAAGCATAAAACAACGACGGTCACCGGAGGATGGAAAGGATCGGAAACGATGACGGTCAACGAAAGAAGACAAGTTGACGTCAATGTGAGGAGATACGAATTCGGGCTTCCATTGAAGATAAAGATGAAGAGAGAAATTGAAAAAAAAATATTTAAGTAATATTACCATGTGTTAGTTACTGAATGGAACCGATGCACCACCATCAGATTTAAGCGTGGTGCATCGGTTGCACCCAAGTTTTTCTCACCATAGAAGAGACTTGAATTCACTGCCTTATGCAGGTGTGACCTCTTTTTTTTAATAAAAATAAATATTATAATAATTTAAGATTTGAGTAGGGATGAGACTCGAACCTATAATTTTATGGTGTAACTTTGTGGATCATCCCCATTGTTTTTGATGATATAAAAAATACGTTTTCTTAGATAAAACATCTGATATAATATTTAAAATAATAATAAATAAAGGGTAAATTACACTGAACCCCTTGAGGTTTAGGCAAGTTATACTCAGATGGAAAAGTTTATTTATTATACACTAACACCCTAAAAACTTAAATTTAACTTTTAATATGCTTAAAATGCCCCTACTTATATTTTTTTATACTTTATTTTTTTTTACCTTTTAACCAAAAACTTTATAAACTTTAATAAAAATAAAAAACTAAATAAAAATATGATTCATTAAATAAATAAATAGTTAAAAAAAATAAATAGTTTTAATTTTTTTTAAAAATAAATAGTTTAAATAAACAAAATAAATAAATAGTTTTAAAAAAATAAAATAAATAGTTTTAAAAAATAAAATAAATAAATAGTTTTAAACAAATAAATAAATAGTTTTAAAATATAAATAAATAAATGAAAAAAATTCAAAAAACATTAAATTTTTTAAGGATGTCCATTAATAGGGATACGAAAAACTCTAAATATCCAAACTTTTATGGTAAATATGATGGTGAGAGAAGCTTCAAGGTTCCCAACACTCCTTGGAAATTTAGAGCTTATCTTGTCCCTATTAATGAATATTCTTAAAAATTAATGTTTTTAATTTTTTCATTTAATTTTTAAATTATTTATTTATTTAAAACTATTTATTTCTTTGATTTTTTAATATATTTTTATTTAATTTTTAATTAATTATTTATTTAAAACTATTTATTTCTTTGATTTTTTTAAACCATTTATTTGTTTAATTTTTTAAAACTATCTACTTATTTAATTTTTTAAACTATTTATTTATTTAATTTTTTAAAACTATTTATTGATTTAATGAATCATATTTTTATTTAGTTTTTTATTTTTATTAAAGTTTATAAAGTTTTTGGTTAAAAGGTAAAAAAAAAGTATAAAATAATATAACTAGGGGTATTTTAGACATTTTAAAAGTCAAATTTAAATTTTGGAGAGGTTAGTGTATAATAAAAAAAATTTTCTATCTAAATGTAACTTGACCAAACCTCAAGAGATTCAGTGTAATTTATCCATAAATAAATATATTATAAAAAGAGAAACCGAACAAACAGTAGTCACAGTACATGTGTTGGCATTTGGCAAAGGCTTTCATTACTTGTATCCATTTCCATGATTCCTTTGAAACCCTTCTTTTAATAATTAATATATTATATATATATATAATACGGAGAAGTTCGGATCAAAATAATTAAATTTAATAATTCATTATTTATATTTAAAGAATCGGTATATTTTATATTAAAAATAAAATATTTTAAAAGAAGATAAAAACAAAAAAATTATAAAAAAAAGTAAAAAAGGTAAAAATTTGAAAATAAAAAATAAGTTGACAGCATACATTCGAAAACCCCGTGTACAGACATAGCGACACTCAACCTTTAACTCTCACCAATAAAACCACTTCCTCTCTCTCTCCCTCTCTCTTTATTTCTTTTCTCTCATAGCTGTACATCACAGTCATATTCCTCCGTCTTCTTCAACACACAACACTCCTCCACCTGCTCCTCTGTTCCTCATATATATATATATATATATATATATATATATATATATATCATCACCACACGCTCGTTCACACAGAGAAAAAAAAAACCAAAAAAAATACAAGACCAAGAGACCTCACGAGAGAGCAGAAGCGAAAAGAGAGAAAAAAGATGGTGGTGTCTTATACAGATTGTGTAAAGCTCCTAGCTTTCTCTCTTTTCGTGGTAGCTGCTTCTGGGTTCTACAGGAATATGCCTCTTGTGCCCTTTGATGAAGGCTACACTCACTTGTTTGGAAATGATAACCTTGTTGTTCACAGAGATGGCAAATCTGTCCATCTATCTCTTGATGAAGGAACTGGTCTCTGTTTTTTTTCTTTTTCTTTTTGGGTTTTTTTTTTCTTTTCTTGATGTCTTTGTTTGGGTTTCTGAGCGTTTGTTGTTGTTGTTGTTGTTGTTGTTGTTGTCTGTTTGCATGTTTACAGGGTCTGGATTTGTGTCACATGACCTCTATCTTCATGGTTTCTTTAGTGCTTCTATCAAGTTGCCTGCAGATTACACTGCAGGAGTTGTGGTTGCCTTCTATGTGAGTTATCTGATTTTTTTCTCTTCAAATAATAAATATCTTTCATTTTTACCTTCCATGGTTGATTTTCAACTTCAATCTCATTTTATCAGACACAGTCAGTTTTTTTTTTCTTTAATTTTCTCTTTCATACTCGGGTTTGAAATCTGATATAACCGTCCAAAATCTGAACTTTCGCTTCAAAAAATTTAACTATTGATATATTTTTTCCCCCCAACTGAGACCAATTTTAAAGGCCTTATAAAAATGTAACCCAAATAAATGAAGAAATCAATCCCATTCACAGATAGGTTATTTATTTATTTTTTTCAAAGAGTGTGTTCATCTGTTATCAATCAGAGGAACCCATATATTAACAAAGCTTGAAGCTTGTGTATACAGATGTCAAATGGTGACATATTTAAGAAGAACCATGATGAGATAGACTTTGAGTTCTTGGGCAACATCAGAGGCAAAGATTGGAGGATTCAGACCAATGTATATGGCAATGGAAGCACCAACATAGGCAGAGAAGAGAGATACAATCTCTGGTTTGATCCCTCTGATGATTTCCATCAGTATAGTATTCTCTGGACTGATTCCCAGATCATGTGAGTATCCAATTATCAATCTTTCTATATAAAAATTGGTCCTTTTTTGTTGATGAGTATGGAATTTTACTGATTTTAGGGTGTGATTAATTGCTCTGTTAAAGCTGGATTTCTACTTGTACAGCATCTGCTCTGTTTTTGTCCCATTTTGGCGTCCCCTGTTTTATCAAAACCACTTTTTTACCTTTTTTCAGCTAACTAAATATAATAGGTATTCTCTGTTTCAATGACATGTAATGTAATAAAATTTAAACCATAGATTTTTTTTTTCTTATTGTTGAAGATTCTACAGAACAATGACCTTGGTGTGATTGAGCATAATAGGAAGCTAAAATAGGATGAGTTTTGGGTGTTTAGACTTTAGATTGAAATTTCATAGTTTTCAAATTATAATCTAATATTTACCATCATTATTTAATGTTTTAACTATGTTTGTTTTATCGGATAGTCTTTCTTCTGTTCAGTTCATTTCTTACGTATATACTGTATTATTTTCGTTGCAGATTTTTCGTGGACAGCGTACCTATTAGGGAATTTAAGAGAACGGCTTCAATGGGAGGAGATTTTCCTTCTAAGCCAATGTCATTGTATGCCACGATATGGGATGGGTCCGATTGGGCTACTGGTGGTGGTAAATACAGAGTAAACTACAAATATGCTCCTTATGTCACGGAATTCTCCGATTTCATCCTCCATGGTTGTGCCGTTGATCCCATTGAACAATCTTCATCAAGGTGTGACACCACCACCCAAGGTTCCGAAGAATCAATCCCTACTGGTGTCTCCCCAATGCAAAGAATTAAAATGGATAACTTTAGGACGAAACATATGACATACTCCCTACTGCTATGACCAAATTCGTTACAAAGTTCCTCCATCTGAGTGTGTGATTAACCCCCTTGAATCCCAACATCTCAAAGTGTATGATCCTGTCACATTCGGAGGAAGCCGTCTCCGCCATGGGAAACGACACCACCGGAGCCGAACTAGCCGGTCAGAGGCCAATGCCATTTAAGAAGTGGGCATGATTGTCATGTCACATATCATCTCCTTGGAGTTCGATTTAGTTGGGTTAAGTTATTTTTGTGTATAGACAGGGGAGATAATAGCACAGATTTATTGAGAGGGTGATATGGTTTGATGGGTATGTGTATAGTTCATACCTTTGATTTTATCAATTGATGCTGCTGGTCTTTGGCTTTTAAAAAAAAAAAAAACCTTTTTTATGTATTGAATTTGGTGATGATTTTATTTTTCTCTACTTTTTGGACACCCTCATGGGTTCAATAAATATATTCAGCTTATTGGGTTACTCGTTTATTTTATTAGGCGTTAGGTATTGGTGCATTAATTATTATATATTACATTGTAAGCATTTTCTCTTTCTTCCCACTTTGTGTTGGAAGAACCTGTGAAGTTTTGCCCACTTGATAGAGAGATGTGAATATTTTTTAAAAGGAAGCTTGTTGTCTTGTTTAGAGCAAAATTTGTCAAATGGGTGGTTGGGAAATGTAAGTGGGTTCAATGCACAGCAAAAATGGCAGTCTGTTTGTCTGTCTTGTTTCTAGGATGCTTTTGATTCTGTCCAAAAATTTAACTTAGAAATTTCAGGATGCCCCCACCACAATACTATAGAAGAAGAAATCTCTAGTGTGAGGTGTATATGTCTTAATTGCACCAGTTAATAAGAAAAAGTGGACAAGAATTAGCATCTAAGATTTCTTTCGTCGTCGTCGTCATTGTCATTGCAGATTATTCAAATGTTAAGGGAAGATTTGGCCACAATTTTATCTGCTTTGTAATACTAAACATTGACTGCTTATAAAGATATGCTTTATGTCTTTATAAACAATTTAGCATTTTCATGATAAGATTTTTATATCAAATCAAAGAAAAGCTTACAATCCCAAAACAGAGGAGATATTTGCAACTTTTGTATTTGGGTTCTGCACTTGGGCTCACGACTTACATCTTCCAGTGGCTAATGGGCAAATACGTCCAATTCATAGTCAGACCAATTTACTTTTGAGTCCAAAATCCATAATCAAACTAGGGACGAAATATATATATATTCTTGTTTTGACCGATCATTAACGATTCGAGAAATTTGTATTAATTATAAATAAAGATACACTTAGGGGCCGTTTGTTTTTTTCCCCAATAAATCTTATTAGCTATTATCACTTAAATTAAGATAAATAAATGTGTTTGTTTTTTTAATTTATATCTTATTTTAAGATATATATGTCTTATAGAAAAAGTAAAAAAATATGGCTTTTCACTTATGTAATAAGTTATAATTAATACTTTCACAATCACTTCCACAATTAACCTTGAACAATTAACTATTACCAAAAATAACCTTAAATAAAAAAAATCCCTACTTTCCTAAACAACTCTAACCCTAACCCTAACACTACACTAACCTAACCCTAAATTGACCTAGGAGGCGGAGGCGGCTGATGCGGCAGCGGCAGCGGCGGTTGATACGACAGCGACGGCGGCGACGAAGGCCTCTTCTTGATCGCGAGCGTCACTGGTCAGAGTCTTCGTCGTTGCCATCGTCGTCGACAATTAGATGAACAAGCAGGAAGTTGAGGGAGCCGACGAGCGGCTTGGGGATCTCAGAGACTCTAGAGTGGAAGATCTCAACGGTGAGGAAGGACTCGCGGACTGGTCAAGTTAGTGGAAGCGTGAATCGCTCGTTCTAGACGGGTCGGGTCGGTCAGAGTGTCGGAGTGGGTGGCAAGTCGTTTCTCCAGTTGACGTTTTTGAGGTGTTTCCAGGAGATTACTGTGATTTCGAGATCGAGAGGATTTGGAGACGCGGCGGTGGATGTTGGCACGCGGCGGCGACAGCGGTGGTGAAGGTTGATTCTTTGGTCATGATGGACTGATGCCTTAGATGTTTTTTTTCAATAATATAAAATATTTTATTTTTTATTTTATTTTAAATAAAATATTTTAATTGGTAAATAAAATTTTAAATGAATAAAAATAACTTTTTTATATAAAAATAAATATTTATTAAAAATGAAAATACATTAAAAAATAAAAATAAAAGATCTTAAAAGTTAAATGATTAGTTAAAATAGGGATAGAATAGTAAAATCAAAACTACTTAATATTCAGGTGGAATACTCTTAAATAAAAAACAAACAGAAAAGAGTATCCTAAATATTAAGTGATATTACTTTACTTACTTAAAATAAGGTCTTTTAATACTTAAGACAAAAAACAAACACCCCCTTAATCACAATTTCAATATCAAGTTTGGGGGGCCAACAAGTAAAATTTTCATTTTTAAGAAGTAAATATAAAATTTAGACAAAATATTAGTATTAAAATGAGATTTTCAAAAAGGCTGAACTAGGCAAACCCATAGCTTCGTCGCTGACCCTAGTCAAGAAGACATAACTAGACTTACCTTGTAAATGTATATTCTAAATACATACGTCAACAAAATTAATAAAAAAAATAAAGTCAAAACAAATTATAAAATAGACATGAAATGCAAATACAATCAAAAAACTAATTAAGCAGTATCCTATGATTTACATGCAAAATGATTTTATATTAAAATACAATAATGCTACTTTACCCAAATTTGGTGTTCAAATCTTGTGCCCAAATGATATGGCAACAATATTATCCATTCATTTAAATTTTATTAGATTTGTATGATTTAAATGAATGGATCAGAGTGTTGCATCATCATTTGGGAACCAAATTTGGGTAAAGTAGCATTACTCATTAAAATATTAGTTTGATTAATTTGAAATATACAAATACAATATTAAAAGAAATCTAATTTATTACTTTCTAAAAAGTTCTAATGTATTTGATTATTGTAATAGTTTAGTTATGATGGAGCATTCACGACACATAAGGAAATAAATATACATTTATATTACTATTTATTAACAAATCTAAAAACAAAAGAATAATCAAAAACCATTAAAAAAAATTAACTTAACAAGCATATATCTAAATTTCAACCAAAATAAAAGAAATTTATTAAACTGTAATAAATCAAAGTATAAAAGTATAGAAAGTAATACTAACCGAAAAGAGAAAGGATGAGAGCAAACCAATTATATCAGTTTATTTCTCTATATATTTTGAATGCTTACACAATAAGCCTATATATAGGTATATGGAGAATTGAATCTACAATGAAATAGGAAATAAGATCAAGAGAGGTAATTGCCCTATATTGAAATAGGAAATGAGATGAAGAGAATTAATTACAAACTATTCTCTAGGTGGTGAAAGTCAATTATTTCACAACACTCTCCTGTAGACGTACGCCACCTAGATAAAAATTTCTGAGATTCTTCTAAAAAATATTGGCCGTGCTTAAATATAGCGTCATTAAAAACCTTGCCAAGAAAACCCAGTGGGACAAAACTTGATCATGGGAAAAAGAGTGCAGTGCACAAATGTCCAAAATGAAGAATGTTCTCCCCCTGAAAAGTGCTTCATTCTCAATCTTGTAGTTTGCTAAGTCAACACATCTCAATGCCATATATCAATTTCTCTAATGTTGTCATTTGTAAGGTCTTCGTAAATAAATCTACAAGGTTATTTGTAGTCGTTATCTGCTTGACATCAATTTGTCGGCTTTCTTGAAGTTCATGAGTGTAGAAGAACTTTGGTGTTATGTGCTTAGTTATATCTCCCTTGATGTACCCTCCTTTGACTTGTGCAATACATGCTGCATTATCTTCATATATTATTGTTTCCGAATATGTGATTTGGGGCAGTTTACAAGTACTTTGGATATGATGAATAACATACCTCATCCATACACACTCTCGACTTGCTTTATGAAGCGCAAAGTTCTCAGAATGATTTGAAGAAGTAGTAACGAGAGTTTGCTTGGTAGTGCGCCACAAAATTGCTCTACCATTATATGTGAAAACATATCCAGTCTGTGAACGTGACTTATGAGGATCAGAAAGATAACCAGCATTAGTATAACCGACAAGTCCTGAACTATTTGACCTTGAATAAAATAAACCCAAGTTTATAGTTCCTCGAAGGTATCGGAAAAATATGTTTGATCCCATTCCAATGTCTTCGAGTTGGCATAGAACTGAATCTTGCCAATAGATTCACAGAAAATGCAATATCTGGTCTCGTACATTGTGCTAAATATAATAAGGCACCAATTGCATTAAGATACGGTACTTCTGGACCAAGTATCATTTATCAATATCCTTAGGTCGAAATTGATCTTTCTTAGGATCTAAAGACCGAACAACTATAGGAGTATTGACGTAAGTTAATTGATGGACACATATTCCATTTGATTTATGCTCAATCTCCAGGTTGAGACAGATTTTGGTTTTCCCCAAATCTTTCATTTCAAATTCTCTTTTCAAATATTCAGCAGTTTTTAGATGCTCTTCAGGAGTTCCAATTAAATTCATGTCATCGACATATACTGCTATTATGGCAAACCCGATTTTTGGTTTCTTTATGAATATACACGGATATATATTATCGTTAATATATCCTCCCTTATAAGATATTCACTAAAATGATTATACCACATTCGTCTGGATTGCTTTAAACCATATAAAGATCGTTGTAACTTTATTGAATACAAGTTACGAGAATTTGAATTACATGCTTCTGACATTTTAAATCCTTCAAAGATTTTCATATATATATATTGGTATCTAGTGACCCATATAAATATGTTGTCACTGTAAGGACCTCGATCTTATGATTGGCTTATTTCATGACAAACCACACCACATTGGTGATGATTGTGTAATGGGTAGCTTAGGTCCTTGTCGGCAAGCTTCCAAACATCTCCATGACTTCAAGAGCAAAAGGTATACTCACTTGACTTTGTCTCTTAAAGAGTTTAGGTGCACACACACACTTCATGCATATCTTGTTCATCTTGCATTTGTGTTATTTATTGTGTATATGTGTGCATCCATTACACAACTCACACGAGCACATCTTTGTTTGTCTTTACGTGTGGTTGTTTCGTTTTACGTTTTTCGTTTATGTTCGGAAACGTCCTCACCCGCACGATGGTGTGCTTGTGTTGTGTCCACGCTTGCACGTTGGTGTGCTTGAGTCTTAGCACGATTTGTGACCATAGAGAGGCTCCATTTGTGCTCTCTTGGATTGTTATTTGGTTACATGGTTTTATATCCATGATTGTGGGAATTTTGTTATTGACCAATTCCGACCTTTGGTCACTCTTTTGACCATAAATCTTTCTACGTTTATCCAAATCTTGTTTTGTTAATTGGAGTAGAAAGTAGACTTCCATACCTTTCTAATGGTATATTATTCGTAATATTTTATGACCAGTTTGGTTTGATTTTGAAGTCTCCAAAAAGACCACTGAAACAGAGCATCTCTGCTGTTATCCGGTTTTGACCTTTGGTCACTTAAATGACCATAACTCTTTCTACGGACATCAAAACCTCATTCTGTAAATTGGAGTAGAAATTATACTTTTATACCTTTCCAACAGTATATTATTTGAAAGGTTTCGATATCGTTTGGTTTTGGTTTGGGTCGCTCGAAACCAGAGCTGTTGTGCTGTCCAGTGTGTTAGGTGACATGCAATGCCACTTGTGCATGTCGCCTGACAAGTCGCCTTTTGACGCCAGAAATCAGTTTTTCCTTATCCTAAATAACGTGGCTTCACTTGGATCATATAAATACATCATCTTCTTCCCCAATCAGACCTAAAGCTCTGAAATTTACATTCCTAGTGAGAGAAAGAGCTTTCCTAGAGAGAGAAAGCTTCAAGCTTTGTTCATTGACTCTCCAAACCCAAAACCCATCTCACTCTTGCATCATTCCACATCATTTGAGCATAAGTCTTTATTGTTTCATGACTAGGTAAGCAAGAACTTCTTTGAATATCATTTATTGTTCTTCTTACTCTAGATTAGGTATTTATTGCTTAATTAAATACCTTGACTAACTTTATTGCATGTATTTATGAGTCTAAATTGCATGGTTGGGTTTGTTTGTGATAGCTTGTGAAAATACACTAAGAGTGACAAAACTAACCTAGAGGG
Organism: Dipteronia sinensis; assembly: GCA_033220585.1. Taxonomy (NCBI): domain Eukaryota; kingdom Viridiplantae; phylum Streptophyta; class Magnoliopsida; order Sapindales; family Sapindaceae; genus Dipteronia; species Dipteronia sinensis. Next base: position 47,086,567 of record CM065638.1, on the reverse strand, counting down.
GGGGGGGGGGGGGTGAATTCAATTAATCAAAATTAAACAACACAGCCCCTAATCTCTATCACAATCAATCATTGCCATAATAAAAGTGCGGAATAAACAAAAAGACACAATGATATGATTTACGTGAGAAACCCTCCAACTGGGTAAAAACTCAAGGGCCTAATCGCCAATCGAACCCTCAAATCCACTATTTGCAGAAACGATTACAACCTAGGTTGACCACATCACACCTAATCGGTTATTAATCCGTCTTTGCTACCCGCAGGCCTTTAATAGTGATTTTAGGCTCTTGCTTGTATACTACTCAAAGCAAATACATGACTTAACTCTTAAATGAAGAGATATGAAACCTAAAGTGAATATGATGATATTCTAAATGCACAAAATGCAAGGTCAACATATTTAATGCTTATCTAGTCATGTATGAATGTTTCAAACAATCCTAGATATCATGTTGCTATATGACACACATATAACCTAGCTATATGAAATCAAAGCATTCCTAGATGCAATAGCTATCACAATACAACAACCCAAACATCAACAAAAATCTCTATTTATAATGAAGAATTATAATCTAGATGTATAAGAGACATAAAAGAGATTTCTTGTTAAGCAAGAACACAAGGATAGATGAGAGTGGTGTTCTACTTACCAAGTAAGCTATGTTGATGAAGACCCATGCTTAGAAACATCCTAGATGAAGCTAGATGATGATAGAAACATGAATGAATGATGGGTGATTGGGTTTTGAACAATAAAAAAGGTTTCTTGCAACCTTTTCTTGCAAGACACTCTTGAGCTCTAAAAGGAATGAAAGAGAATGAATTCTGAAGCTCTAAAGAGGCAAGGAAGAGGTAAGGGCATATATATATATATATATATATCAAGCCCTAGACGAAAGACACCGTTTTGAAAACAATAACAAAAACCCGTCATTACCGCTACGCATACCGCGGCTCGGGCAAGTTGTCCAGACCGTGGTACGCGCAACAGTGTGCCTATTGGACAACAACGTGGTTTGGACCACTGTGCGTGCAGTGCACAGGCCGCGGTCAAGGCATCAGGGGCCTACTGAAGTTTACCGTGTCATAGACCACTGGGTGTATGTGTGTACAGGAAGCGGTCCAGGCAGCATGAGTCGATTGATGATTACCGCTCTATATGCCGCGGTGCAAGCAGTGCTTGCCAAGCGGTCTAGGCCGCGGTACAAGAAGAAACCCTATTTTCTAGGCAGACTCAACACACAAAGATATGTGCAAAATGTGCAAGTGTGGAGTATGATAGGTGACATACAATACATCATCCAATAGTATGTAAACAAGAATATAATGCATGCAAGTGAGTGTGTGCAGCTATATCCCTTCAAGTAAAAGTAGAGTCAAGTAATCTACCTTTCTTGAAGCACTTGGAGTCAATTTGAAGATCTTCAAATCCTAATCTACCCTTTTACAATGATTAACCCCAAATGTGATTTTGTCAACGAAATAAGCCAATCATAAAGTGAGGCACTTACAGCTTGCATTATTAGGTCATTTATGCCTAAATAGCTAATCCATAAATGTTCATGTATGCTTAATTAATGATTAGGTTGACTTTGTGCATCTAGTCAAGTTCTTGAACATTTATGTGTGTTTGTTTTGTGATAGCTAAATTGATTAGGTCATTTTGCCTAAAAGCTAGGTCATAAACATTCATTTGTGATTCATTGATAACTAGGTTGAAATATTGATTCTTAATCAACTAGTTAAGCTTATTGAATGTTTATGCATATTTTGTGTAACAATTAGTTTGTTGGAAATTCTCTACAAATCTAATTGAGTTTGTTTGTTGATAGACTTTTGTCTAAGACTTGTATTTAGTGAATGATTAAATGTCTTGTCTCAATCACATGAATATATGCTAAGTTTATGTTGAATACATTGTGAGCATATTTGTTGATTCATTGTGATTGTTTGTGATAGCTAGGATGGTTGTTATTGATAACATCTAGCTAAGTCTTTATGCTTTGCATTTAGACATTTAACAACTTGGATTTGTTTCTACAAACTCCTAGTTGAGCAATTTGTGTAGTCTTCCATAAATTGCATTGAGCATCATTTCACATGGTCACATAGACATTTCATACTCTTCATTGATTCAAAGTCTTGTGGCTTCGAGGTGAAGTTGCACAAGCATTGAAGTCTTGCAACCAAAGTGTGGTTGGCAAGCATTGTGTCGGGAATCCATTGTAAAAGGCCTGCGGGTAGAGTAGGAGGTGCTCACGCCAAGAGTAGTGTATCAGGGGATATCACTAGGGATTGAACCAAGAGTGGCGAGTGATAGTGTCCATAGCCTGAGGTTATCTAGAGTGAGAGTCCGGGTATCACTTGATGGTGTAATCTTTTATTCATATAGTGGATTTCTGTGATCGTCTGTGGCTAGAAGGATAGCCCGTGGTTTTTCCCTTGTCGAAGGGTTTCCACGTCAAAATCAAGTGTTCTTTATATTTCCGCACTTTTACTTGATTTTGTATGTTTGTTTTAATTGGGTTATATGTTTAATATTGACTAATCGAAAAAGTTGGTAATAATTGATTAACAACCCATTCACCCCCCCTCTAGGTTGTAGACACACGTTTAAGCTGTATTTTCAGTCACCATATCCATAAGACAGGCTTCAAGTCTTTCGGATACTGCTGATCGCACCAAAATTGTTATATATTTTGTCTCCAAGAAAGAGGGTACTACATGGGTCTTCTCTATCTCTCTTCTTCTAATTATTTATTTGTATTTGTCATGAGTAGTTAAATATCCCACTAAGGATTGTTGTGAAACACTTGTGAACTTTGAGCTTTGTAATGAACTCTATCTTTATTAAATCTATTAATTATGTTCCATTCATTGTTTTAATTGCTTCCCTTAATTGATTGTCTTTGATTGTACACTCCTCTCTTTGCTAATTGATCATGGAAATTAATTGAGTAGTTGATTAGGTATACACTCTACTTGGTCTTCTTCAGCTCATTTGAATGGAAGGGTTAAACAAGAGTACATTCCTCAAGTGAGACCTGGAATTAACAATCTCAATTTTTATCTAATCTCAAACGAGTAATCAATTCTATACACTCTAGGTTGATTTCTTGTGAGAGGTTAAGCACCAATACTATACACTTTAGGTTGGTGACTTTACAAAGAGGTTGGTCCCTTAATTTGATAGATGTGCATTAATGGAAAATCTCAAGTGAGTGGCCAATACTGTACACTCTAGGTTGGTCATTCATGAGGGATAAATAATCAACACTCTACACTCTAGATTGATTACATAAGATTAATGTACACTCATGAGAGTTCATGATTTGCCCATTATTCGCGTGTTGGATCCATCAATACCTTAGTTCCCACTCATCTCATTCATTCTAGCCTAGTTGCATTTAGTATAACTTAGTTTAATTGCATTTTAGTTGTTAACCTTTTCAAACCAACCATGGCATTTTTCTTTTATGCATGTTAGTATTATTAATCCTAATATAATAATCGCTACCCCTAATCCATGAGGACGATACCCTTACTTGCCATTGCACTTGTTTTGTAAACAGTTTGAGACATTTAAGGACTTTATAAATATTTTGGACGGACATTTTCTAACCACAAAAACGTATTCGTCAACTGCCAAACTTATTAAAAATCGAAACGTAATTGATTCCATTACGTGAGAATATGTCTCATCGTAATCAATGCTTGGTCTATAAGAGAACCCTTGCGCAATGAGTCGTGCCTTATATCTCACGATTTTGTTTTTCTCATTACATTTTCGAACAAATACCCATTTGTATTCAACGGTTTTGACGTCTTTAGGCGTTTGGACTACTGATCCAAAAACTTCTCGTTTGGCTAATGAAGCCAATTATACTTGAATTACTTCTTTCCACTTAGGTTAATCATATAGTGAAACGAGAATTTGAATTATATGATTCTGGCATTTTGAATTCTTCAGGGATTATTCTGATCATAGAAATATTAATTATTCAACAAAGTATTTGCTTATGATCAATACTAGGTTTCTAGAGTAAACCCTTCATTTTAAGGTATAAGTTATATCTCGATATCTTAATTTTCGTACAAATAATTGTTTTAATGAAAAACGTTTGATGTCTTCAAGCGTCTACACTATATGTCCATAAATATAGCACTGTCTTTTGGACAATAGTAATATGTCAACATTCATCAATAATTTGTGGTTCAAGATCCTTATCAGTTCATAATATACAGAGTAACACTTTAAAAGATCTCAATTTTTGTTCACAGTACATATGTCTCTTCAAGGGCTACTGTAAAATTTTACGGCTACTGTAAAATTTCATAGTGAGGAGATGTAAAATTTTATAGTGGAGAGCTGTAATATTTGTATACTTTCAGTAAACGTGCATTTACATGGGCAATTGAGATCCCTTTATTTTATGAGTCTCAGGGGGGGGGGGGGGGGGGGGGGGATCACATTTCATTACTTTGTACCTCTTCAAAAAGGTTTTTGTCTCTTCAAAGACATTTAACTATTCGGGAGTTATGATGAAGATTACATATAGGTCGAGCATTAGTCTTAATTAACGTTGTTGACAGTGATTTTTGTGTTTATGTAAACGTGATCACATGACTAACAAATTATGGTGAACTAACAATAATATTATGAACCAAGAAAAGTAAAAAGAGCATGCACACACATATTTTATGTGGAAAACCCGGGAAGGGAAAAAACCACAGTTGCCGGTGATGGCGAGAAAAATACTTCACTATGATGAATCTGTTACAAGCTCAACCTCTCTTACCCTCTTGTATACTTAGTTTTCGTTAACTCTTTCAAGGGTATTTTCAGGGTCTATTTATACTTGTATAGAACTCTAATTCTTGGAGTACAAGTAAAAGAAAATGTGGTAGTAACTTAATGAGACTCTGACTTGTTGGAGTCCTTTTAATCTTCTTTCCCGTTTTGCATTGCTTGCGTTTTAAACGCATCAGGTCTTTTGCCTATTCTGGACTCTGATATCTCTAAGGAAGTCTGTTTCCTTATCAAAGTATGCTTCATGAAGTCTTATTTGAATAAGATTCTTCTTTTGCGTATTTGAGTCGTGATTACATTGAATTCTACGTTTTCCACGTGTCATTCACCCGAGCATTTTTCAGAATTTTCCATGTGTCGTTTAGCCTACCATCTGCCAAACCCGACCAAACCTCTTTCACCCCGACTAGGGATCTACACCCGATCAAATAACTAGACCTGACCATTTGGGTTTCCTTGACCATCTTGGGCTTTCCCGACCGAATCTTCTTTACTTGATCAATCTAATTACCTTTGTTGAATGTTTTCCACCCGTCCATCTAAGTAACCCTAACCAGGTATTATGGGGTTATCTTCTAGCCATCTTAGATTGGCTCAATCTAGTCGACATTCGTTTACACATCACTTTTAATCTCCACGAAACATGGTGTTTATGCTGACGTGTCATCTTTCCGGATTTTACCAATAACAATACCCCCTTAAACATTCAAACCGAGCATCTTGTTCAACAAAGAGAGCTCGTTCGGTGAGATATGTTTAACTCGTGTGTCTTTTTGTCTTGTAGCTCATTAGTGCTTATTAATGCTTAATAGCTAAGCTTTAAATTTTAACTACAAGCGTTTGATTTGCCTAGGTGATTTAACGTGAGTGACGAAACTGACAACAGTTGATTTGAATTTCAAATGGTGCGTGATCTCTGGGATTCACACACCAACCCCCACTTTCGCATGACGTCACTTTCACCTATTTATATATTTTAAAAACTCTTCATTTTCCCTCTCACAAGATCTTTGCATTTCTCTCGTTCAAAATTGGAACCCTATTTTTCTTCGAAGCTTTTCTTCGCTAAAGTTTTCTCGAAACTCTACATCTTCCTCGGACCTTCAACTTCATCTTCGTCAACGTTCACTTTTCATCCACTCTAATTGTTCAGGTATGGATCCTATTACCCGTCACCACTTTGTTGATCTTTTAATACGTGCTATTGAAACTAGAGACAAAGAGAAGGTTGATAGGATTGAGTTTATTTTACGGGGACGTTCTCAAGACTACACCCCTTCAACTTAACCCACATCTCTCAACGTTGATTACTCAGATGCTCACCTTGAATATCAACCTTCTTGTTTTGATCCAAACACTGCTAATCCAAACGTTATTTCTGCTAATACATCCCCAGATATGTCGGGACATCAATATCCGGTCGGGGAAGCAGAGCAACCGCTAGGGATTCCCCAATGATTGATTTGAAGATTCCTTCCCAACTGCGAAAGATAGAAGACGTTCCCAAAAGGTGTCGGGTACATTTATTGAAGTTTTCTGCTGACTATCCATGCACCTTTGATTCCCAAGTGAATGTGGTGACCGCGCAAGAGATAATAAAATACAACAAGAAGGGTTTTTCTTTCTGTTACTTTGTCGCTTTCATAGTTAGGCATTAGAATTAGCATGAGTTTTGATTATATCTTTCTAATCAATTGTTGATCTTTTTAATATTTTGATTGAAGTTATCAATGAAAATCCCTTTGAGAGAAAAATTTCAAAAGACCAAGAAAATTGTTCTAAATTTGTCTTTGTTTATAAAGATAATCTTATAGCACCTGAGATTGCTAACGCCAAATGGGTGCTCGGGAGGCCTAGTGAGGAGGCCAAAAGCAGAAGTCCCAAAGACAATGCATACTCACTGAGACTAACTGGGTGTATTAAAGCACTATTAGAATGCCTTCAAGTCGTAGATGCCTGATGGGATGCGTAGAAAATTGAACGGGGAAATGAATTACTCAAACTTGAATGCCGGTTAATAAGATACTGAGCTAAGATAAGTCAAGTTAATGAGATATGGAACATCCCTGTTGCAGCAAATCTTGAGTAACAGACTACTTGGAGACGTCCCAGTGACTTAGTTGCCAGATAAAAGACAAGAGTCTATAAATTAGATACCAAGCCAATGGTCCATAAAAGAACACAACTTGGCAAGAATTCGAGATTGATAGTGTGCGGCCCGAGCGAAGAGGGTCAAAGATTGTTCACACAGACAACTAGAGGAGATCGGTTGGTAAGATAAACCGATCGGTTCGGCATAGTCTGATCGGTTGATGAGATGACTAATCGGGTCAAGGATGATCAGTTAAAAGGAAAACTGATCGGATCAAAGATGGTCGGTTAATAAGATAACATACTAGACCAAGTTGGGTCAGTTGAAGAAATAACTGATCGGGTCAAAGACAAACAATTAAATTAAGGCGATGAGATAATGAATCAATCAGTCACTTTTATAAAATTAAGGTGATGAGGTGATTGGATCAATTAGTCACTTTGACATATACGCGGTTTAAGCTAATGTGTAATTCGTGCCTTATGACTAATTAATCGGTTATCAGATCGGTATGGCCAGATGAGTTACTCAGCTTAGTGCAGCGATGAAAATAAAGTGCAACATATGAAGAAACTGTAGGGACCCTGGATTACCGATCGTGCAGCGAAAGAACATTAAAAAAAAATATTTCAATGAAATACTGAAACTGCGACCAGTAAACCATATGATTTATTTTTCGGAACAGTAAAACAAAAAGAATCAAAATCAAAACATAAAAGAGAAGAGAAGAAACAATATTATCCATACCTACTTAAGAGGCTCCTTCTTTTTAATACGATATGCTCATGGTTTGAACCACTTGATCTTCCTGACTATCTCTTGGAATTGGTAATAGCGTGTGGGCGCGTCACAGTACTCAGGAAAAACAGGAGAATACAGAGAGAAGAAGAAGAAAAAAAACAATTTATTTTTTCTTTTTGGCCGAACCCTAGAACACTTCTAGGTTTTTTTTTTCTCTAAATGCTCAAAACTCCTTTGATCGTATGTTTTTAGTGTTGTGTTATAGTTTCCAAAAACATATATCATATATATATATATATATATATATATATATATATTTATTTATTTATAAAACTAATCAATTAAATCTTTTAAGATATCTGATATCTTTAAAGATATTAATTATGTTTTTGATTCGAACTCAAACTCTTTAAATTCAAAATCAAATATTTAATTTAATAAAATAAAATAATCATATTATCTTATTTTGTTCAAAATCAAATATCAATTAAAACCCTCCATTTAATGATTAATAACATAATTAAATAATCGTATTATTTAATTTATTCAATCACCATTATTCATTAATTAAATAATCTCATTATTCAATTAATTCCCGAATAAATACGTGTCACTTTCGTAACACAATTAATTGGACAATCCAATTAATTAACCGAGACCCTTGTTACCTAAAACGACCGGGCTAGCAAGGGGACCTAATGGACCCGCAGTTTTTTTGAGCTCCAATAATCTTTAGAAATAATTAATTAAACTCTTTCATTAATATTTCATGATTATTAACTCCGGTGTTATTCCACTAAAAATCCGAAGCTGCACTCTCTCAACTGTAGATGTCTTTACACAAACTAATAACTTTTGGTGTCCATCAATATAGCTATTACATATGGTATAATCCTCCACAAGTAGTTCGTAATAAGAACTGGGTCGTAATGTCCGTTATACCCCTCTAATTATATCTTTCCATTAAGTACCATTGATTTTCTAACGAACAATAAATCCTACATTCCTCACGGAATTAGGAGAGAGCTCATATTTTTCAAGCCCCGAATCAACCCTTAAGGGAACTAACATCTACTTCTCACAAGAAGGAGTGGATTCCACTATTGTGTACAAACCTTCCCAACCACAAGCCAAACTGTAATCCCAACATACGGAGCATATTGATCGGTAATACTACTCTGACCTCACCCATGGTATATCAAAGACCACGATCTAACCTGAAGGAGTCGATAAGACACTCAGGATTAAGATCATCCACATATAGCCATCATTAATTGATATATATATAAATCTCATCGTTAAACAGATTTTAGTGAGAGATTCATATAGATCATGGCCTAGTTCTATATGATCACATCATACAAGGTGCATCCATTCTCATATCTCCATATGAATGATCCAGGATAGGATCACTGTACACTATGAAATGGATTACAGCAGTAGATTAACCACAAATAAAGTACCCAGCTTTAGTTGCTATCTACAGACTCTTTAGATTGCACGTTTCTTAATGTATCCATCTGTATATGACATTCATAAATACAGTTCGAGATTACATCAGACAATCTTGGATGTTAAATACACAAGTTATACACAATATATGATATAAGAAGAATGAATTAAACTATTCTTTTATTTATGTTAACATTCCATTCACAACTTACAAGCTTTAAGGCATAAACCCCAACAATCTCCAACTTGCACTAAAGAATGAGAGACATATCTCGTAACTTTAGACCTTATTGGTGACCAGCAAACACTTTAACCAGTAAGGTCTTCGTAAATGGATCAGCATGACTGTTCTGTGAGGCTATCTTTGTGACGATCACATCTCCTCTTTGCAATATCTCTCTAATGAGATGATACTTTCCCTCTATATGCTTCCCTCTTTTGTGGCTTATTAGTTCTTTGGAATTAGTCACAACACCACTATTATCACAATAAAGTGTAATAGGCTTATCCAGATCTGGAACAACTTCCCTATCACTCAAGAACTTATGGAGCCAAACAATCTCTTTAGCCGCTTTACAAGCAACTACATATTTAGCTTCTATGGTGGAGTCAGCAATGCAAGATTGCTTTATACTTCTCCAGACAAGGGCTCCACCACATAGGGTGAATACTGATCCAGACGTGGACTTCCTAGAATCCTTTTTTGATTGAAAATCAGAATCTGTGTATCCTAACGGGATCAAATCTTGTTCGGAATACACTAGCATATAGTTTTTTGTTCTCTAAAGATACTTGAGAATAGTCTTGACAGCAACCCAATGATCCAATCCTGGGTTGGACTGGTACATGATGACTACTCCCACTACATAGCAGATGTCCGGTTTCATGCATAACATAGCATAAATGAGACTATCTACTGCCGATGCATAGGGTACACGTCTCATATCCTCAATTTCTTGAGGCGTCTTAGGACACTGTTCTTTAGATAAGTGAACGTCATACCTGGAAGGAAAATTACCTTTCTTGGAGTTCTGCATCGAAAAACACAGAAGAATCTTGTCGATATACGATGCCTGAGACAGTGCTATGAGTTTGTTCTTACGATCCCTTATAAGTTGAATCCCTAGAACATAACTTGCCTCTCCTAAATCTTTCATTTAGAATTGGTTAGCCAGCTATCCTTTTACATTATACAACACTCCCACATCATTCCCAATGAGTAGGATGTCATCTACGTATAGGACTAAGAAAACTACTTTCTTGTTCAATGATGTGCTTATAGACACAAGGCTCATCGACGTTTTGCTCAAAGCCATAGGCTTTGATTACATCATCAAACCTTATGTTCCAAGATCTAGATGCTTGCTTAAGTCCATAGATGGACCTTTGCAGCTTGCAAACCTTTTGCTCTTGATTTGGAGACACGAATCCATCTGGTTGCATCATATAGATGCTTTCGTCAAGATTGCCATTCAAGAATACAGTCTTGACGTCCATCTGCCTAATTTCATAATCAAAATAGGTAGCAGTGGATAAGAGAATCCTAAAGACTTAAACATGGCTACTAGCTAGAAGGTCTTTTCATAATCGACCCCCTCTTTCTAGGTATAACCCTAGGCCACTAGCCTTGCCTTGAAGGTCTCTACCTTCCCGTCTACTCCTCTCTTTCTCTTGTATATCCACTTACACCCTATGGGTTTTACCCCATCTGGTAAGTCTAGAAGTTCCCAAACTGAGTTAGAGTACATGGACTCCATCTCGAGATTAATGGCTTTAAGCCATTCCTCTTTATCAGGATCTTCCATTGCATTCTTAAATGACAATGGATCATCCACACTATTAGCAGAGACAACATCTTGTCCCTCACTTACACCCAAATAGCTATTCAGGCTGTCTCACAACCCTTTTGCTATGTCTAGGTGGTAATGTATCATGACTAGGAATCATCTGACTCTCAGATGTTAATGGATCAACAACTCTTGTTGATCGAGTACTGGTCTCACCAGGCTCCAACTCATTTAATACAATTTTAGAACGAGGTTTATGGTCACTAATATAGTTATCCTCAAGAAACGTTGCATTTATCGATACAAATACTTTGTTATCTTCAGGACTATAGAAGTATCCACCTCTGGTCTTCTTGGAGTATCCTACAAACAAGTAGACCATATACTTGGGATCTAGCTTTCCAGTTCTTTTCTTCAGTACATGTGCTGGATAGCCCCATACGTGGAAATGTCGTAAACTAGCTTTACGACCATTCCACAACTCTAAGGGAGTCTTAGGAACAGATTTGGGTGGCACTACATTCAAAATCTATGCCGCTGTTTGTAACGCATATCCCCAAAAGGAATTTGGTAATGATGAGAAACTAATCATAGATATCACCATTTCCATTAGGGTTCTATTTCTCCTCTCTGCGACACCATTCTGCTGAGGTGTGCCAAGAGCTGTGAGTTGGGACACTATCCCATACTTGACCATAATGTCTTCAAACTCCTGGTCAAGATACTCACCTCTACGATCCAATCGTAGATTGTTGATAGTCTTTCCTAACCGATTCTCAACTTCAGCTCGGAATTCTTTAAACTTTTCAAATGTTCCTGACTTCCGTTGCATTAGGTAGATGTATCCGTATCTTGAGTAGTCATCTATAATGGTGACATAACACTCATAACCACCCCTAGCTTTAACATTAATCGGTTCACAGACTTCTGTATGTATAAGCTCTAGCAGTTCTTTAGTTCTAAGCCCTTTTCTTGTAAAAGGTCTCTTAGTCATCTTACCTTCCAGACAAGATTCACATACAGGTAAGGTGTCAACCTTTAACTCACTTAAAGGTCCCCTTTTTACTAGTTTGTTTATCCGGTCAAGGTTAATATGACCACACCTTAGATGCCAGAGATACGTTTCATTTTCTGGAGAAATCTTATGTCGTTTAGTTTTTGGTTTTTCAACCTTGAACATTTCGGTGTTGTATGTATTAATGGTCTTAACACATACAAATTGTTTTCATTAATTCCTGAACAAATATTCAGACCATTCTTTATAATAATAACTTATTTATTATAAAAAAAACACAATATAATTGTTCTAACAACTTAGAAACGGAAATTAAATTCCGTGTAAATCCAGGAATGAAAAATACATTGTCCAACAATATAAAATTATTATTACAAAAATGCAATCTAATTACGCCCACAGCTCATGCCGACATGACATTTCTTGAACCCACACGCATAGAGAATGCTTCCTCCTCAAGCTGTGTCCAAGAATCAGTCCACTGCAAAGAAGAACAAACATGGTTAGTGGCCTCCGAATCAACTATCCAAGGTGAAGAATCATTTTCGTCTAAACACGACTCAAGAACAAGTAAATCATATTTACCTTTCATTTTCTTCTTCTTGGCTACCTCCTCCAGATACTGAGGATAATTCCTCTTCCAGTGCATGACCTTGTCGTAATGGAAACATTTTCCCTTGCCCTGGTCGGTGGAGGCACCCTTCTTTTTGCTCTGGGCTTTCTTGGGTTTAGGCTTACCTTTCGCCTTCCCAACAAACCTCTTCCTTCTCTTATTATTAGAGGAAAATGGTTAGGCAACGTTTGCCTTACCAGTCTTACTTTTGCTGTCCTTAGTCAATGACTCAAAAGTAGTGAGCTCATTGAGCAACTGAGTGAGACTGAACTTTAGCTTGTTCATCTCATAGATACTCTTAAACTGATCGAAACTCTTCGGAAGAGTCGTCAGTATGATGCTCACCTGACTGGGTTCATCAATGGCCCCGCCAATAATCTCTGCCATGTTGAAATAGGACATCATGTTCATGACATGTTCCCAAACATATGCGCCCTCTTTCATCCGAGCAAGCATTGCGTAATGAACAGGTTCGTGCTGCTTTTGCTCAGAGGACTGTCCGAACATAGCCTGCAATGACTCCATTATTTCGAATGCGGAAGTCATTGCTTTGTACTTTGTGACAAGCGCGTTTGTCATACTAGCTAACAGATATGTTCGGGCTCTCTCATCTGATGAGACCCATTTTTGATATGCCTCATGAACAGTTCGTGCGGCATTGGTAGTATGAGCTGGAGGACATTCCTCCGTAAGCACAAACTTCAGGTCCTTAGTAACCAAAGTTGCATTGATGTTGTGTTTCCATTTAGTGTAGTTATATCCGGATAATTTATCATTTGCAAGTATTTGTAAGAGTGTAGATGACATGGCTGAGATAAACATAAAATAAGAAATTCATTCAGTCATACATTCATAACAAGTGCGAATGGTTTGTCATAAAATTAAACATGATGCATGAACATGTTTAATGAACAAGAACAACCCAAAAAGAATTACTACGCCACGATAATCTAACATACCACAAGTAAGTGCCACCTTACGGTTGGTCAAATTCTTGCATGTTAGATCGAGACACTCTCAATCAAATGATATTCCATAATAACTCTTATTTTTATATCACTCAACCATAATTTATTCAGTCAGGTTTTTAATTAACCAAGTTTAATCAAAACCTTGTGAGTGTAACCCATCATTTCAAATCTTATGAGCTTAACTCGAGAATTACCGCCTTTGGGTCGGTCAATCCCAAAATTCCCTTAGAAATCCTATCCTTCAAGAAGTCAACCTTGTTATTGATATTTGTGGAAACGCCCTCTAGGGAGGACGAAAGCAAAGCCGTCACGAGGTCCCACTTGGATCTCACGGTGTTGAACTAATGATGGAGACTGCGGGATATAATGCCATATATCCCTCTCCCACTCACTATTTTATAACTAGGGTTTTCTATAGTTGTTAATGCACCTAGATATTTACAATATTAAACGGCTAACTTCAATCTAGTAGTCTAGCGCGTTAACCTTTCTTTATTAGAATCTAATTATAATTAACTAATAAATTATTAAGATTTTTAACTCTTAAAAATCCAATCTATTAGTAATAATTCTAATCTATGTAAACAATTTACTAATACTAGAATTATTAATCTGTATTCACCAAGTTTTAACAATTAAAACTAAACACATTATTAGGTCCAATTATAATTAGGGCTTAATCGAATTAAACAAAATATTTATAATAGACCCTACTAATCTACATAATTAAACATATTAATAGATTAGTATTTAATGAGAATTACCATGTTTTTACTCCTAAAAACTAGACGCTTTACTGTTGACTAACTTTGTCTTGTTCTGCCGACACTTACTTAAGTGTTAAGATTATGATAGGCTTCGTCATCTAAATTATCGTCTTCTTCTAAGAGAGGATCGTCTTCTAGAAATGTAGGATCACCAAAGGTGTTTTCTTCTTCTTCCTGGAGATCTCTAAGAGCTTCATCTGTTTCTGGGCTGAGAAAAATCCAAGGAATTGGGTATTTGAACCACACTGAATTATTTCTTATGAAAATGGACATGTGTGGTGTTTCAATAAAAACGGGACTCTACTAGACACGTTTAAATTCTTCAATACCAACTTGTCCAAGATCTGGGATATTAAATTCGAGTGGGGAAATATCCAGATTTACTTGAACTGTTATAAATTTGTACCAAATTTGCTGATATCGTAATCGTTCGTGTAACAATGTAGTCATACCGTTAGGTATTCCTACGCTTTGAGCTAAAAACTTTTGTATTTTTAGAAAACGCTTCAAACTATCATTTTTAGCATAGCCAAAAATGGTTTACTTTAATTCAGTAGGTAGATTTTCTACCGCTTTATATATATTTTTTGCTTGATCCCTCATTAGGGTAATATTTATAATATCAAAGGGCCTTTCAGAAATTACCTCTTTGTCTTTGCTACTATTCTTTTGCTTTTTATCTATAATATCTAGCTTCTGGATCTGATCAGTTAACTGTTCAGCTTCATCCAGCTTCTGCTTTAGGACTTTATTTTCAGCTTGTAGCTTATCTAAAAGTTCATTCATTGTAGCTTTACAATGGTCTAATTCTTCAGAAATTGAATTTTTTGCTTCATTGATTCTTTTAAAATGATTCATAAAACTTTGAACTTGGTTTCAATCGTAAGTGACCCCATTAAATTCCAAAATAGGTTCGAAACCATCTTGATTTTGCAAAAATATTCTTAAAGAGATGTTAGCTTCTTCTATGGAATAAAAGCCTTTGAAAATGGGATTTGGAAAATCTTCAACATAGCTAGCAGTTTCTTGCCATGTAGAATAAATTCCAACTTTTCTTCCTTTATAAACTACGTAATAGGAAAACTTACTATTTTCGACAAAATACTGGCTTAAAATATTAAGCGAGTTTAGAAAACCTTTGTTATCATTTCTAAAAAACCAAATGTTATTAAGTAACGCTTGCTGAGGTTTTGTAAGCTTGTCTTTTAAAACTTTTAAAGGTTGGAAAGGGACTCCTGGACTATAATTAATAGTATAAGATCCTATGCTAAGCTTTTCTGTACTAATGCTTGATGATGCTGGGAAACTAAAGTTTTTCTGAACATTCTTTGAGCTTCCTGCCATTCTTGCAATAGTTAGCAATCTATTAGTTTTGACAAAATATCAGCTACTGTATTATCTTTTCCGTTTATAAGTTCGAAAACAGCTTTGTATCCTCTACCAGTTAAAGTTTCTAGAAAGCTTAACCAACGCTTACTAATAAAAGAATTTTTTTTCTCAAAATTCTTATTTTGAACCTTTTTATAAAATTCTACAATATTATTGCAATCTGTTCTAACTGTAAAAGACTCATTTTGTATATAAATATGAAAGGTATTTAATGAGTTTATTATTCCTAAAATTTCTAGCTCTATGCTAGATTTTCTACTTTCTGGTTCAGTAAACTTACCACTAGCATATTTTGCTATCTCTTATGTATTCTTTGGGCTATTATTTGTGGGCTTTTGGATTAGTATTCCGGCCCATCCTTTACTACCGGCGTCTGTTTGTACTATCTTGTAATAACTATCTATTGGGAGTGAAATGGGCTTTAAAGTTTTTACTATTTCTTTTATTCTTTTTACTAATTTTACGTCTTCAGTATTAAAATATTTTTGACCGTTTTTACTAAGCTTATTGTAAAGTGGTCTTACTAGTGTACTTAAATTAGGAATAAACTGTCGTCCATAATTTAATAATCCTAAAAAGTTTTGTAATTCTTTTGTTTCTTCTATTTTGTCGGGGAATCCTAAAATCTTTGTTGTAATATGCGGTTGCAATTCTATCTTCCCTTTATCGATAGTTAATCCTAAAAAGTCTATCTTATTTTTAAATAATTCTACTTTCTTTTTTGAAATTATTATATTATTATCCTTTAATGCATCAAGGACTTTATTAACATGAACGGTATGTATATATCTATTGTTACTAAAAACAAGAATATCATCTATGTAAACAATTCAAAAACTGGAATATTTTTTAAAAACTTTATCCATTCTAGCTTGAAAAACTTGAGGTGCATTTTTTTAATCCAAATGGCATGACTAATCATTCAAGATGACCTTCAGGGCAACTAAAAGCTGTCCAAGCTACTGACTCTTCATCTAACTTTATTTGCCAAAATCCGCTTTTGCAATCAAACTTAGAGAACCAAGATGCTTTTTGTATACAGTTTACTAATTCATCTTTATTAGGGAGTTTATAGCTATTTCTTAATGTATTATCATTTAGTCTTTTATAGTTAATTACCATTCTGCTTTTGCCTCTTTTTTGTTCACTATGGTTTGATACTATAAAATCTGGGCTTCTATGTCTACTAATGCTTCATCTTATTACTTTTAAATCTAATAAATCTTCTATATGCATTTTGCATTCTTTCCTATCTTCTAAGCTATATGCTAAATCTTGAGTTATGATTGTAATATCAGGGTTTATTATTTCTATCTTATAGGTTTCTTTACTTTCGTTATTTATTGGATTTTCACCTATTATGTTTAGGGTTTCTAATTCTTCTAATTTTTGTTTTATTTCAGTTGGCCAATTTTTACATTCCTCTAATCCGCTTATATTATTACATTCTTCTTTTAAATATTCTTCTAGTTCGTATGTGCTTAAGATTCCGTCGGTTTCGCTTATTTCTAATTCTTCTAATAGAGAGTCAAAGTATTCTAAAGAAATGGGTTCTTCTATATTATTAGTTTTCTTTATATACGGTAGGTTTTGTGTTTCTAGCTTTGGTTGAACAAAAGTTGACTTTTTAAAGAAGTTTACACCATTTGGTGTGATCAACATGCTTCCATTATTTCCTAATATAAATTCAATCCTAAAACAAACTTATGACTACTGTTTTGCTTTGTGACTAAGGTTTGAGGTAAATTATGGGTTTCGCCATTAATTCGTATTAGTATATTAATTATACAGTCAGTTATTTGTATTATTTTCCCACTAAAAGTTCTTAGTCCTATATCTGCTCCTAATTGTGTCCTATGTTCTACTGGCGCTAAGCTTTCATGAATTATACATTTGTTGGCTCCTGTATCAATCATAGCTTTAGTTTTCATACTTTTTGTTTTATATAGAATTTCTACATCTATTATTATAAGTTCACTACCAGCTCGATTTACTTCATCTTTTTCTATATATTTTTCAACACAATTTTTACAATAATAAAGTGTTTTGCTTATTTCAATATTTTTATAACCTTTATTAAATTCTTTATGACAATCTTTGCAGCTTTTTCCTAAAAATGATACTATTTCTTCTATTGTATTTATGTCTGAGTTATCGGTACTACTGCTTTCTATAACTTCTTCAGCTTCAGATGACCTATCTGAATCACTATTTTCTAAGTTTAGATTTTCATCTAGATCTTCGTCTTCTTTATCATCGATTATACATATACTCTCATTATCTGATAGATTTTCAATATTATTAATATCTATTTCTTCTAAATTTTCTATATCTTCTATTTCGATCATATTGGCTTTAACATTTTTTGCTTCTGGACAGTTTGGCTTTATATGTCCTATTTTTCCACACAAATAACACTTACAATCTTTATGACTCTTTCTTTTATAGATTTTTCTTCCTTTATTTAAGGCTTTCTTAACTTTTTCTTTATTAGTTTTATATTTCACAAAATTCTTCACGTAAGGTTTGCTATACTTATTTTTATATTTCTTACTATACCTTTTGTCCTTATACCTTTTGTCTTTATTTTTATAATATTTACTACTCCTTTTGTACTTATGTTTATAATTCTTTATTCGTCCACAACCTAGAGTGGGTACTTCATACAAATCGATGCACATTCTACTAAACTGTTGTTGTGCTTGTCGTCTAAGCTTTTCTCCATCACAAAGGTCTCTAATTTTTTGTCTAACAAATTCTACTGCAGGGATTAAAGAAACTTGCCAAAATAAACCTTCGTCTTTTCTACTTTGAACCATTCACTTAAATCTTTATACAATCATTCACCTATCTTTCCTGGTAATTTGGTTACAAACTTCATTAATAATTCTTCGTCGTATGGTCTTCCTATTTGACTCCAATATTTATAAAATAAATCTACATAATGATCAAAATAATGTAAATCACATATCTTTAACTGTTCTAAGCTTCTAATTGCTCTAATTTGCTTTTGAGTATCATCTACTTCTTCCATTGATGATCCTAAAATACATTTTCTAATACCATCAATAAAACTCAAAACTGTTATATTAGTTTCGAATTCATCTAATTCTAGCTTTCTAGTTTCATCCTTTTTCATGTATTCTCTCCATCCTAAATATACTTGTTTTTCATTGTATCCTAACGTACTTTCAAGATATACTAATTTATATTTATAATCTACAATACTACTCAAGGCTTCCATAGAATGTCTAATTAAATTTCCTTCCCATTTATTAAATATGGTTTTCCATTCACTAGGCCGATGACCTTGTAGACTTAATATTAATATATCTTTAGCCTCTGGCTCTTTTCTCCAATTTTCTAATTTTGTTTTAGCTTTATATATTCTTTCTTTATCTTTATAATCTTTATAACTTTCTTTGGAATCATGTATTCCACGTTTTGCTAAATAATCATCTATTCTAGATTCTGGTAAATCCTCTATATCAGGGATCCTACCACTTTGTCCGCTACCTTGTCCTTCTTCTACTTTTGGTTTATCTTCTCCTACAAAGACTTCATTTTCTATATAACATATATCTTGCAGACTATTTCTAAGTTGGTCAAAATTCATATTTTCTAGAAGGATTTCATCTATGTCATTGTCATCTAAGTCTAGATTATTACAAATATTTTCAAATATATTATCTGGTAAATAATCGTTAGGTTCATTAAAGATTAAGTCTATTATATGGTCTCGATTCTTAGAGAGGGTTTTAAGCTTATCTATTCTTTGTTCTAAATGTAACATATTAATTTCATTATCATAATCTTCTTCTATTAATAGACTCGCTTTCTTTTTATAATCTTTGAATTTTTGGAAAGTCTGATTTCTTTTGTCAACATATATACTACTGTTTTCAGGTACTTCTAATTCTTGGCTTTCCAAGTCAGGTAACTTCCATTCTAATCCTTGTAATTCACTTGTCTTAAGCTTATTAGAGACTTGCATTTGTACATAGTCACTATGAAAATGTTCGACTATAATTTTATTGATAAATCTAAATTTTTTATGATATTTATTGTAACATCTTCCTAAAACAAATATTTTTACTCTAAGGTTCTTATATTCTACATTCATATTAAAACTTTTGGTTTGTATGCTCAATCTTATTTTACTACAAAATTCATTTATGTCTATATCTATATCTGGCAGGCATCCTACTACTGCAACTTTGTTCCTAAGGTCTACTTCAGCTGTGGCTAGCTGAGCTTGTTCATGGCAATTAAATCTTCCATCATACAAATACAGATGTGCTTTTGTATCTAATCCTGCTCTTGTTTGGCTGAGTATTCCTATGATTACTACGCCTAAATGTATTGCTGAATAGCCATTATTTTTTAATTCTTTAGCACTTTGAGGGCTAATTAATGTAACTTCTTCTCTATTGTTTACAACAGCAATTGTAAATTCATCTTTGTAAACATATAAGCTACTTCTGAGATTATCTAAAATTCCTTCGCTATATAAATTTTTCTTCTGGACTTTCTTAAATCCTATTTCTAACATCTTGTTTACATCTTCTTCTTGAATTAAATCTTCCGTTTTATGAATTATTTCTTTTCCCTTACTACTATAATTAAGTAAGTTTCTAACTTTATTGGCTGTTGATTGTCTTACATTAGAAGATCTTGCTAGTTCCATTTTTTGATGCTAGGTTTATCTTTGGACCTAAAATGTCTTTAATATCTACTTTTGGTTTTGGTGGACTACTTTCTCTTCGTTCTATAGTTTCAATTCTTTTAGCTAAGTAAGCTAGGTACTCTGAATCTATACTATTATTTTTTAATTCTTGTATGCTACTTTCTAGTTTTTCTATTTTTTCTAAGGCTAGTAGCAGTACTTTAATAATTGTATTATTCTGTCCTTGTGTAATAGTATTACTCGGTTGGGTAAATCCTACGTCGCTTAAACCTACTGGAAGGTTATTAGGGGCTTCTGATACTAATTCAGTTAGTATTTGTAATAAATTATTATTCATTCAACTATAACGTTCCTAACCGCTTGAAGTTGCTGTTTAAGTTCTATTTGTGCTTTCCTAATTTCTTCTACTTCTAAATGAAGTTTTTCAACTAAGGTCTTGATTTCTAATTCTACCGGCTTTGGGTTTCTAAGTTCGATTAGGTGATTTAAATCTGCTATTTCCTTTTTGCTAGGAAACTTTTTGACTTGGGAACTGAAATCTGACAGAGATTCTCTTATGTAGTCTAGATTCTTACGTAAGGTTTCGATGTTGCTTTTTTCAAAGAAACTAACTAAGTCAGTAATATTTTTATTAGTCTTATCTATATTTTCTTCTAAACTTTGTCCTAAGTTTATTATTAAGTCTACAATAAAGTTTTGTTGACTATTGCTTGTATGGGGTATATGTTTGTACTGATTTTCCAAATGTTCGATATTACAACTAATTTTTATATTATTTTGTAAACTAAGTTTTATCTTTCTAAAGCTTGATATTTCGAGATCTAGATATTCTATTCTTTTATAGTTGTTCATATATAGGGTTGAATTCGTCTAATGTCAGCAATTTCTATATCTATTAATCTTAAAAACCTTGCTTGAGCGAATCTTAGCTTTTCAGGGACTAAAAATTCTCTAACTACTTGTCTATTTCTAATTACTAATATAAGAAATATCCTCGTAATAGTTTAATTGTTCTAGAAATATAACAAACTCTTTTATTGGTCTGGCAAAACAAATATTTAATAAACAGTTAAAAAGATTATAAGTACTCATTTCTTTTTCTCTTTCTACTAAATTCCTGTAAAATATTATTC
Source organism: Dipteronia sinensis (assembly GCA_033220585.1). NCBI lineage: Eukaryota > Viridiplantae > Streptophyta > Magnoliopsida > Sapindales > Sapindaceae > Dipteronia > Dipteronia sinensis. Next base: position 47,065,105 of record CM065638.1, on the reverse strand, counting down.
CAACGGTTTTCTGCTAATTTAAGACCACTTAATCTAGCTTTGAGATTATGAATGTTTTTAATATCTAAGGAATTTGCTTTTTCTAATTCACTATTCAACTGGTTTATAATGTTTTGACAGTATTCTAAACGTTCTTTTATTTTGTTTAATTCAGTGTTCATCTAATCAGGTTGATTTAGTGTTGATGATGATGATGAAGATGATGCTCGTTGGGAATACTATTTTCGAAGTTGTTCTAATAATTTTATTTTATCTTTAGTACTGATCAGATTGTCTAAATGCTTTATTTTGTTTTCACTAGTGGTCTTTAAAGTTTCTAATTCTAATATTTCTTTTTCTAATTGTGGAAAATTATCTTGACTGTTCTTAAGACAAAAATCTAAAGCTTTATATAGGTTTGGTAGGCGTTCGTTAACTAATTCTACGTGTTTTAACTGATGCTTTTTTATAGATTCTAGGCTATGTGGATCATTAACTGCAAGATCTATTAAGGCTATATCTATACTATTAATAAGATCATCCGTATTCATGGATGAAAAAGGACACAATATAATATATAAAAAAGAAAGTAAAGACACAATATTATAATAATATAGTAAACAAGGGAAAGTAAAGACTCAATATAATAAATATTAACACTCATATGACAATAGACGTAAAACTAAAGTGAAATATCTAAAAGTAATAATAAACATCACTAGTAAAATAAGAGTAAACAACATATCTTGAAAGAGCATGTATCATGTAAAACTATTATAATAAGAAAGAACTGTTTTGTTTTCAGATGGTGTAATATGAAGTCTGCCGTTCTGTAACTACTCATATAAGCTAAATAATAAGTTTAAAGGTAACAAGGCTCTGATACCAAAGAGTTCAGAAAAACTTTAGTTTCCCAGCATCATCAAGCATTAGTACAGAAAAGCTTAGCATAGGATCTTATACTATTAATTATAGTCCAGGAGTCCCTTTCCAACCTTTAAAAGTTTTAAAAGACAAGCTTACAAAACCTCAGCAAGCGTTACTTAATAACATTTGGTTTTTTAGAAATGATAACAAAGGTTTTCTAAACTCGCTTAATATTTTAAGCCAGTATTTTGTCGAAAATAGTAAGTTTTCCTATTACGTAGTTTATAAAGGAAGAAAAGTTGGAATTTATTCTACATGGCAAGAAACTGCTAGCTATGTTGAAGATTTTCCAAATCCCATTTTCAAAGGCTTTTATTCCATAGAAGAAGCTAACATCTCTTTAAGAATATTTTTGCAAAATCAAGATGGTTTCGAACCTATTTTGGAATTTAATGGGGTCACTTACGATTGAAACCAAGTTCAAAGTTTTATGAATCATTTTAAAAGAATCAATGAAGCAAAAAATTCAATTTCTGAAGAATTAGACCATTGTAAAGCTACAATGAATGAAATTTTAGATAAGCTACAAGCTGAAAATAAAGTCCTAAAGCAGAAGCTGGATGAAGCTGAGCAGTTAACTGATCAAATCCAGAAGCTAGATATTATAGATAAAAAGCAAAAGAATAGTAGCAAAGACAAGGAGGTAATTTCTGAAAGGCCCTTTGATATTATAAATATTACCCTAATGAGGGATCAAGCAAAAAATATATATAAAGCGGTAGAAAATCTACCTACTGAATTAAAGCAAACCATTTTTGGCTATGCTAAAAATGATAGTTTGAAGCGTTTTCTAAAAATACAAAAGTTTTTAGCTTAAAGCGTAGGAATACCTAACTGTATGACTACATTGTTACACGAACGATTACGATATCAGCAAATTTGGTACAAATTTATAACAGTTCAAGTAAATCTGGATATTTCCCCACTTGAATTTAATATCCCAGATCTTGGACAAGTTGGTATTGAAGAATTATTTAGCTACGGTATGATTGATAGCCTTCATACTACCAACATACAATCCCATTAATTTATAGCCAATTATGTGAATTACCCATTTTAATCAAATTAAAATTAAACACATAATATAGAAGGCTACAATGCATGTATGACATATCAACATATATATATATATATATATATATATATGTGTGTGTGTGTGTGTGTGTGTATGTGTAGGCACACCTAATCTAAATGATATGCATATGCATGGAAATGCTTTAATTATCTAATTATAAAAGCATAATATATATATATATCTAATTACAAAAGTTATCCAATACATTCTTCGGTCTTCAAGTAATTCCTATATTCTTCAAGTCTTTGGGTTCTTTTTATTTTGAGCTTTTAACCAAGTCCAACTTGATAAATATTTTTAATGTGATCCATCTCATGAATCAAACCTAAAGCCCAAGTGTTACTCTAACACATATTGGAGGCCCAAGGCAATATATATATATATATAGCCTAAAATCTTTTACTAATTCGGAAACCCTAACGTCGCGAATTTTCAGCCCATAACGCGTGAAACAGTACCGCGCGAACAAAACCACATGATCAGTGCTGGGAACAGTACCACGTGAAACAGTACTGCATAAACAGTGTCCGTGTCCGTCGCACGTGTTTCCGATTTCGCTCTTTCGCCTTCCGTCTTCTTTGTCTGATTTCTTCATACATATTTTCAATAAAATACATAGCAGAAGAAATATAACAAAGAAAATACAGCAGAAAAATAAATAAATTACATCTCGGCATTAATATTACATAAAAAAATTACAACCTTTAATAAGAACCCTAAAACCCATGTACCATAAAAATTTACGATCAACCATGTTTAAATTAAATGATTTAATTATAAACATTCATACAATCATAAAGACAGTGCCTACACATTCGTACATGCCAAGAGCATCGAAATCGATTCTCCTGTTCCGAAAAATTGGCTCTGATACTAATTGTAGGGACCTCAGATTACCGATCGCGCTGCAGAAGAACTTTTATTTAAAAAAATTATTTCAATGAAATACTGAAACTGCGACTAGTAAACCCTAAGATCTATTTTTCGGAACAGTGAAAACAAAAAGAATCGAAATCAAAACAAAAACGAGAAGAGAAGAAACACTATTCTTCATACCTATGTAGGAGGCTCATTCTCTTTAATACGATATGCTTCTAGTTTGAACAACTTGATCTTCCTGACTATCTCTCGAAATTGGTAACGGCGTGTGGGTATGTCACGGTACTCAGAAACAACAGGAGAATACAGAGAGAAGAATAAGAAAAAAAAACAATTTTTTGTTCTTTTTGGCCGAACCCTAGAACACTTCTAGGTTTTTTTTTCTCTGAACGCTCAAAATTCTTTTGATCGTATGTTTTTAGTGTTGTTTTATAGTTTCCAAAAACATATATCATATATATATATATATATATTTTATAAAACTAATTAATTAAATCTTTTAAGATATCTGATATCTTTAAAGATATTAATTATGTTTTTGATTTGAACTCAAACTCTTTAAATTAAAAATTAAATATTTAATTTAATAAAATAAAATAATCATATTATCTTATTTTATTCAAAATCAAATATCAATTAACACCCTCAATTTAGTAATTAATAACATAATTAAATAATCTTATTATTTAATTTATTCAATCACCATTATTCATTAATTAAATAGTCTTATTATTCAATTATTTCCCGAACAAAATACGTGTCACTTTCGTAACACACTTAATTGGACAATCTAATTAATTAACTGTGACCATTGTTACCTAAAACGATTGGGCTAGCAAAGGGACCTAATGGACCCACAATATTTTGAGCTTCAATAATCCTTAAAAATAATTAATTAAACTCTTTAAATAATATTTCATGATTATTAACTCTGGTGTTATTCCACTAAAAACTTGAAGCTGCACTCTCTCAACTGTAGATGTTATTACACAAATCAACAACTTTCGGTGTCCATCGATATGGCTATTACATATGGTATAATCCTCCACAAGTAGTTCATAATTAGAGTTGTGTCATAATGTCCGTTATACCCCTCTAATTATATCTTTCCATTAAGTACCATTGATTCTGTAATGAACAATAAATCATACATTCCTCACGAAATTAGGAGAGTGTTCATATTGTTCAAGCCCTGAATTAACCCTTAAGAGAACTACTATCTACTTCTCGCAAGAATGAGTGGATTCCACTATTGTATACAAACCTTCCCAGCCACAAGCTATACCGCGATCCCAACATACGGAGCATATTGATCGGGAATGCAACTCCGACCTCACCCACGGTATATCAAAGACCACGATCTAACCTGAAGGAGTCGATAAGACACTCAGGATTAAGATCTTCCACATATAGCTATCATTAATTGATATATATATATATGAATCTCATCGTTAAACAGATTTTAGTGAGAGATTCATATAGATCATGACCCAGTCCTATATGATCACATCATACAAGGTGCTTCCATTCTCATATCTCCATATGAATGATCCGGGATAGGATCACTGTCCACTACGAAATGGATTGCAGTTGTAGATTAACCACAAATAAAGTACTCAGCTTTATTTGTTATTTACGGACTCTTTAGATTGCACATCTCTTACTGTATCCATATGTATATGACATTCATATACACAGTTAGAGATTACTTCCGACAATCTTGGATGTTAAATGCACAAGTTATACACAATATTTGACATAAGAAGAATGAATTACGCTATACTTTTATTTATGTTAACATTCATTTACAAATTACAAGCTTTAGGGCATAAACCCCAATAGAAACTTGCATTGTATTCATGAAATTTTTACAAGAACGGGTAGCAAAAATGGAAAGTAGTGAGGAAAAATGCAGCAAACTCGGGCTTTTGATGTGCTAGAGGGACAACCGGGCCCCGAATCAGAATAAGAATTACCACTAAAAGGGGCATCCTCATAACCTTTAGTCAGGTCGCCAAAGTCTGGCCAACTGATATCGTCTTGGTCATTAGTCATAAAAGACCTAGTGCCAACTTTTTTACCTGAAGAGTCAGATTTCTCATCAGTATGAAAGTCACCAAGGCAGATTTAGAGGGCAATTCCAGATGCATGATGTGTGGCTTCTTCCCGATCGATCTACAGTAGGCCAGCCATAGCTTTCTTTGGTTCTTGATTGCTTATAGGGAGTCAGCTATGTACCCTTTGATTGTCTTTTCCCACTTTTGGCGAGCTTCCATAGTAGCTTGTTCCTTTCCGCTGAAGAACAGTCGGGCAGAACTAAGTCCTCACTCTAGCTCCCTTAACATGACATCATCAAAAGCAGGGGACCTCTTATATCAGTTGATGGTTTGAACTTCAAGGGCAATTCTAGCTTCATATGAGAGCACCTTCATACTAACCCGCTGCTGATTCAAATCTTCAGCCAATCTCTCATAATGAAGCCTAACCTCATCATACTTTTGTTGTGACTAAAGTATAGAGTGCTGAGTAGAGGCAAGAGTGTCTTTGATAGATTTAGCCTCTTCTTCAAGCTTGACAGCCTCTTTTTCAGCCAAAATATCCTTTGACTCGAGCTCGCCGCATCGCAGTTCAGCCTTGGCTGTTTTCATCTCCAACTCAGTATTTTTTGAAGAAAGGTTCCTGCCATTCTCATTGGCCATGGAGGCCTTGTTTTGAGCGCTGGCCAATAATCTCCTCAAAGTGTCTTTCGCCACCTCACATTGTTTCAGTTTCTCTTCATATGACTGCTTGATCTTCGATTCGTTGGCCGAAGCAGATTTGAGTACTTCATTCTTTTCACTGAGCTCTTTTCTCAGTTGGGAGATCTCTACAGCCTACCTATCCTAAGTGATCATGGCTTGAGTCAATTCCTCCACAACCTATAAAAGAGGAAGGGGTAAATATGGTGATAGGCCTGGGTTAAAACTGCAGGATGCAGGGCACTTACATATACACCATTGTTGAAAACTGCGTGAATTCGCTCGGAGTTGCTAGCAGTTTTTACTTCCTTCCAATATCCTTCCTTGATATATCCCTTGGCAGATATAAAGCGTAGCATGTCAAGGGGGTCAACTAGTGGCCCATATGAGTTTGAAGGAGCAGAAGGTTTAGGTTGTGATCTGTCCAGGAAGGATGATGGAGTTATTTCCTTATGTCTTGAAAGATGGGAAGTGACTGGAGACACACCTGTGGTGGCTGGGCCAGTTACTACGATTGTGCCAAAGGTCCCCCTGATCTCCTCAAGATGGGTGTCTACAAGAGAATTTGCTTTTCCTTCCACACCAACCTCCTGAGTATCGCCACCTTCATTAATAGGGGAAATGTCAGGAGTTGCCTCCAAAGGCATGGGTATATATTGCTCTTGGTCGGTGCTCTTAGCAAAGTTGTCTCTTTTATCATCTATTAGGGGGGCCACATCAGCATTTGGCAAGACCTCGGATGGCCGACCTAATTGCATAGATATCTTGTTAACATGATCCAAGAAATGATTGGATACATTGTCTAAGTTAGTCGAGAGGGTCGACCTGATCCCCATCAAGTCAGAGTCAGAGTCAGAGTCAGTGAAGACTATCTGACGATTCACTACAAACTGCATCGGGTCTTTGCCAGCTCTCTGGACAGAAAGGTCAGTGAGAGGCTGACTTACAGAAGGGTTACCTTGAGAATGAGACGATGCAGATTGATCTTTTGGTTGAGGGTGTTCAGTCTGATGAGGACTAACCTGATCCTCAGTTTTAGCAGAAACTTGGTCTTCCACTCTGACTCAGCCAGATGGAAATAAAGTGGATATCGCAGAAGGACGGTTAGTCTTGCTCTTTAAACGTTGCTCTCTTTAAATCATGTCTGCAATGTTTCCTAATCATTTTCCTCTTCATCGAAACCTGCCAAAGTGATCTCTATATGATGAGCCTCCAGACCAACTACAAGATGTGTTGTTTTCTGAGCACGATGAGCCATAGGGGTAAAAGTTTCAGCTGTTGTTTTGGCCACCTTCCTGGTGGTAGATTTCTTGGTGAACTTCCTCTTCAAATCCTTGGGAGGAGTCTTCTTTTCCTGCTCCAGTTCGGTAAAACCTGGGGAAGTGTTGGGATCAGGCTCATAAGTATGTTCTATCAAGTCCTGCTCAGGGGGGGCAATTCCTCAAGCCAATTTGGCAGCAGCCTCCATTCGGCTAGTTTTATCCATACACTTGTCCTTCTCAGCTTGCTCACCGGAAAAAATGTCAATATCGTACACTGAAGAACAAACCTAAGCAGTTTCACAAGACATACACAATTAACATGAGATGAGCTGAGGAAAATATAAACTTATAGCATCTATGGTGACTGGAATAGCAGGGAAGAGCTTCAGTCTGATCAGTTCCGCCTCCACGAATAGCACACCGCGATCCCTTACTTCCCAAGGTCTCTGAGCAGATTTAATCACCTGAATGGCCTGGCTCTTGGTCAACATAGCATGAGTTTTATTCCAGGTGTCTAGGCTGCAGAAGTGTCTTAGGATAATTTTCCTGGTCAGGTTTTGGCAAGGGTCAGCCACTATCGTTTCGCCATAATCGCCTCTAACGAAGAACTATCTATTCTTCCAGTACTTGTTTGAAGTAGGGAAGCCCTATATAAAACCCTTGTGTTCTTTACTGGAAGCAGGGGAAGGTCTCTCTTTGAATCCTTTGGGAATCCAGTGATTGAGGGAATGAGATTGAAGGTAAAAGATGCCCCAAGTATCCATTCGACCGAGAATGTAGAAATTACGGATTTCTTTGGGGGGGGGGGGGGGGGGTCAGGGGTATTTAGCTCCGACCCGCTTCCATAGATGCCACAGACTTACCAGGATCCTGTAAGAATTAGGAGCCAACTGAGCGAGAGCGATCCCAGCGTCCGCCAGGAATCTGGCAATAAAGGGTTGAATGGGCAGAGTCACCCCAGAGGTAAGCATGGTCCCATATATGGAAACTGGACTAAACTAACCTGAGTTGATCAATCAGCATGATCAACGGGACTCACGGAGATTAGAGATGCCATGTTACCAAAAGTCAACTAGACTAAATCATCGGACAATTTTATTCCTATTTTAGGTCCCCATTTTCCTATCATTTGTTCTTATTTTCGAGCATATTTTGTATATAATGTGTGTGTGTTGAGCCTTGTGTAGGTAAATATTCCCTATTTCAAGGTTTTGAGACTTAAGAACAGTTTGGAAGGTAAAAACGTGCCAAAAATGGAATAAATGGAAGTATTCAGAATGCCGCGCCTCACCGTTGACACATACTGTGGCATGATCTAAACCTAGCCGTGTCTTGCGGTTGATCTGACTTCGAGCCAGAATGGGGCACTGAGCCCGTGGCATAATCCCCTTTGATTTCCAACAGCTTACAGACAAAACCCCCGAACCAGGTACCAATCGGCAGTCAATTCGGTGGCCAAATGACCGCTATTCCAACCGTTGTTGGAAGATAATAGATCCTATAAGTTTGGCTATTTGTTTGGTGGTCACACCTTGACCGCCTTTTGAAGGTCAGAAGAACACATGGTATTTGACGGTTAGATTGGTTGTCACCCTAACCGCCGATACAACCACCGATCGACCAGCGAGAGACCAAAATTGGGCAAATTTTTAGGGGCAATTTCATCTTTTTGCCCCCAATTCGTGCCCTAACTCCCAACACTATATAAGCACCCATTTCTCTCTTCTCTTCAGACCAGAACACAACCCACACTTCATCTTCATGATCTTCTTCATCAATTAAGAGAGAGAAGCTTTCAAGAGTATCCATGGAGGTTTTCCTCCTTGGATGTCTCTCCATTTCACCTTCTACCCATCATCTATCCATTTGAGAGTAGATTGCAAGGGAAATGAGTGGTCTTTGGACCAATTTCGAGCCAAGCATGGATCAAAGGAGATTGGCACATTTTGGATGGGTTCTCCACTTAGGTTATCTCTTTTATCTCATCTCTTGTATATCTTGTTTTCCTAAATGTGTAATCCCCACTTGGGAATATTTGTAAACCTAATTTGTGCTCAATAAATGTGTGGTTGTTTTTATATTTGATTTGGGTTTTGATTCATTCTTGTTATGTATTAAATATATCTCTTATCTTGAAATGCTTGTGTATGGAGATTGGAAATTGATATGTGTTCATGAATGGGATTATAAGTAGATTAATGTAACTTTAGGAGTAGTTGTAATCAAATATCCCATTTGTGTGTGTATGTCTATGGAAGGTCGAAATTGAATGTGTATAGATGGGTTAGAGTGAATTAGAGTTAGGATTGTGCCTTAGGAGGGCCTTCCGGGGCGTTGTCTTGGCTAATTAGCTAGGATGAATGAATGAACTTGTTAATTTCCATATTAGATGAGGTTTGGTTCATTGTTCTTCTTATGCATTGGTTTTTAGTTATTCCTCACGCTAGGGTCTCTAGGTGAGTTACGATTAGAGATTCAATAATTGGACTTTGGGTATTCCTTACGCTAGGGGCTCTAGGTGAGTTATGGTTGAGGACAATAACTTTTTCCACATTCATTAGACTTAACGTTGCCATTTTATATAACCAAGTTAGTATTGAGGCTCAATCTAGTGTGGTTTGTAGAATTGGTTCACATATGTTGGTTTCAGTTTCGTGTTTGAGGGGCTCTCGACACACTCTTCAACTGTAAGCTCTATGAATGGGTAGAAATCGGATTGAGGCAAGAACGAATCCTTAACTTGAATTGAATGAACTTAATGTCTAACAACCCACTTATGTGCACTTATGTATGGTAAACTTGTAAACCCTTGTGTGACCACTTTCATGCATCTCTCCAATCCACCCTTTTATCATTTATCCATTTAATCATCATTCCCATCCCTCCATATTCTTTATTTTTTTCATTTGCATTATTTTCCTTTTCATTTTCTTTGCACACACACAACACCCTACACACACCATTCTCACCTCATCCACATTCTATTTATATGCTTTCAATAAACACTAAAACTCGAAACGGTTAGCGAATACACCTCCCTGCGAAACGATACCCTCGCTTGGCGCTTTACTAGTCTTTTGCTAGTTAGAGCACATTGTGTAGGAACTTTTAATATAAATAAATTTTGAATTCGCAATTTGATAACGACACAAAAAGCGAGCCATCAAAAATGGCACCGCTGCCGGAGAGGAGCCTATTTGTTGATTGTTTCTTGTTTTATCTTAGGTTCTGTAAATGTTTAGATTTAATTGTTTTGCGGATATATATATATATATATATGTATGTGTTTAGGATTTGTCTCTTTATTTATTTTTTCTTTTTATTTAGAGCATATGTATTTGATGTTTTTGAGTTGTGTTTTGCAAAGGAAATGAAATTTTCAGGTTTTATGGACCGCACAACTCATGAGAACAAAGTGTGAGCTTATCTCATCGCAACAACTCCCCAATTGAAACGGCAGTGCCACGGCGGAAGCGTTAGTCGCAGCCACAAGAGGTAATTCCTCTACTTAAATTTGAGTGCTTGTGGAGTAGTTGTCTTTAGGGGAAACCGCCCATGCGCTTAATGATAGGAATGCTATGTTTGTTGTGTTTGTGATTTTTATTTTTGTTAAGATCTAAGAGTGGATTTGTATTGTGCTTAGATCTTAGGATTTGATGTGTTCTTGTTTTTAGTCTTTTGTGATGTTTATGTTCTATCTCCCGAATCTTGCTAAACGTTGTCCATATTTTATGATTTGAGCAACATTGAGGACAATGTTGAGTTTAGGTTTGGGGGTGTGGACACTTTCGTGTTTTATGTTTGTTTTTGTTATGTTTAGAAAATTTTCAAATCTCTACTCAAAGCGATAAATTTTGAATTTTTTTGGAAATAGAGTCCATTTTGTTGAGTTGCTTTTCTTTGCGTGCCGGTTGAGACATATCATGTATGCTGTTAGCTCCGTGTATCTCTTTAAATATGCTTGTACAATGCCAATCTTTTGATGTTGAGGTGGATTAGACCTCTATTCTTGTTTCGCCTAGGAAAATAGTAGGAGACTACCCTTGTGAGAAATTTTGTGCCTTATAAACGTTTTATTTGTAAGGGTTATGTCATTTCTATTCTTAAACACTCTTCGAACTTGCACTTAATTTCTAGTGATCTCATTTCACATCAATTGTCTTTCATTGATTGTCATAGAACATCTTTATGTGGATTTCTTGTTGAGATTTGTATTCCCTTGGTAGATGGACTTTTAGAAATGATCTTGGGCTAGTGTCATTGATAAACTAAAATAGCCTAAACACTTGTCCCTAGATATGTGCTTTCATCGGCTAAATTGAGGCCAAACACTTAAACCACCACCACCTACAACTAAAACACTTCACATACCCTAGTTATTGATCATTTTAAGGTGTATAGCTTTAGAGAGGTTATGTAGCTCTAAATTTTGTAAAGTGTGTACTTAAACAAATGAATGTAAATTGTGCAAAGACAAAGGCTTTCAAAAGAAATAGTGTGAAATATAAACACTTAAGCCTGCAAATTCTTCAAATGTAAAGTTACACTAAAAATTTGAGTACAAATGTAGCACAAAATGTGAAATGTAAAGGTTTATATCCTAGACGCTTGAATTGTAATGTAAAGTGTAAATGAGTTCAAATTGATGTAATTGTAATGTGTAAACACCTTGGCATGGTTAGTAGCTTTATCTTCCCACTCCTACCATATCCTCCATCCTATACACTACCAAATCACCCTTGGCCCCAAATACAATTAGGGAAAGTCCATTTGATCTCTTAGGAAATCTATCTTGGGAATGTGAGTCGATGCATGCTCTTTCCACGTTCCTGGCATTTCAATTCCTTCCATGGGATCGATTTTCAGAAAATGTGCTTTATTGGAAAATACTCATATGCGATTATAATTGATTTCCGTACATAAACTCATTCACATATGTTTGCTAAAGAGTGCGCCTAGGACTCTGAGTGCAAAATGAGAGAAAAAATCTAGTAAGGATTATAGTCAAGTCGAATTTTATCTTGGGCATTCGAGTGTAGTTGTTTTGTAAACCAAAAACATCCTAAGTATTGGCATACTTGCATTGCGTGATGCATTGTTATTAATTGGTATATTTGAGATTCTAGCATGCACGTGCTGTCTTTGCTTGGTATGTGTGGATTGCAACTCAACCAAATTTCTAGCAGAGTATACGTTTATGGGTGTCGTAGCTGTTGGAACCTCGATCACTGGTAACACAACGAAAATAGGTTTTAAAATTTTTTATACAGATCGTAAACGATCTGGGACCAGTGAACTTAGGATCGCCATTTTTCACAACTTATACATACATCATTATTATAATAATAAAATATATGTATACACAAGAAATTGAAATCAATAATCAGAAGAAGAGAAGAAATCAATTCTTCATATCTACGTAGGAGGCTCTTTCACTTTACGATATGCTTCTGGTTTGTACTACCGATCTTCCTAGCTATTCCCGGAACCGGTAACTGCATGTGGACGCGTCAAGTACTTAGGAACTTATGAGGAAGTAGGAGAAAAGAAGAAGAAACTATTTCTTTCAAGAGAAAAATATCTGAAACAATTCTAGTTGTTTAAAAAAAATATTATATATATATATATATATATATACATTTCTTTTGTTTCAATCGTGCACCTAATTCACCAATTTGCTTTCTTTTCTCTTTAATTTTCACTCACCAATTGCTCACTAACTCAATATGCAGTAATGCGTTTTTCTCTTTTAAATATTGATAATGTGTTGATTTTTTTTTTAAATTCAAAATCAATATTTAATCAAAACCAATCAACCTAATCTTTTAAGATATCAAATATCTTTAAAGATATTTAGTTTATTTGATTTGATTTGAATTCAAACTATTTAAATTAAAAAATTAAAATTTAATTTAATAAAATAAAATAATCATATTATCTTATTTTATTCAAAAACAAATATCAACAAACATCCTCCATTTAGTGATTAATAACATAATTAAATAATTATATTATTTAATTTATTTTATCACCATTATTCTTTAATCAAATAATCTCATTATTCAATTAATTCCCGAATAAATATGTGTCACTAATCATATTATCTTATTTTATTCAAAAACAAATATCAACAAACATCCTCCATTTAGTTATTAATAACATAATTAAATAATCTTATTATTTAATTTATTTAATCACAATTATTCATTAATCAAATAATTTCATTATTCAATTAATTCCCGAATAAATACATGTCACTCTTGTAACACAATTAATTGGACAATCCAATTAATTAACTGTCCCTTGTTACCTAAATTGATCGGGATAGCAAGGGGACCTAATGGACCCACAGTATTTTGAGCTCCAATAATCCTTGGAATCATTAATTAAACTCTTTAATTAATATTCATTTATTATTAACTCCGGTGTTATTCCACTAAAAACCCGAAGCTGCACTCTCTCAACTGCATACACTTTTACACAGACCAATACAAATCGGTGTCCATCGATATAGCTATTCCACATGGTGTGATCCTCCACAGTAGTTCATAATTAGAGCTGGGTTATAATGTCCGTTATACCTCTCTAATTACATTTATCCTTTAAGTACCGATTGATTCTCTAATGGACGATAAATCCTATTTCCTCACGGAATTAGGAGAGCGCTTTTATTGTCCAAGCCCCGAATCAACCCTTAAGGGAACCACCACCTACTTCTCACAAGAATGAGTGGATTCCACTATTGTGTACAAACCTTCCCAGCCACAAGCCAAACTGCAATCCCAACATATGGAGCATATTGATCAGGAACTGCATCCGACCTCACCCATGGTATATCAAAGACTATGATCTAACCTGAAGGAGTTGATATGACACTCAGGATTAAGATCACCCACATACAGCCATCATTAGTTGATATATATGAACCTCATCAGTAAACGGATCTTGGTGAGAGATTCATATAGATGATGGCTCAGTCATATATGATCACATCATACAAGATGCCTCCATTCCCATATCTTCATATGAATGATTAATGATAGAATCACCGTATATTATGGAATGGACCTCAACTATAGATTAACCATAAATAAAGTACCCACCTTTATTTGCTATCTATAGACTCTTTAGATTGCACGTCTCTTACTGTATCCATCCGTATATGACACTCATATACACAGTTCGAGATTACATCTGGAAATCTAGGATGTTAATATGCACAAGTTATAAAATAAACAACACAACAAGGATGAATTGAATTTTTCTTTTTATTTATTTCATAAATCCATTTACAAATTACATCTTTAGGGCATGAACCCGAACAATCTCCCACTTGCACTAAAGCATGTGAGACATGTTTCGTAACACTAGACCATCTAGGTGACCCAAAAACACTTTAGCAGGTAAGGTCTTCGTAAATGGATCAGCATGATTGTCTTGTGAGGCTATCTTTGTGACGATCATATCTCCTATATGCATTATCTCTCTAATGAGATGATACTTTCTCTCTATATACTTCCCTCTCTTATGGCTTCTTGGTTCTTTGGAATTAGCCACAACACCACTGTTATCATAATAAAGTGTGATAGGCTTATCTAGATCTGGAACAACTTCCAGATCACTCAAGAACTTGCGGAGCCAAACAGCCTCTTTAGCAGCTTCACAAACGACTACATATTCGGCTTCCATGGTGGAGTCAATAATGCAAGATTGCTTGATACTTCTCCACACAATGGCTCTACCATCCAGGGTGAAAACTGATCCAGACATGGATTTCCTAGAATCCATGTCTGACTGAAAATGAGAATCCATGTATCCTAACGGGATCAAATCCTGTCCGAAATACACTAGCATATAGTTTCTCGTTCTCCGAAGGTACTTAAGAATTGTCTTGATAGCAACCCAATGATCCAATCCTGGGTTAGATTAGTACCTGCTGACTACTTCCATTGCATAGCAGATGTCCGATCTCGTACATAACATATCATACATGAGACTACCTACTGCCGATGCATAGGGTACACGTCTCATATCCTCAACTTCTTAAGGTGTCTATGGACACTGTTTATTAGACAAGTGAACTCCATGCCTAGAAGGTAAATTACCTTTCTTGGAGTCTTGCATAGAAAATCGCACAAGGATCTTGTCGATATACGATGCTTGAGACAGTGCTATAAGTTTGTTCTTACGATCCCTTATAAGTTGGATCCCTAAAACGTAACTCGCCTCTCCCAAATATTTCATTTGGAATTGGCTAGCCAGCCATCCCTTTACATCAGATAACATTCCCACATCATTCCCAATGAGTAGGATGTCGTCCACGTATAGGACTAAGAAAACTACTTTTTTGTCAATTATGCGCTTGTAAACACAAGGCTCATCAATGTTGTGCTCAAAACCATAGGTTTTGATCACATCATCAAACCTAATGTTTCAAGATCTAGATGCTTGCATAAGTCCATAAATGGATCTTTGCAGCTTGTAAACTTTTTGCTCTTGATCTGGGAACACGAATCCCTCTGGTTACATTATATAGATGCTCTCGTCAAGATTGCCATTCAAGAATGCAGTCTTGATGTCCATTTGCCAAATTTCATAATCGAAATAGACAGCAATGAATAAGAGAATCCGAATAGACTTGAACATGGCTACTAGTAAGAAGTTCTCTTCATAATCGACCCCCTCTTTCTGGGTATAACCCTTAGCCACTAGCCTAGCTTTGAAGGTCTCCACCTTACCGTCCACTCCTATCTTTCTCTTATAAATCCACTTACACCCTATGGGTTTTACCCCATATGGTAAATCTGTAAGATCCCAGACTTAGTTGGAGTGCATAGACGCCATCTCGAGATTCATGGCTTTAAGCCATTCCTCTTTACCTCTTTATCAGGAGCTTCCATTGCATTCTTAAATATCAATGGATCATCCACACTATCGGTAGAGACAACTCCTTGCCCCTCACCTATACCTAAATAGCGTTCAGGTTGTCTTACAACCCTCCTACTAAGTCTAGGTGATAGTGTATCCTGATCAGGAACCATCTGACTCTCAGATGTTTGTGGATCAACAACTATTGTTGATTAAGCACCTAGTCTCACCAGGCTCCAACACATTCAATACAATCTTAGAATGAAGTTTATGGTCACTAATATAATTATCATTAAGAAACGTTGCATTTGTAGATACAAATAGTTTGTTATCTTCGGGGACTATGGAAATGTCCACCTCTGGTCTCCTTAGAGTATCCTATAAACAGGCAGACCACAAACTTGGAGTCTAGCTTTCCACTTCTGTTCCTCAGCACGTGTGCTGGACATCTCCATATGCGGAAATGTGACAAACTAGATTTACGACCATTCCACAACTCTAGAGAAGTCTTAGGAACAAATTTGGATGGCACTACATTCAAAATGTATGCCGCTGTTTGTAACGCATATCCCTAGAAGGAATTTGGTAACGATGAGAAACTAATCATAGATCTCACCATTTCCATCAAGGTTCTATTTCTCCTCTCCGCTACACATTTTACGGAGGTGTACCGGGAGCTGTGAGTTGGGAAACTATCCCATACTCGACCATGAAGTCTTCAAACTCTTGGTCAAGGTACTCACCTTTACGATCCAATCGTAGTGACTTGATAGTCCTACCTAATTGATTCTCAACTTTAGCTCAGAATTCTTTGAACTTTTCAAATGTTTCAGACTTTCTTTGCATCAGGTAGATATATCCGTATCTTGAGTAGTCATCTATAAAGGAGACATAATACTCATAGCCTCCCCTAGCTCTAACATTCATCGGTCTGCAGATGTCTGTATGTATGAGCTCCAGTGGCTCTATAGCTCTAAGCCATTTTTCAGTAAAAGCTCTCTTAGTCATCTTACATTCTAAATAGGATTCGAAAATAGGTAAGGTTCCAACCTCTAACTCACTTAAAGATCCGCTCTTTACTAGTCTGTCTATCCGGTCAAGGTTGATATGACCAAGCCTTAGATGCCTGAGATACGTGTCATTATTTGGAGAAATCTTATGTCGTTTAGTTTTTGGTTTTTCAACCTTAAACATTTCGGTGTTGAGCAATGTAGTATGTATTAACAGTCTTAACCCATACAAATTGTTTTCATTAATTCCTGAACAAATATTCTGCCCATTCTTTCTAATAATAACATACTTATTATTAAAAGAAACAGAATATGATTGTTCTAACAACTTAGAAACTGAAATCAAATTCCGTGTAAATCCAGGAATATAAAAAACATTGTTCAATAATAATAAAAACTATTATTATTACAAAATTGCAATCTTATTGCTCCCATTACTTAGGCTGACACGACATCCCCCATCCCCACACGCATTGAGAAGGCTCCCTCATCTAGCTGTGTCCAAGAATCAGTCTACTGCAAAGAAGAACAAACATGGTTAGTGGCCCTAGAATCAACTATCCATAGTGAAGAATCATCTTCCACTAAACAAGATTCAAGAACAAGTAAATCATATTTACCTTTCGTCTTCTTCTTCTTGGCCACCTCCTCCAGGTACTGAGGATAATTCCTCTTCTAGTGCCCAACCTTGTTACAATGGAAACATTTTCCTTTGTCTTGATCAGTGGAGGTGCCTTTCTTTTTGCTTTGGGCCTTCTTGGGCTTGGGCTTTCCTTTGGCCTTCCCAGCAGAGCTCTACCTCCTTTTATTATTATTATTGGAGGAAGATGGTTAGGCAACATTTACCTTACCGGTCTTACTTTTGATGTCCTTAGTCAATGACTCAAAAGTAGTGAGCTTATTGAGCAACTGTGTGAGACTGAACCTTAACTTGTTCATCCCGTAGTTGCTCTTAAACTGATTGAAACTCTTCGGAAGAGTCAGCAGTATGATGCTTACTTGACTGGGTTCGTCAATGGCCCAACCATTGACTTCTGCCGTGTTGAAGTAGGACATCATGCTCAGGACATGTTCTCGAACTAATGTACCTTCCTTCATGCGAGCGAGCATAGCGGAACGAATAGTTTCATGTGGCTTTTGCTTGGAGGGCTGCCCGAACATAGCTTGCAATGACTCCATGATTTTGAATGCTGAAGTCATTGCTTTGTGCTTTATGACAAGCAAGTCTGTCATAGAAGCCAACAGATATGTTCGGGCCTTCTCATCAGATGAGACCCATCGCTGGTATGTCTCACGAACTCTTTGTGAGGCATTGGCAGTAGGCGCTGGAGGACATTCCTCCGTAAGCACAAACTTGAGGTCTTTTGTGACCAATATTGCATTAATATTTAGTTTCCACTTAGTGTAGTTATCACCAGTTAATTTGTCGTTTGCAAGTATTTGTAGTATCACAGAAGACATAATTGCTGAAATAAATAAAACATTCATTCAGTCATTTATTAAAACAAGTGCGAGTGCTTTAGCATAAATTTAAACATGATGCATGAACATGTTTAACTAACTAGAACTACCCTAAAACCAGTTACTATACCACGACAATCCAACATACCACAAAGAAGTGCCGCCTTATGGTCAGTCAAGTCTTTGCATGTTGGATCGAGACATTCTCAATCAAATGATATTCTAGAATAACTCTTATTCCATATCATTCAACCATGGTTTATTCAGTCAGGTTTTTAATTGACGAAACTTAATCAAAACCTTCGTGAGTGTAACCCACCATTTCAGATCTCACGAGCTTAACTTGAGAATTGCCGCCTTAGGGTCGGTCAATCCCAAAATACCCACAAAAATCTTATCTGTTAGGTAGTCAACCTTGATATTGATCTTTGTGGAAACCCTCCTTAGGGAGGATGAAAGCAAAGTCGGCACAAGGCTCCACTCGGATCTCACAGTATTGAAATAATGATGGAGACCGCGGGATATATATGTCATACATCCCTCTCCAACTCACTATTGTAAAACTATGGTTTTTTTATTATCCGTTAATGCACCTAGACTCTATAGAATTAAACCGCTAACTTTAATAAAGTTATCTAGCGCATTAACAAATTCATTATTAGAAACAAACTCTAATTAACTAATAAATTATTAATGATTTTTAACTATTAAAAATCTAATCTATTGGTGAATAATCTAAGCTTTTGTAAACTATTTACTAAGCTCAGATTATTATGATAGTGTTTACCAAGTTTTAACTATTAAAACTCTAACACTTTATTCGGTTCATTTATTATTAGGCTATTAATCATATTAATCCTAATTACAATAAAAGACCCTATTAATCCAACTTATTAAACTCTTTAATAACTAGATTAATATAAATGAGAATTACCTAGTTTTTTTTTAAAAAAACTAGTCTCATTATCATAGCCAATAATGTATTTACTGATTTTAATCATATTAAAAAAATACATAAAATATTAGGCTATGATGCATGTATGACATATCAAATATATTTATGTAGGCACATCTTATCTAAATGACATATGTATGCATGACAATGCTTTTATCATCACATACTATAAAGCATACATGAATTGACCGAGTACTGTGGATTATTTAACCTAAAAAAAAAAATTTGGAATCTAAAATTATAAAAATACCCCAAAGGCATTCCTTGGTCTTCTTGTAACTTCAGAAATCTTCTAGTTTCTTCAGGTCACTCCTATTCATCTCATGAATCATTCTTCACGATTTTTCTAGGTCTTCAATATAGGTTATATTTATTTATTTACAATACAATAACAGTAAAAATAAAAATAAAAAATATAATACAACCCATGAACCCTAAATCCACAGTACCATATAATTAAAGATCAATCATATTTTTATAAATTAACAAATTTAATATACATATAAAAACAACATACAGTCAATTTAAACAGTGTCTACACAATCATACATTCAGAAGCATTGAAAACAATTTTCTGTTCCCAAAAAAATCGGCTCTGATACCAATTGTTGGAACCCCGATCACCGGTAATGCAGCGGAAATAGGATTTAAATTTTTTTATACAGATCATAAACGATCTAGGACCAGTGAACTAAGGATCCCAATTTTTCGGAACTTATACATATATTATTATTACAATAATAAAATATATGTATACACAAGAAATTGAAATCAATAATCAGAAGAAGAGAAGAAATCAATTTTTCATACCTACGTATGAGGCTCTTTCACTTTACGATATGCTCATGGTTTGTACCACCGATCTTCCTAGCTATTTCCGAAATTGGTAACTGCATGTGGGTGCGTCACGTACTCAGGAACTTAGGAGGATGTAGAGAAACGAAGAAGAAACTATTTCTTCCATGAGAAAAATACCTAGAACAATTCTAGTTGTTCAAAAAAATATTATATATATATATATATTCTCTTTTGTTTCAATCGTACACCTACTACATCAATTGCCTTTCTTTTCTCTTTAATTTTCACGCACCAATTGCTCACAACTAGAGGTGTCCACAGTTTGGTTAAATCGGCGGTTAAAAACCAAAACCGAAATTGGAAAACCGAAACTGAAACCGAAACCAAAACCGGCAGTTACAAAACCGGTTGGAAACCAGTTACAAACCGGTTGAAGCCGGTTCGGTTTCGGTTTAGCCCTTGGAAAAACCGTCCAAAACCGCCGGTTTACATATATTAAAAAAAACCAATCAGAAGTTGACAAATGTCACTCAATTTGAAAAAACAAAACAAAAGTTGAAAACCGAACTCAAACTACCGGTTTTGTAATCGAAACCGAACTCAAACCGCCAAACCGGCGGTTAAAAACCGACCCAAAACCAAAATTTTCCGGTTCGGTTTTGGTTCAAGCTGTCCACGGAACCGAAACCGGCCCGAACCGGAACAGTGGACTGATCGGACCAAATATGTACTATACTTAGGCCCTCAGATCCTTACCATATGTTCTGTTTTCGTGCATTTTTGTGTCTCTTATGGGTTGTTTTATGCTTATTTGAAGGAAATGATGCAGAGACAGGCTTGGAAGCATATTGTGGTGATTCCAGCAGAAAATGAGCACAAACAGGTTGCAACCGCACTCCAGCCGCACTCCAGCCGCACTCATGTGCATAGCCGGGGCAGATGCAAGTACAGAGATAAAGTGCGGGTACAGTGCGGGTCAGCTAACCGCACTCCACCCGCACTATTGCCAAACCAGAGAAGCTGCTCAGACACCTGACATTAGAGTGCGGGTTCTGTGCGGGTCAGCAAACCGCACTCCACCCACACTTGCACCAAGAACAGAAGAACATAATCGCACCTGACACTAGAGTGCGGGCACTGTGCGGGTCATCAAACCGCACTCTACCCGTACTTGCATCAAGAACAGAAGAGCAGAATTGCGCCTAACATTAGAGTGTGGGTACTGTACGGGTCATCCAACCGCACTCTACCCGCACTGTTGCTCAAGACAGAAGGTAGATTTTACACCTGAGAAGGAAGTGCGGTCACAGTGCGATGCCAAGTGCGGGCCAAGTGCGGGTAATTCAACCGCACTCCACCCGCACTAATGTCCTGATTCGAGAACTGAAGTTGCAGGCAACCCATATAGTGCGGGTACAGTGCGGGTAAATCACCCGCACTCCACCCGCACTCCGAGCGCGCCAGTCTGATTTTCAAAGCTTAAGTGACCTATTTTTGTATTTAGTATAAATAGAAAAGTATAGAAACGTTTTAAGGAGCTTTTGACTCCGTTTTAGACAGATTAAGCATTCTTAGATCTAGTTTCTCTCTCTACCTCTCATCCTCACATTCTCTACTCAACTTCAAGGAAGTTAGGAGATTGGAGCCACTTCAAGGAAGGAGATGTTCTCCAAGGGTTATTTCTTTCTCCTCTCTACTGATTCCTAGTTGTAATGAGTAGCTAAATCCCCTCTAAGGGGTTGATGGAGTAGTTAGTTTAATATTGGGCTTGTACATAAACTTGATATTATATTGATATTCATGTCTATCTTCCATTGATCTATTCTTGTTGTGAATGTTTATCATTGATTTCTTGTGTAGATACATGATCTTTGCAAGATGTCTTTATATTATGTATGAGTATTGCATCTAGATATACATCCTATTTAGTTGTTTAATGCTCTAAAGAATAGACGGAAAGTCATGAATTCCTACTCTTGAACCGCGGTTTTAATCTAACCTCGATTGTATTTCCGGCACTATACATCCTAGGTCGGAATCCGTGAGAGAGTTAGAAGTCATCACTATACATCCTAGGGTGACTATTTGTAATCGGTTGAGTCAATGTTAGGTAGACGAGCTTCATTTCTAGAATCCGGTAAACAATCAACTCTATACATCCTAGGTTGGTAGTTTACAAGGATTAATCCCTAATAGGTGGTCCGCACTATACATCCTAGGTTGGCCACCTTCTAGGGATAAATAACCGACTCTATACATCCTAGGTCGGTTACCTTGAAGAGCCGTGCTTTTGACGAGTTTGTTACATTGCCCAGTATTTGCTTTCGAATCCATTAGCTCCTTAGTTTTCATCATCTATATATTCTTCACTCCATATTCCCCTTTCATTTTATTTACTTATTTAATTTAGTTTTATTTAGAGTTGGTTCACAATCTACATTTTCACCAATTCATGTTTTGCTATTATATATATATATACATACCATTGCTTTAGCTTTAACTAATTTGGCTAACTTCGCTCCCTGTGGACGACACCCACTTACCGCTATATTTATGTTTGTAAACTGATTTAGGCTTTGTGTGGTTTCTTAAAATATTATTGACGGACTGATCTTTTAAAACGACATAAAGGAAAAAAGTGTCTTCGTCAAATGGCGCTGCTGCCGGGGAGCGGCATGTTAGTTTAATTTGTTATGCATGAGTAAGGCTAGTCTAGTAATATTCCTGCTCTACCGTATCTGTTCCTCGTTTACGTTGTGCTTTATTTGTTGTGAAATTTCAGGATTTTAGGTATATGCACGGACGAAGATCGTTGAGAGGAACAGTGTTGCCAGTTAGCGATAACATCAATCGGTTGGGTAGAAGAATAGAGCAGTTAGAGGGAAATATGGACGATCATAGTCAGCATGAGCAGCATGCTAGAGAGAATGAGCAACAGGCTTGAGAGAATGAGGGAAGTGTACATGGGGACGAAGAGCTAGGCCTCACCATGGGCGAGTACACTCTCCCGTTTGTAGGGAATGTGCCCACTGCCATAGTACTAGATGATGTAACAAGGCAGTACGAGTTGAAAACTATGCACATCAGCCTCCTACCGTCGTTTAGTGGGCGAAGTACCGAGGATTGCCTCCGATTTATGAAACAATATGGAGCCACCCTAGAAACCTTCCCTGTAATGGCTCGCCAAGCAGTATTGACAAGGGAGCAGCTTCATCTGAGGTGTTTCCAATATTGTCTGAAAGATGCAGCCATGACTTGGTACATGAACTTGAGGCCGGGATCACTGGTGACATGGAGCCAAGTCTACAAGGTTTTCTTCAACAAGTATTTTCCGTCACAGAAGGCTAAAGACCTAAGGTTGAAGATAGCTTCTTTTGTCGAAGAGGACGGTGAACCATTCCATGAGGCATGGGAGAGGTTCAACTTATTGTTAGCTCAAATGCCACCGCATACATACCATCCAGAACTGAAGGTTAACTCCTTCTATAGTGGACTTTCATCGATAACCCAAATAATGGTGGATAATGCATGTGGAGGTACCATTGCAGACAAGAGGGCAGTTGAAGCTTATGACATTCTGGAGAAGATTGCCCAGAACTCACAATAGAGGACATCACATGTGAGGAGGGGTGGAAGAATAGAAGTGGGTCAGGATACCCAAGTGCAAATCCAGATGTCCAGAATGAACAAGGAGCTTCAATCAATCAAGGAACTGATAACCGGAAAACCAGGGCCCTCCCAAGGAGTTAGTCAAGTCATGGGGAGATTGAAGAGGGAGAAGGGCATTTCAGTCAGGAAGAGCAAGCCCAAGCCCTTGGAGAATTCCCAAGGCAGCCTAGGAATGACCCATATTCGAATACATACAATCCAGGGTTGAGAAATCACCCAAACTTGTCTTGGTCCAACAACAACCACCTAGGAGCAACCACTCATCAAGGTGGCAACAACAATTACCAAGGTGGAAACAACAACCAAGGGTACCAAAACCGGGGGTACAATAGATACAATCAAGGGGGAAACAACAACAATCAATGGGGAGGTTCAAGTAGTAACCCACCATCCAACTTCAATTCCCACGCTTCCGCTAGCCAACCAAAGGACAAGTCTCTAGAGGAGATAGTGAGTACAGTTATCAAAACTGTTGGTATGGGTCGGAAGCCCTCAAGAACACCTTGCATGCCTCTGAGCAACGAATGTCAGCTTACATGCAGTCCAATGATCAGAGAGCCAACAGTCATGGAGCGTCACTGAAGAAGATGGAAACTCAGTTGGCACAGATTTTTGATGCATTGATGAAGAACAAGGAGAAGGCATCAAGCTCCGATGAACATGTTAACGTGTTAGAGGTGGTCCAGTTGGGAGGTGAGGAAACCGAAGCAAGTATGGTAGAGGTCGCGGATAAGGAAGATAGGGGAAGTGACATAGGCTCCCCCATTTAACTTGAAGACCCCGGGAGTTTCGTCATAGATGTACAAATTGAGGATTCACCAAAGATGGGAGCGGTCCTTGATATGGGGGCTAGCATCAATATGATGCCATTAGAGGTCTACGAACAGCTGAAGATTCAATCAATCAAGCCCACCTCCCAGACTCTCCTCATGGCTGACAATTCTCCCATCACCCCAGTAGGTATTGTGGAGGAAATTTATGTGAATGTGCACGGTTTGATGGTGCCGGTAGAATTTGTTGTGTTGGATTGCAAAAGAGGAGAATCCAGCGGTAGAGACTGGAAACTACTGTTGGGGAGGCCGTTCATGGCCACAACAAGTATGGTGATCAATATTTGTTCTAGGGACATTTCCTTCAGCTGTGGAGGGAAGAGTGTGAACTTCAAGGTAACATCCCCCAGAACAAGCCAAGTTAGAGATTGTTTAATCTTGGAGGCACCAAATTCCTGAAAGAAAAGGAGCCGGGTGCTCACCCTTGTGCAAGCCTTTGAAGGTGTCAAGGAGATGGAATTGGGAAACCAAGACTGCATCAAGGAGAGCAAGAATCAGAATTCGAAGAGGAGGAAGCAAATACTGAACTCTTCGATTAATTAGGTGAGCTTGACCAAGACAACACAAAGCTCAAACTGGAGGTTTATTTGCTGAAGACAGAGAATGTACAGTTGAAGACTAAATTGCATGATCTCTCATCAGTCAACAACGGGTTAACTGAACAAGTAGTGGAGCTTGCCACCAAAAAGGAGTTAGTCTCCAAGAACTTAGATGCATTGGCAAGACTCTCAGAAGAGTTTGAGGAAGACTATGGGAGAAGGACAAGGAAACTTCAACTAGGTGTGGAGGAGTCCGCAAAAGCGGTAAGGGAATTGCATGAACAGTTGAGCTCAAAAGATGATGAGTTGAAACGGGCTAAGGTCAAGGAGGGGGATTTGATTGAGCAACTCGCCGTGATGGAAAACAATGTCAAATCCCTCAGATTCGGACAACAAAAAGTGGCCTACGCCAACGATCGAACAGGGAGTTTCCCTAACCGTCCTATTACTTGCTACTTTTGTGCCAAAAAAGAGCACACTAAAGCTTATTGCTTTAGTTTCCAAAGATTAAAAGCAAGTAGAGTTAGTTCTAGGATGAACCCACCAAAGGTTAAACAAATATGGGTTCGAAAGGACTTAGTGGGACAAATGAGGAGAGTGGGGAGAGATGCAGTGCATAGGCATTTGGCACCGGTTTGGGTGGCCAAGTTGAATGTGCTCCCCATTCCGGTCAAACCTCCTTTGGTTGACCGGGTCCTACTTTGAGTGCATTGCACTCGTTTTTGAATTTATTTTATTATTTTTATTTTTATTTTTACTTTTCGGATGGTTAGTTTTGTTGTTGTAAACTTTTGAGACTGTTTGAGTTTGTTTTGGTGCAGATACAGTTGCAGGGCAGAATTCAGGAATCTATCCAGGGGAACAGTGCGATTAGAGTGCGGGTCAGTAACCCGCACTCATCCCGCACTCTGAGGGCATCAGGTAATAGAGTGCAGGTAAAGTGCGGGTCAGTCACCCGCACTCCACCCGCACTTTTGTCGCGTAGTATATATATGCATGTCGTTTTCTAGAGCTCCACTTGCCACAAAAGAGCAAAACCAACTGCAAACTTCAAATTTTTCCTTCTTCCCAACTAAAGGTATTCCGTGTGTGCCACGTTTTCGATTTTTCGGCAACTACGGTATGAATTCTTACTCTAATTTCATTTCACATATCTCTAATCCAAAACCCTAACCCTCTTTATCACAATTTTTTTTTGCCTCTTATGCATGAACTTCATTAGTTAGGGTTTTGACCCCTTGTTTTTGCTTTTGCTAATGTCTAAGAGAGTGGAATGTTGGGTGTTATCTATTTTGCATGTGATGTATTCATTGTTAATTGATTTTCTATTGCAATTAGATTTTCAAACTATGAATTGGGTTTATATGGTTGAATGGAAGCATGTACATGAGTTTAGAGTCATTTTGTTGTTGATTCGTTCGATGATGAACTTGAATTTTGAGATGTATACATGAATTGAACTCTGCATTTGCTGGTGTCTGGTGACGAGTTAGAGTGCGGGTACAGTGCGGGTCACTCACCCGCACTTCACCCGCACTTTATCCTCTTGGCAGAATTTTTGTCCTTTCAAATTCCTGCATTATAACCTCTTGTTTCTTTGATCCGAATATTGCCTTAAAACTGTGTTTAATGTGCAGATGTCAGGAAGACCCAGGAGAACGCCTAGGTAAAGCAGTCAGGGTTCTGAACGAAGACCGAGGCGAGGCCCCCAAGTTCCACCACCGTGCATCAGGCACCCGGATTTCGAGGAACGCTTAGAATATTTCAGGGAGCGAGACATAGTGGTGGAGAGGGGGATAGCGGTTGAAGAACTGGAAGGCACCCCAATTCCTCTAATGATTGAAGCAAGGGGATGGGAAACCTTTGTTAGCCCCCCCGATGTATTGTCGACGTGTGGTCGAAGAGTTCTTTGCTGGGTTGGTACCTGAAGCTTTTCAACGCTCTTCTTCGGTTCTGGTTCGTGGGGTAGAAGTCCGGATGACTATAGCGGACATTAACAGGTATTATAGGACTGAGCTTCCAGTTGATACCGAAGGAGTCGGACGTCTAAGGCAAGTGGTGACTTGGAGCGAATTTTTTGTGACCCAAAACGTGGACTTTGCAAATCAGTTGGTGATCCGTCCGATGGATTTTTGGGTGGCCCCTGATCACCGTATGAAGCACACCAACTTAAGGAGTGAGTTGAGTTTCTGGCATGTATTCATCTCCCATTCCTTGATCCCCAGAAAGCACAGGACCTCAGTGAACTTCAATGCAGCCATGATCCTGTACTGTATACTGCAGAATCAGTTGGTCGACATCGGCTTTCTGATCAAGAGAGAGATCCTTGAAATGGGATGGGTCAGGGTGGACAAGCAGCCACTCATTTTCCCTAGCCTCATCACCTGCATTCTGCAGAACCGCCGGAGTAGATTTTGGATCCGATCCTTTCGAATGCGGTTTGGGGCCAGTTGGACGATTCACATGGAACGACCAGGTCAGAGAGCTGGACCTCTCTGGTGTCAGGGTCCGAACAGGGAGGAGAAAACCTGCTCGAGGGGGCAGCACTAGCAGGCAGCTGGAAGACATCCCGGAACCACCAGATGTGGAGCCGGTTTACATCGATTATGGTGATTATAGACCCGCTGCTTCCTCACCCCCGCAGGAGACATATGGAGAAGTTCCTTGGCAGACTTTTCTTACCGGATTGGAGAACCTCAGGACCGAGGTCGCCAAAAATAGGAGGCAGATCACTGAGAGCAGGGCGGAAGCAAATGAGTACTTCACGGACATTTGGGGCAACCTCACGGACATGAGGGAGGCACTCAGTCTTCTGGGTTATCCACAGAAAAAGAAGAGGCCAGCTGCGTTCTCACCTCCTTCAGGGGGTCCAGACATCGACCCATATGGGGAAGAGCTCAGAGCTGCTATGGAGAGATCCAGGAGGGAGCAGGAAGAGCGGATCAGATCAGAGATCGACCCTAAGGGCAAAGGGATCGCCAGCGAACCGGAGAGAGAGTTTTCCGACGATGATTGACCATCCATTCTTTTTCTTTATTATTGATCAGAACTTTTACTGCTTGTATTTGTATTTGTATTATCTTTTAAACGGCTTAGACTTATTTTTCTTTTCTTTTCGCATTTAATTGTCATTGGTAGAGTTGTTGTGTGGTTTTAAGCTAGGTTGTGCATCTTTTGGGAAGCACACAACAACGCGCATGGACATCGACCGATCTTCCTTCTAAAGGGAGTTTTCTACTTTCGGTTTTGTACTTAAGTTTTTAATGAATGCGATTTAGTTTTTGTTATGATGAATGAGCTTGGTCGAATGTATGTCTAGATTCGGTTTGGGGGTGTTGATCCCTCATTCCGCCATTTATTGCGATTATGCTTATTCTTTCCAACAATGGGGACATTGTTGAGTTTTGGTTTGGGGGTGCATCACGCCTCCACCGTGTACAGTTTAGTGTCAAATTTTTCAATTTTTTTGCTTGTCCATTTTTCAAACTGTAATCCAGTATGGGTATGATGCCTCTAGAGTGTGTTTTTGACGAGTTTCTTATATGTGCTATTACCTTGTGATATAGTTTGGTGCCACTTAAGGCTTAGCTTGCACCATCATGGGTTAGTCCCACCCGTTGGTATGAAGTATTGGGGACTCATTGTTCCCATGTCTTGTTCTAATAGTGGAGATACCCGTGAGATCACAAACACAAGCATGAAAGTGCGTTTTCTGAGTGCATTATTGATTATTCTTAAACACGCCTCTCGTCATGTATGTCATGTGCCATAGGACTTGCATTATTTTGTGAATGCGTGATGGATGTTTTCATTCCCTTTTTAGATGGTTATGGAAGTGATAGTAGGGAATGCATGTTTATTGAAGTACCTCTATAGCCTAAACACCACTTACCATATTGTGTGTTCTAAAGCCGATTTGAGGCCAAACACTTACCCTTTCATTTGGTACCACATTCAACCATATACCCAATAGCCTAAACACATGCCTACCCTTGTACTAATCATGTTAGGATGGGAAATGGTAGGGAGAAAAAAGGTTAAAATGGTCCCACAGTGGGTAAAATGAGATAGATGTTGAAAATATGAAAGAAAAGGGTAAGTTATGCACTCGAAATGTCTAAGAAAGGGAAAATGGTAACAACTCAAATGGAGTACAACATTGTTATTTGGAAATTGTTAAAAGAAAAATTTGAAGAAAGATTGTACTTGAAGTGCCATAATGAGAGTGTTTTATGCTAAAAACGCCCAAACGGAATGCAAATGTGGGTTAAATAGTTTCCTAGAGGGTTGCATTTAAAGCAAGAAAAGAACATGGTGTGGGAGTAGGGATTTTATTCTAGCATGATTGGTGAGTTGAACTCCTAAAAATTCCACATTCTTTTTTGTGTAAACTCATTCAACCCCACAACCACACTATAACCGGTTGAAAAGCCCTATTTGATCCATGTAAGTCTAGTTTGGGAATGTAGGTTGAAGCACGATCTTTCGCATCCATGGCATGGTGACTCGTTCCTAGGATAGTTCATTGCTTAAATCTTATGCAAAATCTTCTTTGCATACTTGTTGTGTGGAACTTAGGACTCTTGAGGAAAGAAAAGAGGGAATCCATGTGAGCTTTAGAATTGAAGTGAATTATGTTCAAGGTATGGGAGTAAGTGGTCCTAAATTCATGAATGCCTTTAGGTGTGAGATTCGTGTTCGTACGAGCCTCCCTTGGGTGTCTCCAAATTGCTCTTGATCTTGTGCATATGTTTTTCTCCTCTCGATCACATCTATTTGTATCATATCACACATGGGACTTGCGACATTGTTGATGTATTGTTTAGGTATTTAGAAATTACTTTCAGCTGGCGTCTTACTGTTTTGAATAGATTTGCTCGAGGACGAGCAAAGGTTTGGTTTGGGGGTGTTTGATCGGGCCAAATATGTACTATATTTAAGCCCTCAGATCCTTACCTTATGTTCTGTTTTCGTGCGTTTTTGTGTCTCTTATGGGTTGTTTTGTGCTTATTTGAAGGAAATGATGCAGAGACACGCTTGGAAGCATATTGTGGTGATTCCAGCAGAAAAGGAGCACAAACAGGTCTATAGTGCGGGTCCAGTGCGGGTCGCAGCCGCACTCCAGCCGCACTCATGTGCATAGCCAGGGCAGATGCAAGTACAGAGATAAAGTGCGGGTACAGTGCGGGTCAGCTAACTGCACTATAACCGCACTCCACCCGCACTATTGCCAAACCAGAGAAGCTGCTCAGACACCTGACATTAGAGTGCGGGTTCTGTGCGGGTCAGCAAACCGCACTCCACCCACACTTGCACCAAGAACAGAAGAACATAATCGCACCTGACACTAGAGTGCGGGCACTGTGCGGGTCATCAAACCGCACTCTACCCGTACTTGCATCAAGAACAGAAGAGCAGAATTGCACCTGACATTAGAGTGTGGGTACTGTGCGGGTCATCCAACCGCACTCTACCCGCACTGTTGCTCAAGACAGAAGGTAGATTTTACACCTGAGAAAGAAGTGCGGTCACAGTGCGATGCCAAGTGCGGGTAATTCAACCGCACTCCACCCGCACTAATGTCCTGATTCGAGAACTGAAGTTGCAGGCAACCCATATAGTGCGGGTACAGTACGGGTAAATCACCCGCACTCCACCCGCACTCCGAGCGCGCCAGTCTGATTTTCAAAGCTTAAGTGACCTATTTTTGTATTTAGTATAAATAGAAAAGTATAGAAACGTTTTAAGGAGCTTTTGACTCCTTTTTAGATAGATTAAGCATTCTTAGATCTAGTTTCTCTCTCTACCTCTCATCCTCACATTCTCTACTCAACTTCAAGGAAGTTAGGAGATTGGAGCCACTTCAAGGAAGGAGATGTTCTCCAAGGGTTATTTCTTTCTCCTCTCTACTGATTCCTAGTTGTAATGAGTAGCTAAATCCCCTCTAAGGGGTTGATGGAGTAGTTAGTTTAATATTGGGCTTGTACATAAACTTGATATTATATTGATATTCATGTCTATCTTCCATTGATCTATTCTTGTTGTGAATGTTTATCATTGATTTCTTGTGTAGATACATGATCTTTGCAAGATGTCTTTATATTATGTATGAGTATTGCATCTAGATATACATCCTATTTAGTTGTTTAATGCTCTAAAGAATAGACGGAAAGTCATGAATTCCGACTCTTGAACTGCGGTTTTAATCTAACCTCGATTGTATTTCCGGCACTATACATCCTAGGTCGGAATCCGTGAGAGAGTTAGAAGTCATCACTATGCATCCTAGGGTGACTATTTGTAATCGGTTGAGTCAATGTTAGGTAGACGAGCTTCATTTCTAGAATCCGGTAAACAATCAACTCTATACATCCTAGGTTGGTAGTTTACAAGGATTAATCCCTAATAGGTGGTCCGCACTATACATCCTAGGTTGGCCACCTTCTAGGGATAAATAACCGACTATATACATCCTAGGTCGGTTACCTTGAAGAGCCTGTGCTTTTGACGAGTTTGTTACATTGCCCAGTATTTGCTTTCGAATCCATTAGCTCCTTAGTTTCCATCATCTATATATCCTTCACTCCATATTCCCCTTTCATTTTATTTACTTATTTAATTTAGTGTTATTTAGAGTTGGTTCACAATCTACATTTTCACCAATTCATGTTTTGCTATTATATATATATATATACATACCATTGCTTTAGCTTTAACTAATTTGGCTAACTCCGCTCCCTGTGGACGACACCCACTTGCCGCTATATTTATGTTTGTAAACTGATTTAGGCTTTGTGTGGTTTCTTAAAATATTATTGACGGACTGATCTTTTAAAACGACATAAAGGAAAAAAGTGTCTTCGTCATGGACAGCACTACTTACAACCTCAATATGCAGTGATGCATTTTTCTCTTTTAAATATTGATAATGTGTTGATTTTTTTAAAAAATTTAAAATCAATATTTAATCAAAACCAATCAATCCATTCTTTTAAGATATTAAATATCTTTAAAGATATTGATTAATATTTAGTTTATTTGATTTGATTTGAATTCAAACTATTTAAATACAAAAATTAAAAATTTAATTTAATAAAATAAAATAATCATATTATCTTATTTTATTCAAAAACAAATATCAACAAACATCCTCCATTTAGTGATTAATAACATAATTAAATAATCTTATTATTTAATTTATTCAATCACCTTTATTCATTAATCAAATAATCTCATTATTCAATTAATTCCTGAATAAATAAGTGTCACTTTTATAACACAATTAATTGGACAATCCAATTAATTAATCGTGACCCTTGTTACCTAAATCGATCAGGCTAGCAAGGGGACCTAATGGACCCACATTATTTTGAGCTCCAATAATTCTTGGAATCATTAATTAAAGTATTTAATTAATATTCCTTGATTATTAACTTCGGTGTTATTTCACTAAAAACCCGAAGCTGCACTCTCTCAACAGCAGACACTTTTACACAGACCGATACAACTCGGTGTCCATCGATATAGCTATTACACATGGTGTGATCCTCCACAGTAGTTCATAGTTAGAGCTGGGTCATAATGTCCGTTATACCCCTCTAATTACATATATCCTTTAAGTACCGTTGATTCTCTAATGGACAATAAATCCTATTTCCTCACGGAATTAGGAGAGCGCTCATATTGTCCAAGCACCGAATCAACCCTTAAGGGAACTACTATCTACTTCTCACAAGAAGGAGTGGATTCCACTACTGTGTACAAACCTTCCTAGCCATAAGACAAACCGCAATCCCAACATACGGAGCACATTGACCAGGAACTGCATCCGACCTCACCCCTGGTATATCAAAGACCACGATCTAACCTGAAGGAGTCGATATGACACTCAAGATTAAGATCACCCATATATAGCCATCATTAGTTGATATATATAAATCTCGTCGGTAAACGGATCTTGGTGAGAGATTCATATAGATCATGACCCAGTTCTATATGATCACATCATGCAAGATGCCTCTATTCCCATATCTTCATATGAATGATTCGGGATAGAATCACCGTACATTACGGAATGGACCGCAGCTATAGATTAACCACAAATAAAGCACCTAGCTTTATTTGCTATCTATGGACTCTTTAGATTGCACGTCTCTTACTGTATCCATCCGTATATGACACTCATATACACAGTTCGAGATTACATCTGGCAATCTAGGATGTTAATATGCACAAGTTATAAAATAAACAACACAGCAAGAATGAATTGAACTTTTCTTTTTATTTATTTGATAAATCCATTTACATATTACATCTTTAGGGGCATAAACCCCAACGGTAGCTGTAAACCCTCAGAAGAGAAAACTCCTCCAACTAAGGACCACCTAGTGTTGAAAGGCTTGTGGCACGTGCTAAGTGCCATCGTGTTTCCTACGAAAGTGGACTAGCATAGTTTTTATTTATTTTTATTATTATATGTTTTGTTTGTTTGTTTTTCTGTTTTTTTTTTGTTTTGCTTGAGGACGAGCAAATGATAGGCTTTGAGGGTATTTGATCGGACTATTTTGTACCTATTTTAGGTCCCCATTTTCCTGTCCTTTGTTCTCATTTTCGAGCGTATTTTGTATATAATGTGTGTGTTGAGCCTTGTATAGGTATTCCATATTTCAAGGTTTTGAGCGTAAAGAACAGTTTGTGAGGCAAAAACGGGCCAAAATGGAATAAATGGAAGTATTCAGAGTGCTGCGCCTCACCGTTGACATAGATCGTGGCGTGATCTAAGCCCAGCCGTGTCCTACGGTTGATCCGTCGTCGAACTAGAACTCGACACCGAGCCCGTGGCAAAATCCCCTCTGATTTCCAGCAACTTATGGGATAAAACCGAACCAGGTGCCAATTGGCGGTCAGTTCGGTGGTCACATGACCATCGTTCCGACCGCCATTCCGATCGCCGTTCCAACCGCTATTTGAAGACAGTATATCCCAGAAGTTTGGCGGTCTATTCAGCGGTCACACCCTGACCGCCGTTTAGACCTCCTTTTGAAGGTCAGAAGAATACATGCTATTTGGCGGTTAGATCGGCTGTCACCCTGATCGCCAATACAACCACCGATCGACCAGCGAGATACCAAAATTGGGTAAATTTATTGAGGCAATTTCGTCTTTTCGTCCCCAATTCGTGCCCTAACTCCCAACACTATATAAACACCCATTTCTCTCCTCTCTTTAGACCAGAACACAACTCACACTTTATCTTCATCATCTTCTTCATCAGTTAAGAGAGAGAAGCTTTCAAGAGCATCAATAGAGGTTTTCCTCCATAGATGTCTCTCCATTTCACCTTCTACCCATCATCCATCCATTTGAGAGTAGATTGCAAGGGAAATGAGTGATCTTTGGACCAATTTCGAGCCAAGCATGGATCAAAGGAGATTGGCACATTTTGGAGGGGTTCTCCACTTGGGTTATCTCTAGTATCTCATCTCTTGTATATCTTGTTTTCTTAAATGTGTAATCCCCACTTGGAAATATTTGTAAACCTAATTTGTGCTCAATAAATGTGTGGTTGTTTTTATATTTGATTTAGGTTTTGATTCATTCTTGTTATGTATTGAATATATCTCTTATCTTGAAATGTGTGTGTATGGAGATTGGAAATTGATATGTGTTCATGAATGATATTATGAGTAGATTAATGTAATTGTAGGAGTAGTTGTAATCAAATATCCCATTTATGTGTGTATATCTATGGAAGGTCGAAATTGCATGTGTATAGATTATAGTACTGAATTAGAGTTAGGATTGTGCCTTAGGAAGACCTTCCTGGGCGTAGTTTTGGCTAATTCGCTAGGATGAATGAATGAACTTGTTAATTGCCATATTGGATGAGGTTTAGTTCATTGTTCTTGTTATGCATTGGTATTTAGTTATTCCTCACGCTAGGGGCTCTAGGTGAGTTATGATTAGAGATACAATAATTGGATTTTGGCTATTTCTTACGCTAGGGGCTCTAAGTGGGTTATGGTTGGAGGACAATTACTTTTTCCATATTCATTAGACTTAACGTTGCCATTTTGCATAACCAAGTTATTATTAGGGCTCAATCTAGTGTGGTTTGTAGAATTGGTTCTCATATGTTGGTTGCGGTTTCGTGTTTGAGGGCTCTCGACACACTCTTCAACCGTTAGCTCTTTGAATGGGTATAAATCAGATTGAGGCAAGAATGAACCCTTAACTTGAATTGAATGAACTTAATATCTAACAACCACTTGTGTGCACTTATGTATGGTCAAATTGTAAACCCTTGTGTCACCACTTTCATGCATCTCTCTAATCCACCATTTTATCATTTATCCTTTTAATCACCATTCCCACCCCTCCATATTCTTTTGTTTTCATTTGCATTTTTTTCCTTTTCATTTTCTTTGCACACACACAGCATCCTACACACACCATTCTCACATCATCCGCATTATATTTATATGCTTTCAATAAACATTAAAACTCGAAACGGTTAGCGAATGCACCTCCCTACGGAACGATACCCTCGCTTGCCGCTTTACTAGTATTTTGCTAGTTAGAGAACATTGCGTGGGAACTTTTAATATAAATAACTTTTGAATTCATAATTTGATAACAACACAAAAAGTGAGTTTCACTAAACCAACCTGAGTTGACCAAAGATTACTTCACAATACCTGGTCAGGGTTACCTAGATGGTAGGGTGGAAATAACTCAACTAAGGTAATTAGATTGACCAAGTGAATATGACCCTGTCGGGATTATTAAAATGTTCTGGTCAAGACCTCCGGTCGGGATCAAGTAACTAGTCGGGGAGAATGAGGTTTTGTCAGGTCTGGTAGATGGTCGGTTAAGAGACACGTGGACAACGTTGAATTCATTGCAATCACGACTCAAATACGTAGAGAAAAAGTCTTACTCAAATAAGGTGTCTCGAAGCACACTCTGATAAGGAAACAAACTTCCTTAGTGATATCAGAGTCCAGATTAGGCAAGAGATCTAATGCTTTCAGAACATAAGCAATGCGGAACAGGAAAGAAGGTTAAAACGACTCCATCAAGTCAAAGTCTTATTAAACCACAAAAATTTTCCTTACTTGTATACCACGAATTAGGGTTCTGTGCACATATAAATAGACCTTAAAAGTGTAATTGTAAGAGTTAGTGAAACTTTACGCAAGGAGAGAATAAGAGTGTGTAATTATTTACTCATAGTGAATTTTCCTTCTTGCCATCACCTGTAACCTTGGAGGTTTCCCCAACTTGGGGTTTTACCACGTAAAATTATGTGTCTGCATGCTCTGTTTTTTCCATTCTATTACTAGCGATTTATGATAACTTATTAGACGTGTGATCTACTTTTCGTAGTCCTAAAAATCACCGTCAACAAAGTCTATGAAATGATCAAATCCATTGAAATGGAAAGGAGTTTCAATAGAGATACAAGTATATTGAAATTGAGAAATTTTTTATACAAGTCTATGAAATGACTAAATCCATTGAAATGGAAAGAAATCTCAACAAAGATACAAGTATATTGAAATTGAAAAAATTTCTATACAAGTCTATGAAATGACTAAATCCATTGAAATGGAAAGAAATCTCAACATAGATACAAGTATATTGAAATTGAGAAAATTTCTATACTAGTCTACAAAATGACTAAATCCATTGAAATGGAAGAAATCTCAACAGAGATACAAGAATATAGAAATTGAGAAAATTTCTATAAATCATACGACAGAAATGTGGAATCATAAGGAAACAATCATTGATGATGTATTTTTATACACAATAGCGTTACTGAAATTATAAATGATAATTATGATATTCATAATATCAATGATTGTAGACAAAAGGCATGATTGACCTAAATGAAATGAAGCAATTTAAGAAGAATTGACTTTATAAGCCAAACATAAAGTATTTAGACCAATATACTCTAGACATCTGGAGATGTCAAACTAATTGGATACTAATGGGTCTTTATACGGAAACGTAATGAGAAAAACAAGATCGTGAGATATGAGGCAAGACTCGTAGTACTAAGTTTCTCATAGAAACTTGTTATTCAATAGTGATGAATACAATTACATTCCGAATTTTTGATAAATTTGGCTGCCTTTAAAAGGTTCAAAATGCGACTTCAGACGTAATAATTATTTATCCATATGATTCAATCAATACAGATATTTATAATTCCTAAAGGATTTAAAATGCTGGAAGAATGTAAATTGAGATCTCGTAATCTGTATTTAATGAACATATAAAAATATTCATATGGATTAAAAACAATATAGATGGATGTGGTATAACCGTCTCAGTGAATATCTGATAAGATAAAGATATAATAATCAAATTATATACTCATGTGTCTTCATAGACATGTCTTTACCTATAATGGCACATCAGTGTGCTTCAGTTCAGCAATCTAAAAGATTGTTTCAAATGAACTTTTATCAGGGGAAGCATCCCATCAGAGGGAGCATATCAAATGAAGTATATTAATTATATTGAGACAGTTCTCTAAGCACACCCAAAAATCTTTTCATTCATAAAAATTATTATAATTATTACATTAATCTAGTTGATCATCGTGTATATGTTGTCTTGATCAAGAAGATCATTGTAAATATTACTTTGGTCTTGCTAATCATCGTATATATATTATATTGATCCAGAAGATCATCATAAATATTACTTTGATCTGATAGATCAATGGATATATTTGCTATGGTTTTTATCCTATTGGGTTTTCCTTAACAAAGTATAAATGTGAACACATTTTTGAAGAAAACATTAATCCTGGACATATATGCACAATATTATTTTCCCTTTGACCATGTTTTGTCCCATTGGGTTTTCCTGAAAAGGTTTTTAATAAGATAGTTTTGAGAATGTCCAACCCCACAAGATCCAGAAGATCATTGTATATATTGTTGTCGAGTTTTTTTTTGTCCCACTATATTTTTCCTAGCAAATTAAAATACAAGTGATGAAAATCTAAGAGGGAGTCTTGTGAAGCTGGTGTGGATTCCCACCACCGACCTCTCTATCATCTTATATTCATTAAGCCATCTAAGTTGAAGATATTTGCTTAGCCTCATTATTCTCTACATACAAAGCAAGTAGCCAAAGCAAGTGGTTGCATCTTCATTCGATATAGAAGAAGCAGAGGCAATTATACAGATGAATCAACCAGCCACCTTTGTTGACTTCATTATGCAAGTTAGGGGTGGGCGCGGTTCGGTTCGGTTCGGTTCGGTTTTGGGCAAAACCGAATTGAACCGAAAATATTTCGGTTCATCCAAAATTAAACCGGTTTAAACCGAATAAGAAATGGGAACCGAACTGAACCGAACTGATTGGAATCGGTTCGGTTCGGTTCGGTTCAATTCGGTTTTGGGCCTAATGGGCCGAATAGCTTAATGAGTCTTTTTAATATGTTTTAAAATTAATGAATAGCTTATTGGGCCTAATTTTGGCCATTTGAATAGCCCAAAGCCAAATCAACATATTACATAATATAAAAAACATATTAATACATTCCAAAACATATTAATACATAATAATAAGTTAATAACAAATCCATTCCAAAATATAAAAAACATATTAATACATTCCAAAATCCAACCTCCTAAATAAAAGTTCAAAATCAGTTAATAATAGTACACTACATAATAATACCTCCCAAAAAATAAATAATCCAACTCCAAATCAAAATTACAATTACAATAATGCCAAATTAAAATTACAACTAGTCAACTAAAATAACATTTCAATTCTAGTTTCCACACCACATTGGCACATTCCACATACATAAAAAAAATGCATTCCTTATTCACTCCACATGTTGGCTGCTGCCTGTAGATACAAACAATTATATATGCATTTGTCACTCAATCTTTATGCTCAATAGAAACAAAAAAAAATTATAATGAAAAATTATGCATATACCAACAATTAAAGGCTTACCTTCATGGCTTCATTAATCAGTTCCTCCCTAATTATCCTCCCTAATTGATAAATTTTATAAAATTACATGTTCTAGGATTATATCTAGAAAATGGCATACTTGTTTGTTCATATGTTTGTTTGTTTGTGTTTTTGTGATATCAGATTTGAATATATTCTCATATTGTTCCTTATTGAGTTCTAAACATAGTTTTCAAGTTCCGAGTTGGAAGTTACGAAACTTTCGATGTTCTTATCGTGCATAGCTTTCGTCTTTGTGTATCGAGTCGATTTCCATATTTTTTGTGAAAGTTTTGTAAACATCCATGTCCGTGAGAGAGTTACGGTTTGTAATCCAAAAACGGATTCAAATTCAGAGTGCTAGAGAATGTTCGAAGAACACGAGAGGTGCACGAGAGGGAAGAAAGCGAATAAGGAGTCATTTTTTACCAAACCACTTCTTTCCCGTGGAGACCATGCGCCTCCACGGGGAAGGCTACCATTCTGCCCCCTTGGAGGCCACACGCCTCCACGGGAAGCCTATGTGGCGTTCTCCCTTTGGTAACCCGATTTTCCCATCTCTCCACATCATCTTCCCTCATTTCTCTCTTTTAAATACTTTCTCCCTCTCATTTTTCAAATTGGAGAAGAAAAAGTGCAGAAATTTTCTCTCAAATTCTCTCAACTTCTAAACACCAAATCTCACTCATTTATTATCCGATTTGAGTCATTCAAGTTGGTGAATCTTCGTCTTGAAGTCCTCTATCATATCTAAGCAACTTTGAAGTTTTTTGTTCAAGGTTTTTGGTGGCTCTACACCAATTTCGAGACTGCACTCTTTTTACAAGGTAATTGATTTATCTTTTGAGTTTTGTGCTTTTATGATCCTCAATTAACTTGGGATTTCTTCTTCTTTATATGTATGTTATTTGAAAAAATGCTATTAAGAGATAGAGCTTTAATTATAAGCTAGATGTGCTTAAATAGAGACTTGTATGTGAGTTAGGTTTTCTTAAAATCTATGTTTTCACATGCTTGTGAGTTGTATTGTGACTAGCTTATTATCTACGGCTATTTGGCCTATACATGTGCTAGGACTCTTTAGTTGAACATATTTAGGATTAGCACAATTGATTGTATATTTAGAGCCTATTATGATTTAATTGATTATTTTATGAATATGTGCCCTAAATGATTGCTAGAGATTCTTATTGATCATATCTTATGATTCTAGTATTTTTGGTTTTAGTTCTAAAGTCTTGAATATGTGCTTTATGAATATGCTATGTTTTTCAAGCTTTAGTAACATGAATAGAATCTAGGATTTGGCATGTTTTTGGTGTTTTACATGCTCTAGGTTTCTTGTTCATGTTTAAGAACTTGGCAACATTATTTTGTATTCTTTAATGTCTATGTCTGGTTCTTCATGAAGTGTACATAATCCATACATTTCATATGTACATGCATCATTTGTAAGATGACATTCTTATTTGGATTTTAAACTAGAAAAATACACATTGTGTGCTCATTGATCATTTCTAGTTTCCATAGGATATTTTGATCACATATTCTATGTTGCATATGTTTGCATTTGCATACATTTTATTACATTTAGGAAGTCTTTGCAAAAGGCATGAAGTCTCTTGTTGGAGTGTGAAGCTTCAATTTAAGCAAGAAGTCTCAACTAGGATTGTCAAGATCCGGATAGTTAAGCAAGGAAGTCTTGGCTAGGATTGTGAAGATCCGGATAGTCGAGCAAGAAATCTTTCTAGCGACATGTGACATGTCTTGGATAGAAAGTTTCTTTTTAGAGACATGTGAAATGTCTTGGATAGAAAGTAGGCAAGTCTTTCATTAGTAAAAGACCCGAGGGTAGGATATGAGGGATAGGGATATCCAATAGAGGGTGTATTATGTAAATTGGTCACTTTTGAGGGTGTACTTTTATCCAACTAGTGAATGTTTTCGGTGGTTGTGGAATCAATCTGTGGATGTTTCCTCTTCGGAGGTTTTACCACATAGAAAATAACGTGTCAAATTTCTCTAACTCAAACTCCTTTATATTTGTATATGTGATTGATTGTATCTTGTTGAATCTATATTGAATATCTTTGTAAACAAAATTCTTGACAAGTTTGAGTTGCAAACACTTTGTTAAATCAATATTTATCTCTTGTATCTTTTTAGTGTTTGAACATTGTATCTTGTGGAATTCTATATCAAGTTGTAAAGTTCTATTTAGTGAATTTACATTGTAATATTTAAAGTACAACTTGTGGAATTTGCTTTGCATTGAATATACTTGTATATGAGATACATTGTCTCTTGTTTTGTATATGTATTAAGTGTATCACATTCTTTTGCATTTGTGAGTTTATGTTTGTAGAACTAAGAGTGGTGAATTGAGCTTACATGTGATAGTTGTTATCTAATAACAAACATATTTAAGGGTTAATTTGTATGCTCACCAAGTATTTGACAAAAGTCTCGAAAAAGTTTTAAAAATAGAGTGTCAAGCTATTCACCCCCCCCCCCCCCCCCTCTAGGTTGTTTAGTTCATAACCTTGTAGGTATTTCAAAGTGTTCAAGTAATTTTGGTGTCTAACACCAATTTCGTGGTTGCACACACTTTACAAGGTATTTGCTCATCTTTTTAATTCTAAACTTTTAAATGTTCAAACACCTTGGGTCTTCTTCCTATTTTAGTGTATGTGACTTGAACAAATGTTGTTTGGAGATAGAGCTTCAATTATAAGCTAGATTTGTCTAATTAGAGACTTAAATGTGATTTAGGTTTTGTTAAATCTAAAACTTCACATGTTTAAGAGTTGTATTGTGACTAGCTTATATTCTAGGGTTATTTGAGTGTTAATTGAATTTATTATGTTGATTGATAGCCTTTACATGTGCTAAATCTTTTAGTTGAATTATTTAAGTTTAGCATATTTAATTTTATATTTAGAGCCTATGAGATTTAATTGATTATTTTGTGAATATATGCTCTAAATATTTGCTAGAGAAACTTGATTGAACATAATTTGTATTCTAGCATTTTTGTTTTTAGTTCTAAGGTCTTGAACATGTGCTTGATGAATATGTTATGTTTTAAGCTTTAATTTGTATGAATAAAATCTA
Organism: Dipteronia sinensis; assembly: GCA_033220585.1. Taxonomy (NCBI): domain Eukaryota; kingdom Viridiplantae; phylum Streptophyta; class Magnoliopsida; order Sapindales; family Sapindaceae; genus Dipteronia; species Dipteronia sinensis. The sequence goes on along the minus strand of CM065638.1, from coordinate 47,023,006 downwards.
GGATTTAAGTGTGATTTGGTTGGATTGCATTTTCTAGGTTTTTGTTCATGCATAAGGAACTAGAAAATATTATTTGTGAACTTTCATGTCTACTTTTAGTTCTTTATGAAGTGTACCTAATCCATACATTTCAAATGTGATTTGCATCATTTTGTGTGATGACAATTGTTTGGATTATAAACTAGAAAAACATACATTGCGGGTGCATAAAATTTATTTCTAGTTTCCATAGGATATCTTGATTATATATGCTATATTGCATGTGTTTGCATACCACATACATTTGATCATGTTAGGTAGCCTTGCATAGCCATAAAGTCTCTTATTGGAACACACGGTTCTAGCTTGAGCAAGGGAGTCTTGACTAGGATCATGCGGATCCGTAAGTTGAGCATGACAACTCAATTAGAGGCATGTGGCTTCTAAGTTGAGTGCCGACAAGTTTTTTACTAGTAAAAGGCCTGAGGGTAGGATAGACGAGATATCCAATAGGAAGTAGACAATCATGGGGATTGGTCGCTTTGAGGTGTACTTTTATCCAACTAGTGAAAGATGGTGTTACTTAGAGGTAGTTGAATGGTTCAACCTATGGATGTTTCCTCTTCGGAGGTTTACCACGTAGAAATGACGTGTCAAATCTCTCTATCCCTTACTCTATTTTAATTGTGTTTATGTGATTGTTGAATCTTGTTTTGTTCATCAAATCTTCATGTTATTGTAAACAAGATTGTTGTATGGAAAGAGAAGCAAACATACTTCTAGATCAATTTGTACATATCTCTTGTATTCGTTAATAGTTGATAATATTGTATATAGTTCTTCATACACTTGTATTTGTGGATATTGGGGATTAATATTTATACAAGTTAGAATTAATTTATATTTTAGTTAGATATCTTCACTTGCAAGTTATAGACTATGTTTGATATGCTTTATTGAATATGATTTCAATAGTCTATATGTGCTTTCATGCGTATAATATGTTGTGATACAAGTTATCTAGATGGGCAAACTTGTATTTGTTTCAAGGGACTGAAAAGAGGCTTAAACCTATTAACCCCATTCTAGGTTAGCTTTTGACAATTTAACCGTGCTTCTATTATTTCAATTCCCGCTTCATATAGATCTATATACACGTTATTTTGCTGAAAATCCATATCTCACCCGACCTATCCCTCTTGAGAACACCAACCTGTTAGGGCCGACCCATTCCACCCCAATCGGGGCTGCCTAGCTTGGCTAACTCGACCGGAACAGTCCTGCCTACCACGATAGGACTGTAAAAAATACGTCGGACCGGGTCTGAGAGCTGCGAGGCACCTGTACCTTATGGTTGACCGTTGTCAAGGAAGTCGCTTCCGATTTTGTAGATAACAACAACTATACTTGACACCTGAAACAATAGAAAAACAACACTACCAAAAACTTAAAATGGACAAATAACGAAATAAGAACTAACTAAAAAGCGATATAATTAACTAACACAATTAACTAATCTACAATAATCTGCTACTCCCTGGCAGCATCACCATTTTTTTGACGCACCTCGAATGGTTCTAACTAAACTATGCAGGATAAATTAAATTACTAGAATGGAATTAGGACGTGCAGATGTTTCACCATTCGCAAGTGCACGAGTCGTTCAACTCGTATCGAGGGCACAAGTATAGGTATCGTTCTCACGAGGAGTAGGGGTGTAGAAAAAGAGAGTTGTGAAGCAATTAAATTACTAAAGCTTGAGTAAAGAGCAACTATCTAACACAAGAACTAAAATGAATTAATCTACTCAACTAATCACTACAAATTAACTAGACTAAAGAGATAAACTATTGAGAGAAAGGAGTTAGGGGACTAGTGCAATTTAAGTAACAACCAAAATCGTTAATCAATCTATATTTAAAAACTTTCACGACATTCTTAGAAATAGAATGATTTGTTTAAGTTGTAAGTATTATAAGCAGACAAATCATTTATTATAGCTAAAATTTCATGTCAAAAAGTAAAATATCGACATATGTCAAAGAAAGAAGAGAAAGTTGATTAAGAGAGTATGTTGAGATAGTGTATTTAGCATTTTTTTTAACAACGTAGTTAATAATGGTTAAAATTTCATTTAAATTATGTAGCTATTTTTTTAAAACTATAATTTTGTTTGTTATCTTAAGTTTGAACATGTCTGAATCGAGTGTGAAATCTGAATTGAGTATGAAATCTGAAGTGTGAGCAAAATATATGTTTTTTTTATTCTTGATGTCCGAATGAAGTGATAATTGATTTTTTTTTAGAGTGGTGCTATTGGCATACCCCATACTGATCTATTCATGCCCCATTTTTTAATTATATAATATTCTTTTTTTTCCTTTATCAAAATTACTTCAAGAGACATACAATTTAGGAAAGAAATCTTCTACAAAGTAAATTTATTAAAATCAAAAAAAAAAAATTTAACTCTTAAACCCTAAAATTTGACTCTTAAACCCTAAAATCTGCTTCTTACATATATATAAAATATTATGGAAGAGTTTGAGAATGATATCAAGAATATGAAAGAATTGTCTACGAACGATATCAAACATCTTGAAATTTTTTCTGAGAATGACATAAAGTAAGAATTGCCTGACAATGATAGTAAGCATCTGAAAACAATTCATTCTCTGGAAAAAAGTTTGAAGTTTATTTTTTCTTTAGAATGATATCAAACTGTCGTTGTGTTGAAGTACTCTGTTATTTTTTATTTTTTCTTTTCCATCATGAAATAAGAAAAAAAAAACTAAAAAAAAGAAATAAGAAAAAAAAAAATCAATCAATGGAGGTGAGAGATATGTATACAGATACAGATGTCAGAGATAGAGATATCATATATGGTATGTATTAAGTTTGAAAAATAAGTAAAATGGGTAGTTTTGGAAATAAACCAAAAAATTTAATAAAAACATTTAATTTTATTAATTAAATCAAATTTTTTTAAAAATGGGGCATGAATAGATCAGTATGGGGTGTGCCAATAGCACCACACTTTTTTTAAAAACAAAAATATCATAAAAACTTTAAATTGACATTAATACCCTTATACCATTCTTTGTTATATATATATATATATATATATATATATATATATATATATATATATATATTTGTACTTCTCTTTTAAATCTAAAAAAAATATTAACTATTTTAATAAATTTATATTTCCATTTAATTAGTATTCTAAGAAAAATCCTCATCCACTCGTAAATATATAGTGATCATCTCATCTTCTGTTTCTCTTAAAGCCAACTGATATGTTTTTCTTTTTTAACTTTATCTGCTGCAACTCTAATCTTTGTATTTGTGAATTAAGACTTGGTGGTAGGGGCAGCGATGACGAGTAGAGGTGGGAAGAATTGTGGTGTTATCTTGTATAATCGTTGCCATGGGAGGAGTTGTTTTCTTTCTTTCTCTTTCTCCAGCTCTGTTGCATTCTCCTTTTGTTTTAAACATCAATTGAAGATTAAAAAGCAATCTTACCAAATTTTTGATGAGAATCGATAAGAGGCTGAGAATGGACAAGAGAAGAAAATGGTTTACAGATTTTTTTAGGTTTATTTGAATTTTGAAGGGATATATTTGGAAATAGGCTGATTTGCAAAGGGCAAATTTGGACATAAAAAACAAATGAAAATGTCTTGGGTTTTTTTTTTTTTTTTTTTTTGTCTTAATAATCATATTTTAAGTTAGTAAAATAATATCATTTAATATTAAGACACTCTCATTTGTTTGTTTTTTTATTTGAAATATTAAGTGGTTTTGATTTTATTTTTCTATTTTTATTTTAACAAATCATTTAACTTTTAAGATATTTATTTTTATTTTTTTAATATATTTTCATTTTGTAACAAATATTTATTTTATATAAAAAGTTATTTGTTTTCATTATAATTTTATTTAAAATAAAATAAAATATAATATAATATAAAATAATGTTTGGAACAAGTTTGAAAGAAAAGAAGAATCTTTCCAATCTCTTATGGCAAACTAAATCTTCCTTCCTCTCTTCTATATTGTTCAATCAGATGATTTACAGCCTGTAATATCTAAGTATGCTCTGTGCTTGCCTCTAGTTGAGGATCATGCATATCAGAAACATGATGTTGATTCAATGGCTTAAGGTCCTTATCTATTTCTTGACAGTCTAAAAGCTAGAAGTATCCTGTTTAGGCTATGTGCTGTCGCTTGTTGGAGAAAAATTGCTTGAGAGACTGTAAGTGAGATAGTTTAAGGCTCCCTGCCACCCCGCCATGGTATCAGAGCCTCTGTTCTTTTGGAGTCCAAAAGTGAAATAGAGTTAGGTTGTTTTGAAGTCAGGTAGATTCAATATAGAAGGAAGGATCCCATACAAAATGAATTCTTCTTCCTCATCTGAAATAACTCCTATTAGACTTTCTTCTTCCGTTTCTCTTCCTCCATCTGTCTGAAGAACTCAATCCAACAAAATACAAAACCTCGTTGAATATACCCACATCCCAGATTCTGCACAAATCTCTGAAACTGCCTTACCACTTCTCAATCCCTATAATATTTTCAAAAGAAACAAGTCGATTGCCAGAAGAATCACCCACCTTGTACAACAAAGACGACCACCCATCAAAGAGTATGTCCAGTCCACTGCTCTTGATAATTGCCCGGTACTAGCTACCTCAGCTGAACAGTATGTTGATCTAGAGATTGGTTAACCTTTGATCGATCAATGGATGAAAGAAGGATATTCTCACCTGCACATTGGTGCAGTTCGAATTATCCTCACTCTTCATGGCCGGAAAGAGCTACCAGTTACTGCCAGGATTGCTCTGCTTAACACCGTCTACAAAGACTATGAACAAGCAGTCATCAGTACTTGCCTTTCCACTCTTCATGCCGGTAGTATCTCACTGACGCACTACCCAAACTTTAATATCCCTTTAAGGGATAACAATCTACACAACTGTCTCAAGATACAACTCTAGATTATGGGTGTCACTATGCTCTCGGACTCATATATGGATACTCTCCATCATCAGATGGCCTATCGGCTTCAAGACCATGCTCTGGATCTTCCAATCCCTGGTCATTCCGGCGACACCATCTTCATCCGAGCAGAAAGAGAAGATGAATTTCCAACCATTATCTAGATTCCCAAGCAGTTACCCAAAGACTAGCTCACTGAGCTCATGCCTCTGTCTTGGATCACTAACTATGAAAAGGCATTCCAAAATGCCGTTCCAGTTATTGGTTCCGACACATCCTATACAAGACAACCAGATGGCTCTATAAAGACTGTTTATAAGCCTCTCACCAGAATTCCCACTACCGAGACAACACCAAGCGCTCCTCCAGATCCTCCAATCTTCCAGTCCTTATTGATCAAGCCTATCGTCTCTGAAGACGATATCCCTATCCACAGCTTCGAAGCTGATGGTTCGGCGATTTACACTGACAAGATCAATGGTCACTTCATTTGGGATGTTGATCCTAACACGTGTGATCCTGACTGCTCATGCAGGAGCTCTTCAAGAAGGCACTATGCTTCTTGTAAATCTGATTGTCAATCTATTCTCTAGACGACCCAGATAGTCCATGGATAGGTTTGTTACTTATCACGAAGAAACCTCTTCCTATTTATGACATGGCTAAACAGATTCTCAAGACCGAAGGACTCCTGCCCTAGACTCCTTCATAACCAATTCCTAGCTTCATGGCCTCTAGCTACGACCATGACTTTCCTCCTCTAGAACCCTCTACTAACCCTGAGAAGAACATGTTCTCCAAACCTTATGTCCAATCCACAGAGGTCTTACCTGACGGCTCTTTAAAACACTCTTATCATGTAGAACAGGTTCTTAACTGGAAATCTCATAATGCCAGAATCCATAATAGAGTTTTGAACTCTATTGATCAGAAAATTGATCGGGTATCTAATCATGTTGATCGTCAGCTCCAAATCATGGACTCAATTTTTAAAGAAATGTTGTCTGATCTCCAATCCAAGATTGCTAAGCTCGACGCTGATCTTCATTACTATATCAATCTTGGCTATCATGGCTCCAAGTTTGATAAGAAAGAGAGAGAGAGATTCGACAGCTCAAAGTCCAGTTAGAACAACTGAAAAAAGACCAGGCTTATTCTAGGCTTCCTCCTTATAAGCCCAGAGTATCCCAGTCTTATTCTATGGGATTTCCGTCATCTCCTCCTCATTCTCCTACTCATTCTCCTACACATTCTCCAGATGATTCACGCTACTTCAAATCAATGGGAGAACTCTTTCGAAAATATCCTCTTTTGGATACTGCATCTAAGTCCAAATCTCATTCCTTTAATGCTTCGGTTTCTCGTAAAGACAAAGGCCCAGCCTCATCTTCAGACCGATACAAACCTGCTTTATACCCGTCTCTCCAGAAGACCACTTATTCAACAATTGGTTCCGATTCCATCACTGTTTCATCTACCATATCTCACCTTTTGATAGAATCTCCTTTCGACCTATCATCCACTACTAAAGGGCTAGATCTCACACAAGTCTTCATGGCTTCCCATGCAGAACCTTCACATAAGACTTACGAGTCTCCTAACGAAGGCTCTACAGGTCCCACTCCTATTGTTGAAGAGCCACCAGAAGCATTTCCTACCCAACCCATCCAGGTTCCAAAATCCAAACCTACTAATGGTACGTGGTTCCAACTTGATGACTCCTCCCCGGATTCTTGGCGAAAGAAAATTTCAGAAATGAGTGCTTGGCTCGATTTACAAATGGAAAAGTCAGAACAAAACCTTGAAGCCATCCTACGAGAATTTGTTTCTCAATTCACTGGATTTCTTCGAGATTGGTATCAAGCTCTAGGAGAATACAGACAACTTCAGTTTGCTCGATCCCTATCCACATCTCATGCCATAGGAATACTCTTTAGGGAATTCCTTGGTGATCCAGACCAATATTACAAATAAGCCAGGCAGGAGTATTTTGACATGCGTTGTTGTTCTTTGAAACGTAAGGATGTAGAATTCCACTACAAACGTATGTCTGGCAGATACCATATTCTTGGAGGTATCAATGATCCAAGTCTTAAACATGTGTACGTGAAATCTCTCCCTTCTGAGCTCCAAGAGGAACTCCAGCGAACAATCGACACATCTAGCAAGCCTTTTCAAGACATCACCTTAGGAGAAATCCATATGTTCACACTTGGCGCTCTTGACAAGCTGTGCACCACACAGAAGATCTTCTCTAAAATGCTTAGAGAAGAAAAACGATATGAAGCTTAATGCAAGCAGCCCTCCCTTTATATCAAATGCAAAGACAAAGACCAATGCCTTTGTAAGTCAAAAAAGAAACATCATTTCTGTCCTTTCCAAAAACGTTCTGGTAGACATTCCAAACCTAAGAAATTCAAGTACTTCAGAAAGAAGTCCGCCAGAGCCCAACATAAATCCCCGAAATGTTTCGTTTGTGGAAAACCAGGTCATTATACTAAACAGTGTCCAAACAAGAAAGCCAAATCCGCCAAACTGGTTCATCAGCTGACACAGATTGCTGATGAGATTCCTTCGGATGCTGATATAAAATCTATCTTCTCCGAACAAGAAACAGTAGACCAGAATACCACTTTTGTTCTTCGGATTCTGACAGCTTGAATGAAGACTCAGCTGGTAATCTCTGACTTTGTATATAGTTCATACCAAGCTACTGCTACAGATTCTACACCTGGACCTCAGGTCTCTATTCAAATCATGTTAGAAAAGTTTTCTAAACCTATTGAGGCCATTGCCTATTTTGATACGGGTTCTCACAACACCATGATGAACCCCAAGATCCTCCCTCCTGAATCTTGGAAGTCTCATACCTGTTATTTCAAAGCTGCAGATGGAAAAATATTTACTGCCAATCTCATATCCAAACATAAGGTTGGTATTAAGATTTTCCCGTCCTATGTTTTCTGGACACAGGTACTAGGGACATCTTTACCAGACAAAGATATCCTCATCTGGTGGGATGTTTATTGTCAATGCCAATCTCTTCGAATCCTTCCCACATGCATCAGATACAAACGGGATTTCAAACCCTTTTCACATATCCCCAAAATCTTCCCTTTGTCCGAAATTCATCCCACTTTCAAACACATACAACAGAAACTCCTCCAGTTATGTACTAATAGTCATGCTAAATTCACCCATCCTTCTCCTATATGGAAAAATCCAGATTTCTTTGTACATCTTCCCTTTAAACTCAATGAAGATGTAAATCTTACCAAAGCCACCCACTCAGGTATGTCACCTTCAGATCTCTAATTAGCCACAGCAGAATGTGCTGATTTGCTCCGCTAGGGTTTGATTGAGCCTACTTCTTCCCAATGGGCCTGTCAGGCCTTTTATGTAGAAAAAAGATCTGAACAAGTTTGGGGGAAAAACGGCTGGTCATTGATGACAAGCCTTTAAATCTCTTCCTCAGAGATGACAAATTTCCAGTTCCCAGAACCACCACTTTGTTTTCCCAACTTCCTGGTTCTACCATCTTCTTCAAATTTGATCTCAAATGTGCCTTTTGGCAAGTTGGAATTCATCCAGATGACAGACATAAGGCTGCATTCTGTCTTCCCAATGCTCATTACCACTGGACAGTTCTTCCCTTTGGATTAAAGACTGCTCATTCTCTGTTTCAAAAGGCAGTAACCAGAATTTTCCATCAATTACTTCATTCTGCCTTGCTATACATCGATGACATCCTACTGTTCTCTCATGATGAACAAGCTCATGCTCAACTTCTCCAGCACTTCCATGATATTGTCGAAAAATATGGAATCATGCTCTCTGATAAAAAGAGTATGATTGGTCAAACAGAAATCGACTTCCTTGGCATGCATATTTCCAACGGTCAGTAATATCCTGGTCCTCACTTGGCTCTACAACTCCTTGATTTCCTTAATTCACACCTATCTCACAAACAGATTCAACAGTTTCTCGGAATAATTAATTTTATCCGAAACTTTATCCCCAAAGTCAGCCATTACACTTCACGGCTCTCAGCTCTTCTAAAGAAGAACCCTCCTCCGTGGGATCACACTCACACATCAGCCGTGACTCACCTCAAGCAGGTTGCTCAATCTCCTCTTGCTCTTACTATTCCTTCCACTGGCCACCTCATCCTCTAAATGGATTCCAGCGATCATTATTGGGTGGCCATCCTGATTGAAGATAAGGCCAACCACCGTCATTATTGCGGCCATGCAAGTGGAGAGTTCAAAGATGCCCAATAGCATTATCACACTGTCTACAAGGAAATCCTTGTAGTCAAATATGCAATCCAGAAATTTGACTTCTACCTTAGGACAAAGCAATTTTTTGTTGAAATGGACAACTCATCTTTTCCCAAAGTTCTTGAATTTCACAATAAGATTCCTCATAATCCTCAATTATTGAGGCTCAAAGATTGGTTCTCTCGATACGACTTCACTGTTACACACGTGAAAGGGGAACACAATATAATCACTGATATGTTGTCAAGACCCCTACTAGTTCATCTCTTCACCTCCATCTACAGAATTCCTCTTATCCTCATGGCCACTTCAGCATCTCCCTTTTCTTCCCTGACCTCTTCGGCGTCTTCTTCTTCCTCTCTTAATATGTCTTATCCACCAGAACTCCTTGCCCAGACCCCTCAGGGTCACCAACCTTCACTCATGCAGCTGCAGGATTTTACCCGTTCCTATCTGCCTATCTATCTGTCTCAGGTCAAACAACAAGGATGCAGACATCTCCTCTCCAACCCCTCTAAACCTTTCCTTGACCCTTTCCTGATGCCTCCCATCTATTACTTCTCACCTTAGGTTTTATGGTTCTTATGGTGTTTATCTATTCTCTACAATTATGTAATAATATTTCCTCTCCAGGCAACCTATGCTATTATTCATAAGTCCTCTCCCAACAACTTTATGTTCTTGACTTTTCTTCAATGGTTCAACCTTATAGCTACCTGGAAATCTGAACTCACAAAGCTCATAGGACAATACAACCTTTGGAAACTTGATCCTGAATCCGATGCCTCTGTTTCCTACATCTGGATTCTTCACAGACCTTATCGGTACAACCCTCATACACAGCTTCTTTAGGCTTCCAACATCAGTTATGAGTGGCACACCACATATGACTACCAGGTCTCCTATCCTCGAAATTTGCAAATTTCTCTTCTCAATTTCTTGTGTGATGTTAATGGCACCACCTTTGATGAAGCCTTAGACTCCTCTCAGAGCTGGCATCCTTTTCAAGAATCTGTTCCACTAGACTCTCAGGACCCTATGGCTATCGACATCTGGCCTTGCTTTATCTGTGGAGCCCAGGACTCTGACGATGAAGATCACGCTAATTGCAATCTGAGCAGTCAGTGATCTTATCTTGTTCATTATTGTATTATACTGTTTGCTTTGTACTATTTACTTCAAGACTGTCGGTTGTATGATACTGTTTACTTTTGATACTATCTTATCCTTGTTTGTCGGGTTATCTTATTTTGTCGGCCACATGCCTCTTGTCATGTTTAGCCTTTTATGTGTATATAGGAAGGCTTCTCTCCTTTTAAAAGCCCAAGTTTCGAACAAGTTTGAAATAAAAGAGGAATCTTTCCAATTTCTTATGGCAAACTAAATCTTCCCTCATCTCTTCTATATTGTTCTATCAGATGACTTACAGCCTGTAATATCTAAGTATGCTCTGTGCTTGCCTCTAGTTGAGGATTCTGCATATCAGAAACATGATGTTGATTCAATGGCTTAAGGTCTTTATCTATTTCTTGATAGTCTAAAAGCTAGAAGTATCCTATTTAGGCTATGGGTTGCTGCTTGTTAGAGAAAAATTGCTTGAGAGACTGTAAGTGAGATAGTTTAAGGCTCCCTGCCATCAGTGATCAGTCTCACGATTCACAACCAACCCTTCACGGTCGCTGCTGCATACCAATATCCGCCACCGTCGCCGCAAGTCACCCATCACGGCCGATCTAGAAAGATTTGTAGGTCATCGATCACCGATCACTAAACCCCTGCTATTGAAGTTGCTGATTTGTTCGCTTACTCGCGAACGAAACCCGTGAAGATTCAATTTTGCAGACCCAGCCTCTGCCGCTCCGCTTCCACTGCCGCATCTCTTCCACCCTATAAACAGCCTCTCACTGTTCCTCCGATGGCACGCGAATTGAATACGTCACCAGCATCTAGTCTCTTTTGATTGTTGCTTCTTCGAAACTCAACAGCCTTTCTTCTTCTGATTTGCCATCGAGTGGAAAGTATTTCTCGGCGGCCTCCATGGTGGAGGCAAGGAGTCGGCCGGCCGGCTTCCTCCGATCAAAACCCAAAGAGGCAGTGCCTCAATTTAATGTTAGGTTAGGGTTAGGGTTAGGGTAAATGTTGTTTAGGAAATTGGGAATTTTATTTTATTCAAGGTTATTTTTGGTATTAGATTAATTTTACAAGGATAACTGTGGAAGTAATTGTGAAGTTGTTAATTACTACTTATTTCATAAGTGAAAAACCAAAACTTTTTACTTTTTTATTCATATATATATATATATATATATCTTAAAATAAAATATTAAAAAAAAATAAACAAATTTTTTCATCTTAATTTAAGTTATAATAAGATATACGATGAAATAAGAATTATGTAGACGAGAAAAACAAACAAGCCATTATTGTAGGTGGATTGCTGGACCAATCGATAATATATTTTAACACTTTGAGATTGTGTGTAGGGTTTTAAAATTTTCAAAGCCCTCATTTCTCTCACTCACGTACACTGTGCTCAGGTAACAATAACACTCCTCTTTGTTACAATTCAATTCCGTTTTGATGCAAACGCACATTTTTTCAGTTTAAGTTATAGATTGTGTGCATTCTTGGATTTCTCTTCTCTTCTCTGCTTTGCTCTGTGCCTTCCTGGGTTACGCTTAAATTTCTTCATTTCGTCTTTACAAAATACCACTTATCACTTATCAGTCGTCTTTCTGCGAGCTGTAAATGTCTCCCCGGTATGATAAGTTTTATATATATATATATAATTTTGTAAGTGTTTTAATTTGCTTAGTATAAAAAATTAAGAATTCCAGTTTATTCTTTTGTGGTTGTGAGAATTTAGGGAGATGAAGAAATAGAATTTTGAAGTATAGTTATTGGAAGCAAAAAATTCCACTTCAATAAACCCTCTACAATCGTTTTTTAGTTGAGGTGGGTTTGTTGTCTGTTTCATTATTTTGTTTTTGTTTTGCCAGCACCCATTTGTGTGTAAATGTTCATCCTCCTTATCTGAGCTTTTTAACTTTGTGGATGTGAAGATTTGTTATGGAGTTGTTTCTTTTGGATTTCATTTAGTTTTGGAGATACAGGTTTTAGGAAATGCCATAAACCCTTATCTTTTAAGATCCTTATGTTAATCTACTGCATAAAGATTTAATGATTCTTCAAAAAATGGGAAGCAGTGTCAAGCATTATATTTTCTCTAGCATACTGTCCTGAAAATGCATGGTTACAAGGAAAAGGCTTTCCTGCATCTGGATGACTCATGTTTTGCACTACACTTGCCTTGTGTAATTGGAGGTTTACTGCAGTAGAAGAGAAAGAGTCTGGTATGGCTTCGCCTTCGGGATTCCTTTCCCAATCAGTCTAAAAATTGGACTCCAAAATCCCGCATCATAAATGTCGGAGAATAACCAGTGATACTTCTTTCGTTATTCCTTTTCGTAACAGTTTTCGTGGAGTTTGACCTCCGATATCATACACGAAAGTTCGAAAAGGAGCTAGAGCTTCCGTCGAGTTGACCTCCATCATAGACAGGAAGTTCGAAAGAAGACAAGACGGCACTGGCTGTTCAATGGGCGGAATTGATTCGTGAGAGCTTGTATTCTTAAGCTTGGGGCAGGCGGCTACCGACCTGCTCGTTTCTTGGAAGCGCATTGAACGTTGACCTGGTAGCGGACGAGGAGTGGTGACCTCTACAAAGCCGTGTATCAGCAACATGCTATACTCGATCGATAAACGCCATACCTCCTAGGAACGTATGTAGGAAAAGCTTGAGCAAATTTGATTCAGTGGAATGACTTCTAAAGGTGTCAATTTTTTTGAAGATGTAGCGAGGCGGCGGAGGAGGGGGATTGGTTCCCCCTCTTCCCGAGCCCCATCTCCCCCTTCCTTAGTATGTCGCTTTCCCCTTAAATCCCCCACGGGGGGAAGGCTTTATTCTCTCTGCCGCCCCCTTTCTCCCCCTCATTTTTTGTGTGGGGGGAGAGGGGGCTAAGCGGGAAGGGAAGGGAAGAGCTTTCAAGCCAAGCCGGAGATCACAGAGGCGCGGAAAATTGTACGTTTTCCTGCTTTTTGATTACTATATGCTATTAATTTTCGTACTTATCTCCGACCTGGTGCTTGGTCTCCCTAACAAAACAGTTTATTTTCCGCACGCTTATTCTAAATATGGGTTATTCCGCAGCAAATATTAGAATTCTGAATACCATCGCTAAGCAGGAAGGACAAAGCGTAACGTAGAGGTTAAGCAGGGAGGACTAAGCGTAACGTAGAGGTTAAGCAGGCAGGACTAAGCGTAACGTAGAGGTTAAGTTGGGCTCAGGTGAGTCTTCCTTTCCGCTTCCGCTTAGCAAACAAGCCCATTCTGGGCACCTCCACCTTAATCACTAACAAGTAACGACCAAGCGGAACGCAAAGGGCCAGTACTTACTCCAAGTAAAGTGCTTTCCTGTTCCGTTCACCGGAGCGTAGCGTAGGGGCTGTGTACGAGGTTTAGTTTAAGAAACAAAACCCAAGGGGGAGGCCTAGAACGTTCCTACGAAGGGGGAGACGTAGAACGTTCCTCCGAAGGAAGGTATCAATACCCCCGGTTCCTTTTTCTTTTCATAGCATCACTACCACTACCCCTACCAAGTAACGCTCAACCGTAACGCACAGGGATAGTGCTTTCCTGAAGCCAAGTGCTTTCCCATTCCGTTCACCGGAGCGTAACGTAGGGGCTGTGTACGATGTGGAGCTACATTCTTCTCCTCCTGCTACCCATTTATCCCACTGAGTCTTAGTTGCTGTGATTTCCGTTCTTTGTTTCGAGTGCTTTTTCTTTGGTTGCCAAGCTATGGCCTCGTCATCTGTCGTACATCGTGACTACAGTTTTTACTCCCGGTTTAAGCATGGCCCTAATTTTTTTCTTTTTTTCCTCGCTATCCTCCTTAGTAACTTCAATTTCTTTTCTAATAACCCTTTTTTTCTTTTCTTTATTTTGATTTGCTAAATTAGTCTTGAAAACAACAGAGTGGTACTCATTTTTGTTTAGTTCCAGCATAATGGGCCACGAGGCGTAGTCCTCCAGCTTATTACTTTTCTTCCTGTATACCATGAGGTGCTCACTCCCTGTTTCTTCTCTTGACATAGGCGCTTACTTCTCCCTCCTCTCCCTCTTCTCCTTTTCTCTTTTTATGAATCCTCGTTCTTTTTTTTAGTGGTACTCTCGCTATCTCGAGGAGTCCCACTTTATTTTTATTTAGCGCTTGCAATCCACTCGTGCTAAGTAAGTATTTTTTCAAGGGTCCCACTGTTTCCTCCATCTCCGGATTCTTGGTTTCTGGGTTGTATTGCTTCGCCTTAAGAACTTTTTTTTCCATTTGCGCATACACTCCCTTCTTTGTCTCGGGCTCCGGACTGAAGACTGGATTAATTCTTCCTTGATCATTATCTAATTCACTCTCCCACAGTTCAACTTCTATCTCGTTGTATCTTATTTCGAATTCATTCTCTCTCATGATTTTTCTAATATTCTCCGGCGCGTCTAAAATTCTCTTTTGATCCTCCGGCGCGTATCCTGCAATTTGACACCTGTAAGCAACTCTTCTTAAAATGTAACCATATAGAGTAGCTAACAATCTTTCTTTTTTTAGCTCCTTAATCCTAGTGTTAAATGCAGTAATATGAACCTTTCATGCAGAGGCCCCTTTTCCGTTAATTCGGGCCCTAATTCATTGGTAGCGCAAATAATGGGTATGCTTCTTATCTTTGTAAATACAGATTGATACGTGGAGTCAAGCTTACACTCTTGGCCATCCAATATTCTTAGTAAGGTGCTGTGGTATACCTGTCCGGCCTTGGTAAGGCTCCCCGAAAAAGAATCCTTGGCAGGTTCTTTGAATTCATCAATGACCCACAAGTCGAAAAAGTTGTGTGCGTCTGTGAAGTCATTCATCCTCGTTCCTGCGTAGTAGGTTCTTATAACTTCTGCTATTTGCTTAAACAGTAGTGATTTCTGTGAGCACGGTTTCCCTTGGATACACAGTTGTTTTGCTTTTAGTGCCCTGGGAAAAACTAAATTAATGGCGAGCCAGTTCAGTAAAAGATATTTCTCCTTGAGGTCCTCAATATCATACTCTTGCGGGTACCCCTTATCTTTTAGATATAGCTGTAATTCTTGTAAAGGGTCTCTCTCTATTTGTTCTATTATCTTTAGGTCATGGAATATCTTCTTTATATTTTGGTATCTCTTTATATTAGCTTCAGTTAAGAGTGGGTCCTTGTAGACGTCCAACCATTGCTTACTCGCTTTGAGTCTAGTATAAATTTCATCTGGTTGCTCGTGGTTTTGATGTGATCCTTTTCTATGCTTCCTTATTGCGTGGGCTTGTTCTCTTATTTGGTTCAGTGTGTACTGCTCCTATACAAGTGGGCTTTTATCGTCCTTAGTAATATAGGCGCATATAGTTCCCCAAGATTTGTGAAACTTCGCAAAATATTGTGCCCCGTCAAACTCTGGGAAGGCCTGCCTTAGTAGTCTTGCCGCGTTATTTCTGGAGGCATTGCTGCTTTCTATCCTTATGTGAAAGTGGAATCCCTCTTTTTTATGTGTTTCTTTTGCGACTACTATGGCGTTACACTTTAGTACCCCTAAAATTCTTTCTACAATAACCTTGCTAATTATATTTCTTCTATTTTCTGCTTCCGCATGAGATAAGGTAAGTAGAATGTAGGGCCTTAGAGTCGCCCTACTGACTTTTTTTGTTGCATCGTTTCTTGTCATGCTAATTTTTCTCCTTGTTCTTCCCCTCGATGGGGCTCCCCTCTTGCATCTCTGCTTAGGTTCCATTGCCAATTCCTGTTTTACCGGTTTTTCCGGTCAAATTCCTGGGCTTTCTTTCACTTCCGATTTCCTAACTTCCTTCGCTTTCCCTCCTAAGGTAACGTCTTTTCCGTTTCTTTCCCGCGCCTCCCATAACCTGGTAGAGGCGCGGAAAATCGTACTTTTTCCCGCTTTTTGATTACTATATGCTATTAATTTTCGTACTTATCTCCGACCCGGTGCTTGGTCTCCCTAACAAAATAGCTTATTTTCCGCACGCTTCTTCTAAATAGGGGTTATTCCGAGGCAAATATTAGAATTCCGAATACCATCGCTAAGCAGGAAGGACAAAGCGTAACATAGAGGTTAAGCAGGGAGGACTAAGCGTAACGTAGAGGTTAAGCAGGCAGGACTAAGCGTAACGTAGAGGTTAAGTTGGGCTCAGGTGAGTCTTCCTTTCCGCTTCCGCTTAGCAAACAAGCCCATTCTGGGCACCTCCACCTTAATCACTAACAAGTAACGACCAAGTGGAACGCAAAGGGCCAGTTAATGCCATCTTAGCAGAGAAAGATGTTTAACATTGTAAAGTGTAGGAGACTCCTTTTTCACCAAAGGGTCATGATGCTTCTTTCCTAATTTCCCAGACAATAGCATTGAGTTGTTCACTATCCTAATAAGTAAGAAAGTAAGGTTTCTATAGCTATTCAAAGATGATGTGTTGGTTACGATTGTATTGGCGTATTAAACCATGTAATACGCTTAGATCAATATCATAACGAGTACACCATAATAGATTATTTAAAATAGCAAAGTAAATGAAAATGCAGGGACTAGAGTTTTACTGGCAATACCAATGATATTTTCTGACCCATTAATCAATAGAACCTTTTCTTTTATCGTCTCTTGCTCTTGGGGGTAGTTAGTGAGAGATTGTATCCCTTTATATTGGTTGATTTCAGCAACTTGTAATTCCCAGGCTCATGATGTATTGCCAGTTTCTATAAGCTATAATATTTTTTGGTCTAATTGGAGCATATTGGTATATAAATATAAATGTGATACTTTTATCATTTTATGAAGTTTCTGCAGGAGATCTTCTGTGGCAGATGTTTTGTTAATGCTGTTAACCATCATCTGGTGATTCTTTTGTTTACATCCTTTCTTGAACTATTCATATTTTTTTTTGTTATCTGATCATTAAAATATGCAACAGAGGGTAATATGATGATCTACTTCTATATCTATATATGTGTGTGTGTATATATATATATGTACATATATATTCTCTTCTGATAAGTAAAGGAATTTATCAAAATGAAAAATGGAGCGTCTGTCTTAGTATTCCTCAATCAATAAGAGAAAGGAAAGCTATCTCAAAATTCAAAAAAGGAGAATAAAAGAAAAAACAATTTGTCCAATGATAACAAGATCTAAAATATATGAACTTTATCCTTTGGAAGAGAGCTCAACCCCATTAAATTTGTTACTGTTCCTCTCTCTGATATTCCTTGAAGGGCATAGAGGTAATTGGATCTATTATTCTCAAGTTTATGTCCCTCTCCAAGCATCCAACAAATCCATTATTGGAGCTTGCATTCTCAAAAAGAAAAAAAAAAGAAAAAAAAAATACATGAGGAAAAAAGGAAGAAAAAATAACACTTATGACAACAGAAAGATGATCCTATATTTCACCAATTTATAATGCATGTTTCTAATTTTATTTGTCTTACATGTAATTTTGCATTTTAACAGGTGGTGAACTTTGTAACATCATGCATACTCTGAAGGGTGGCTGGGCTGTGCAAACTTTTGCTCTAGCCAAAAACAATGAGTCCGAAGGGAGGAAGTCTCGAATTCGGCGTTCAAAGGAGGAGAGGAAGGCAATGGTTGAGTCCTTCATAAAGAAGTAAAGGCCATACCCATCTCCACTTTCATATTTGAAATTGACACCACTGCACTTAGCAAGTATGGATGTCTGAAGACAATCAAAGCACACACGCGCACACACACACACACCTATGATAGTATTCCTTTAGAATCCTTAAGCGTACATGAATCATCACTTGCTTTGGAAAATAATATGCCGAATGAAATAGTTTCTTAGACTTACAATTTAGCCGTAAGTTTTGTGTTAGTCTTTGCTTGTGTGTCTGAATTGTTTGTTAAACTTGCTTGCAGGTATCAGAGTTCAAATAATGGTAATTTCCCATCACTGAATCTTACACATAAGGAAGTTGGTGGATCCTTCTACACAGTGCGGGAGATTGTCCGAGAGGTAATCCAAGAAAATAGAGTTCTGGGTCCTGCTAAGTTTTCTCCTGAGGAGCTGAACTATCTGCAAGATGAGCAAGGTCCATTAGGTTCAATTGCAATAGAACCTTCAACTCCTTTGTACATAACATCAAATGAAAGTCATTTTGTACCCAATCATCATCAGGCTACAAGTGAAGAATCAGTTTCAATTTCTGATGGGTTATGCAGTGAAAATGAAATTCAGAGGTTTGAGAACGTGCAAATCATCAAAGGATGCCAGTACCAGGTAGATGTGAGAATTGAAGAATCTGATAAACAGAAAAGTGAAGATTTGAAAACTAGTGATCAATTGGAAGCAGAGAAAAACTCAGCAGCTTGTACAGCTATTGTAATTCCTATAGCAGAAGACATAGTAGTAGAGACCTTTCCACTAACGCCTGTTCCAGACATAGTTGATGGCTTGGATACAAGTTCTGTTGTTAGGAATCTAAATGAAACTTTTGAGGAAAATGAAACTGAAAAGGTGAAGCTGGAACAGGGCAATGGAAGTGCTCCATTAGGTCAAATAACTTCCTCAGCAAATTCCAATTTGGTGATTGAGAGAAAAGCAGAAATCCTGACAACTGTAGTTTTTGATAAAAACTCTGATTTGGTGGACGAGAAAGTGGCAAAAAACTTTGCAGACCCACAATTGAAAAGTTCTTATGATTTTACCACAGAGGGAAGCACTTTGAGTGATACTCGTATTGACACAGATGTTGATGGCCTGGATACAAGTTCTGTTGTTAGGAATCTAAATGAAACTTTTGAGGAAAATGTAACTGAAAGGGTGAAGCTGGAACAGGGCAATGACAGTGCTCTAATAGGTGAAATAAATTCCTCAGCAAATTCCAATTTGGTGATTGAGAAAAAAAGGGAAATCCTGACAGCTGTAGTTTTTGATAAAAACTCTGATTTGGTGGACGAGGAAGCGGAAGAAAACTTTGCAGACCCACAATTGAAAAGTTCTAATAATTTTACGACAGAAGGAGGCACTGTGAGTGATACTCATGTTGACACAGATGTTGAGATTGAAGTCTTGCATAATAATGTCTTAATACCTGAGATTTATGAACAAAGCCAGAGAGTTGATGGATCTAAGGTGAGTTCTTTTAAAAGGTCTGCATTGTATGTGTGGACAACCAAGTGCATGAGTCTGTCATGAAGCTCAGTTTCTTAGGGTACTCACTGTGTGTGCCCTTCAAATATTGGTTTTAGAATCAGTGTCATCAGTATTTGATTTAACTCAGTATCTACATTGCAGCATGGTACATTGGTACCACATGCATGATAAAGCTTTTATAAGTATACATTTAGAATGGCCATGACATGCAGAATTGCATTGGTTCCTTATGCCATTCCAAATTGCTTGTTATGGTTAATTTGGTTAAACTGTAATAGAGAAGACAATTCTATATCTGAAATCAAGATTATATAAGATATTCGTTCCATGTATATCTGTATCCCCTTTTTTGTCTAGAATTATGGAGGTTTAAACTGTTAGATACTTGGATTATAGTTTTCGAGGTGCTTTTCTCATGTATAGTTCTAGTATAGGGGGTTGTGCCTTCTCTGTTGGCTTTTTTCTCATATGTTTTATTTATTGTAGATAAAAGATATAAGGCAGAGAAGAGATTAGCCAGCTTGACCTGACAGGGTAAAAGCCTTGTTGGCAATTTGTTTGCATCTTTGTGGTTATAGTATGTTTTGGCTTTTGGAGTTGAGGATTATGGCCTCATTTGAATCGTGGGGCAAAGACTCTTGAAGTTGTTCTTTTGAAGCATAATACACTTATGTTATGTACATACTACATGGTCGGACAATTTTTTGCTTATGAAGTATACTTTTGATGTTTTTGCAGGCAATAAATGCTCCTAATGGCAAGAGTCCTAATGGCAATTATGCTAGTCGGGAGCAAGTAAGAACGCCCGAGACAATAGTGTTTGAAAATGAAGCCAATGTTCAAGGTGAAGTGAACTCCCATAAAGGAAGCAATCCAACATTAGACAGAATCAATCTGTAAGTATATCAAGTAACTGCTTCAAAAATTGGGACTTAAATCCTATGTAATTTTCTTTCTTTAGGGGTTGTTTTCAGGAGAAAAACTTGGGTGGCGTTGGCATAGTGTGGTGACCTACTCACAGTATGCCACGTGTCAAATTCTCTAATTCTACTCTTTTTTCCTATACAATTACATATGATTAGTTTTCCATGTGGCATGTTGTGAATGTCAGGTGCACAGGTCACAGGTGATGTGGTGTGCCCACCTCACCCAAGTTTTTCTCCGGTTCCAGATCACTGATTTTTATTTGATAAATTTATTTATTTCTTTGGTTGGGCAGTGCATCATGGGAAGGGGCATCAAGAAAGTCTGCTGAAACGAAAACTAACCCAAT
Source organism: Dipteronia sinensis (assembly GCA_033220585.1). Lineage (NCBI taxonomy): Eukaryota > Viridiplantae > Streptophyta > Magnoliopsida > Sapindales > Sapindaceae > Dipteronia > Dipteronia sinensis. The sequence goes on along the minus strand of CM065638.1, from coordinate 47,002,226 downwards.
TTTGGTTGTTTTCAAGTCGTTCGTTACTGCCGTTATAAAATTTTGGTCTGAATGAAATCTTTTAGACTTTTGTCCCTTGAGAGAGAATCTGTTTTTGGTGAGTGGATGAATCTTTGTAGTTATACACTGTACACTTGGTATTTGTTTAATTTTATGGATGAGAATGTGATTATATTATAAATATATAATTTTCATAATCCTCGTTTATGCCCATTTCTTTGGCTCCAAGCGTACATTTGGTAATAGGTGTAATGGAGTTGTTAGTAACCTATCATCGTGAACGATAATTCTAAATGGCCGAGATTAGGACATCTCAACTGGCTTTTAACCTTTTGTTCAGACAAAGCTTCATATACCTAGGATAATTGCTTTTTCAGTTGTGGATATTGTGAACTGCATGACTTGGATGCTATTAAGTACAATCAGTTTGTTTTTTAGAGGCTGAATCATGATCAACTAGTGGTTCTGGACTCGATGCAAGAATCCTGTTAGAAATTTGCTCGATGTCTTATATAAGAATTTCTAATCTGCTTTAGACGTCCCTATCAAAATCTTTCTTGTTCATGATATTTTTCATTAGCATCTTCTGTGAAAGCATAATTAACGAAAATAGGAATTAACTGATAACGCTTGCAAGTAGATCCTGAACCTGAGACTTGTATACCAAGAATATTCTTTTAAACTAAGGTATTCATGCTTTGATGGGCATGAGAAGACAAATATCAAGCAAATCCAGACACAGTTGTTGAACAACCAACCTTAAATCTTGGGGATTAATAATATGATCCTTGTCGGATAATCTACATGCAATAACTATGTGTTTAAAGAAGTTTTGATACAGATCCAAGTCCTTCCCTTGAAGAGGAAACAGCACGGATTGTCTTCAAAGGATACATATATAGATCAGAACCATCAACTTTTTAAATCCACTTTGAAAGGACATGGAATAATAGAAGTATTTATTGGGCACGTTGGTCATGTGGGTTAACAGTTACTCCAGGTCTCTAATTCTGAGATTCAGCAGCCTCCTTTCTCTCTATCAGTTTGATGAAATTGCGAACAATCGTCTTGCCTTCTGTGGTTATAATGCTCTCTGGATGAAACTGAACCCCCTGCAAGTAATTATCCAGACATTTGAGCTTCAGCTATCTATGGGTGTAGAAAAAAAAATATGCATATCAAAAGATATATCGGAAAGCAATCTTTCATTTGCCTAACCAACTGACCACAAATAGGTGGTGGTGGGAAACTGGGAATATCTGTTTTATGTAATGTAACAATTCAAGAAAGACACCTATGAAAGGATACAGCAGCTCTGCAATATTAGAAACAGGTAGGGATCGTAACCAAATACCCAAACAGTGCTCTTGCCTCTCGTACGAACATCATTTGAAACATGTGAAGGGCAAACACAGAATAGCTTAAGCAACAAAAACTAACTTCCAGTGTTGCATCAAGTTGGAAGGGCCAGGAAGTACATAACTGAATAATAACATTCGATTTTCATGCATCTATTACAGGCATGGCATTAATTACACAATTACTACAAGAAGAAACTAATCCTCCAAAACAAAATGAATAATTCTCAACAATTTTTAAAATTCCAAGCGTGATGAGAAAAGTGAAAAAATTCTTACCTGTAAATGCTTGTATACTTTGTGACGAGCAGCCATTATCAGTCCATCTTCAGTCCAAGCTGTAACCTCGAGCTCTTCACTAGGGAAACTGTCTTTTTCAATCACAAGGCTGTGATATCTACCTGCTGTGAAAGGACTGGAGAAGCACACTTAAAGTAAATCATAACAACATCTAAACTTGCTATTATATACATAATGAGGATGGTAAGAAAAACCAAAAAAGAAAAGAAAAGGTACATAATGAGGATGGTAAGAATAACCAAAAAAGAAAAGAAAAGGTACATGATGATGAGTGAATGATTTACCGTTGCATATCCACTTGCAACAAAATAAAAGGCAAACATCAATAAAATTATAATTGACTTAAATTTGCGACTTCAACATCCAAATATCCATACGTTCTTAATTTACCGGAGAAAAAGTAAATTAATTACAAGTAGACAACAGCTCTTAGTTTAAGAGCAAATGGATAGACAGAAGTTAAAGTCACAAATTTAAGTCCATATTTTAAATTGATAGTCTAACCCTAAAACAAAAAAGATGAACGAACCATGAACAAATTTTTAACAAGATAATAGGACCACTGATTAGCATTACAACTTTTTTCGATAAAAAGCTAGAATGAGAACTTATAGAAAGCTTTGTTGGCTTTGGTGTATGTTGTGGTCATGAGCTCTATATCCTAATACTACCCTTCAAAATAAACATGGCATCCAAGCTATACCAATAGGACAAACTGTAAGAATATAATGAAGACAGATCAAATGCAATCTAGGTCAGAACATGCACCTGTTAATGAAGCCATTAAATAATAAAAAAGGTGATATATACAGTCTTCGAACTATGAATATGCATAACCTACTACCCCTACCCCCCACTCTCGTGTGCACTTGAGTAACACACCCAAAAATAGCATATAACTATTTCAAAAAGTGGAAATAGGAGGTTTTAGCACTTTTTTGAGTTGGTGCTGCACGTGAGGCACCACTTTAATAACTTAATTTTAAAAGACACCAAAGTAAACGACTTCCAAAAATGCCCTTACTATACACATGTTTTAATTATTTGTTTGACTTTAACTTTTGGAAGACACTTTGAAGTTATCTGAGATCTACTTCTCTCTCTAACTATCTTAAAGTGAAAAGCTCTGTAAATTGAAATCCAAGTTCATCTTCTTCTCCAACGAGTTCGACGTTCATATAGTTAGGAAACCAACGACGAGTTTTAATGCAACTTCGAAAAATGAAAATACTGAACAATTGCAATTTAAAAGCAGAATCAACGAAACTAGGCCAAATATAATGATGGCTCTCGACTCTCGAGTGGATTTGCAATTGAATGCTTTTTCTTTGTTCCAAGACTTTGTATAAGTTTTCCGAGACTTTGTTCCGAGACTTTTGAATAGAGTCCCCGAGTCTTTTATAACATGTCACTTTGTATAAGCTTTCCGAGACTTTTGAATAGGGTCCCGAGACTTTGTTCCAAGCCTTTTTAACAATCAGTTATTTTGTTAATTTTGTATCTCCGAGACTTTCTATATAGTGCCCGAGCCTTTTAAGTTGTCATCCGAGCTTTTTGTTTGAATCTCCAAGCCTTTGTAATAGGTTTTTCAAATTTGAATTTCCGAGCCTTTTTAAACAGTTCCCGAGCTTTTTCATGAAATGCCCGAGTCTTTTGTATGAACATTAAACTTTTATGATGTCCGAGTCTTTGATAGTTGTATCCGTGCCTTTGTGAGTAATGTCCAAGCCTTTGTTAGTTATTTCCGAGCCTTTTTAACAATTAGTTGTTTTGTTAATTTTGTAGCTCCGAGACTTTCTATATAGTGCCTGAGCCTTTTAATGAATTGCCAGAGCCATTTACTTGACTGCCCGAGCCATTTACTTAAATGCCCGAGCCTTTTAATTAACTGGTCGAGCCTTTTAATGAAATGCCTGAGCATTTTAATGAAATGCCCGAGCATTTCATCATCTTCCCCACTTGAAAATCCCAACCCTCAACAACTTTAACAATGGAAGATTCAAAATCGAAACCCAATTTGGGCTTCAAATTGAAAAAAAAAGCTCTTGGGGCCCCATGATCCCCCCGAGCTGACCGGACAGCACGACCACCGCAAGCTCGGCAAGGAGCTCGACCTCCGAGTGCGTCAATGTAGCGCCACTCCGTCGCAGTTCGAGTGATTGCCTAGGTTTCAAAGGGACTTTCTCTCTCTACTTCACAACTTTGTCATTATAAACTGAATGAAAGAAATCTGATCTGGAACAACTATTGGGGGTATTTTTGTCCGTTCACTATAAGAGGTGTCTTTTAAACATAAGTTATTAAAACAGTAAAACAGTGACAATGTTGAAAAGCCACCTCCAAAAAGTGCCATTTAATTTTTGAACCCTTTAAAAAATTAGTGATACAAGCTGTTGGGAAGTGGCAATGTTAACAGAATGATGCATACACCAGTGAGCAGGTTCTGAACGATACTAAATAACGCCCAAAACATAGGGTGCTGAACACCTACAAAGACAGTGAAACACAAACAACTAAGATAAAGTTAACTCGTTTGCCAAAAGGCAAGCAAGTTGCAAATAATTTGTGAACCTATCAAATAGGTTATCAGATGATTTTGAAGACCTAGATGTCAACTTGGTTCAACTCATTTACATCCTATATAGTAACTAAACTAAATAAAAAGAAAAGAAAAGGAATATATGGGTTTAGGCGTTTAGCCAACTAGCCCATTCACCTAATCTATTTAACTAACACATAAGTCATATGAAATTGTAAAAGGAAATGAACATGTACTTTGATAATCCAGCGAACAAGCCATCCTCCCCCTTCTCATCATAATATACAAGGGAACTCTTTCCATGCATGACACCCAAAGGAGAACGAACGATCTTCCCTGGAGCACAACAGAGCAAACAGGAAAGATTTAGAAACCAACAAGCAAGTACCGTAAATGCCATAAATAAATCAGCAGTAACAAATTACTCAAATTCTACTATGTTCACCTAAAGATATGCAAATATGCAAAAATGATATATAAAAATCCAGGTGATTGTATACTCAAATAAATTAGTTGAAAATAAACTTGATATGAGCTTGAAGACATCTCAGCTAACTCACCTCCAAAAGCCTCTCCAATGCACTGCAAACCCATACACACACCAAATAAAGGAACAGTAGGTCCAATTTCCAAAACAGTCTGCAATGATATCCCAGAATCCTGGGGTGCACCTAGAGAAAGGACATGAGGAGGAATATAATAATCTGTAACTTCTTTCATTTGACTTGGCAATTGTTGTTGTCTACGATTATATAAAATAATAATAATAATAATAATAATCAGAAAATCTAGTTACCTGGCCCAGGGGATATAAGCACTCCTCTTGGATTTTTCCTATAATAAGTAACAAAATGGTTATCACTGACTGCATGATACACATAGTTATAAGATCAGAATAAAAAGCTAAACGAAGATTTGCAAACTAATATAAATCTTTTTCACTGTCAAGAAGGTCATCACAGCAGACAAATTTATTACCTAACTATATTATAGTGGGCAAAGCACAAATCCATACCTTTTCAGCTCCTCCACAGTTAACTCATCATTCCGGTAAACCTCAAAGTGACACCCTAGCTCTCCCATATACTTCAAAATGATAGGTAACTTATTAGAAAAACACTTTCAGATCCATGAATATAATTAGTGTTGAAGACAGAATAATAACACAAAATAATGTAGGAAATAACGTGTTTCAAAATACCTTTAATAAAGTATACTGCGAAAATTCATAAAAGGTAAAAGAATTCTATTATGACAATCAACAAGATGAATAATAGCATTCCACCATAATTTCCCATTGGCTTTTGGTTAACATTGAAAGGAGTGAAGGAAAGTGCTAAAAACTTTAAAAGAATTAATCAAAAGTTGTATACTACAGAGGAAAATACAATCTTCAAAAATATCACGCATATAAAATAAAATCAGGTGCAAGTGACTCATTTTAAGTTTGTAGGTCATAAATTCTCAATATTTGTGGATTGAAACGTACTATAAGGATCTAATTCAGTTTCTATTGCTTTTTTAATCTATATGTTGATGAAAAAAAAATACTAACTTCTTCAATAAATGGATCATAGATTTATTACAATGTTCAAAATTCAAAAATGAAATAATAGGTAAAACAGAAAAGAAAAGCTATGACATGAGGAAAAAAATTAGCATTTATACAGCGGTGCAACCATCTATGTCAATGTCAAGAGCAGCAGTTACATTAGACGGTCCTCATTTGCACTTCAGTCATTTGACGAATAATTTACAAAGTCAGAAGGTTTTAATACAATCCCCTGACAATTTGTCTGTATAACTAACCTTCAAGACATTAATTTTTAAACATGTTAACAAATTTCTTTACTTCGAGGCTCCATTTTTGATAACTAATTTACAGCAAAAGTGGGGGAAGAATACATTTATTTTGTCTGTACTTCAAGTTGTTGAACTCTTGTTAGAGTATATCAACAAACTAGGGCTTTGACAGCACCTAGAAGAAACTGAAATGGACTAACCAGAATCTTGGGGCAAGAAAACAACTGAACACACTTTTGAAGCAGAAAATCATCAACGTTATTATGCCATCATTAAAATCTTCAATCTCAATTCCTTGCTACCTACAGCCAATAATGTCTCTTGCCAAATTCAACATGTCACTTCAAGTAAAGCATTTCCTCTTATTGTGATAAATCATTCTGATAGGGAAAGACTAAAGAGTACTAAAAACAGAACACCAATTCTTCAGTAAAAACCCAATAACTTTCTAATATACAGTATAAGTGTTAGAGAGATATTTGACAAGCATATAGTAATAAATCATTACTTGAAGTTTTTGTGCAGTTGTTTGTTGTTTAAAACAGAAAATTTTGAGATTTGAATGTCCTTTTTATTCACTTAATTTGGACTGCTAACTCTATGATAAATAAGCACGAGTCTAAAAAAGCATCGACTACTCTTGACTTCTTCCTTTTCCTACATTTTCTCACCAACCAAACAGCTAGAACATCAAACAATCAAAAGAAAAGTTAAAATGAGCGAACTTCAAGCATTACCCAAATATAAATAACAAAGAAAGGACCAAACCTGGCAAAGATTGTAGGTGAAACTATCATAATTATCAATAACAATGATGGGATCGTTATTGATCTTCCTGCTATCATCCAAAAGCGAAGATCTTGTATCCGAATCCATCATTGCCATTGACAATTTCGCTGACCCATTTCTCTTTTTTGCAGCAAAATGCAGTCCTGTAACAACAAAACCATAATAATAATAATAAACATATAAAGAGCGTAGTTCAATACATGTAAAAACTAACGAAGACATAGAGAAGAAAAATTACTTGAAGAATGAGAGAAAGTGGTGAGTGGAGTGATAAGAAGTGTTTGAAAGGTTGTTTTACAAAAAAAGGAGGGTTTTGATTGGACGATTGAAGATTTTGAGAGCATTGCGGCGTCCATTTGAGAGAGAGAGATAGAGGATTGGACGATGGAAGATTTTGAGAGCACTGCGGCGTCCATTTGAGAGAGGGAGAGGGAGAGAGAGAGAGAGAGTGAGAGAGAGAGTGTGTGTGTGTGAGTTGTACTTGGTTTTAACTTTTAAGTGAGCTGCGCAGCTACCCAAAAATTATAAAACGGACCCGTTTATATAATAGCGAGTTAGTGACCACTGCTTTATTAACCATTTATCTATTTTACTACCCAGCAAATTAACATAAAATTCAATATAAATGAAGTTGAATGATATGGTAATTATGGATTGATTAGTATTAGATGACAACACAAATCATGATATGATATGTTGAATGATATGACAATTATGGATTAACCTAGTATTAGTGTTATTTTTAACCAATAATTTACATGTCCTAACAAATATATTAGTGTTATTGAATGGCCTGGCCTTGGGAGAATCGAAGCCTCATATTGGTAATGTTGTAAAAATAAAATTCACAGGCTTTTTTAAAGGGGTGTGGAAATGTTCCCACAGACAGCGCCAAAAAGTGTTGATCGAAAATTCACTCTGGGTGAGGAATTTCAATTAACACTCTCAGATCACTACCAGGTAGGTCGCGTTCGGAGAGATATCTCTCCCGTACAATGGTTTTGGTGGAATGGATGTAATAGAGAAGAAAGGAGAACAACAGTGTTTATGATAAAAGGTGGTGCTGTTTTATTAATCACTGGATTGTTTTACAATGATGGTGAAATCTCATATTACAAAACTATAGCTCCTATCCCTCTTTTTTACACAGAATGGCGATGAATAACTCGTTCGTGTCTATAAGTGGATATTTTCTCTCAATGGTGATCCCAAAACTCTCAATGTTTCTGAAACCGAAAAAAGCCTCTGAGAATCCCCCAAACTTGGTCTTCAATTGTCATATTTATGGATCCCTCCCCTCTCATTCTTGAGAATCCGATCTTTTTATTGAGGATTATTTGGAGTCCTTTTTTAGGCGTTGAAAAACATTGATTGAGGTTAAAGGCAAGGGATTTGATCCCTCCAATTACTGTCGCATTTAAACTGTGATTTGGTTTACCATTTGGTCGTATTTATGGTGTTTTATATGGCAAAGGGGTCAACCCTTTTCTTCCACGTTGCTTGGAGTAAAATTTTGTCTCTGTACCTTAGTGGCATGGTACACTGATGTACCGGTCTGCTCTTGTTGGCTTGGCGCTTGTTCTGGTATGCTTGTATCTTCGTGGCGACATTCTTTTTGCTTGGCGGGTAGGATACCTATCTCGGATGGATTCTTGGCTGATATCGCAGTACTTGGATATAGGGTAGGTGCTAGGTACTGTGAACGTGGTATCATGGTACTGGCTTCTCTTGGTATCAGGAGTAGTGGCGCAGCACGACATTTGTCTTTCTTGGATCGTAGTTCTGGTGCTTCATCCGGTACAAGGCTAGTAAGGTAGTCGCGGCTTTGGCCCTACCAAGTATTGATCCTTCTTACATCGTGGTATCGAGGGTACCTGGAAGCTGGGAATGGTCCCCCTTGAGGTCCTACTAGGTATCGGCTCGACGAAAAATTCTTCTTTGGCCCCTACCAAAAAATGTTGTTAACGGAAATCCCCCCTAACTTGAACACCGGTACCAGGTTGGGGTTGGAGTTAGGATCTTATGCTGCTTGAAGAATTTTTCTTGTCTCTCGTTGCTAATTACCGATACCTGGGATGTGATCTGGGGAGAATCTTCCTTCATCATGCTGATTTAATGGGCCTTCCACGTGTCTGGCTAGGATAGGCCAATTTCGAAAAAGGAAAAATTCGGATTCGCGCGTTTATTGAAATTGCCTTTTCTGCTACCTGAATATCTGGTCTCGCGGATCACCCTTCTGTTACTGGTAATTGCCTTTTTCCCTATTTAAACCCGAGACCTCTTCACATTTTTCGTGCTTCCTCACTTCCTTCTTCAAAAAAAAGAAAAGAAACCCTAGCTTTCTTGAATCTCTACCCTCTTCATCTTTTTCAATATTCAACCTCTCATATCTTCAGAAAACCTTCAATCCTGCTACCATGTCTTCTCCTGATAGCAATAGCATCGAGTGATTCTTCACCGGTGATGTTACTGCCAGCGGAAGCCTCGCTCACGGGAAGAGGACCCGTAAAGACGATGATGGCGGAGACGACGTTCATACTTCTCGATGTCGCCGCTCAAACAGGAATGCTGCTATCGGGACAGGTTTCTCGAACAATCCCGATTCCCCGGTTGATTTTGACAGGGAGTCGAGCGAGGGATCGGGCGTTATCAGGGTAGGTGGAGATCTGACTGAGAATGTTACGACCTCAGCAGAAAGGGTGCTCTCCCTTTCTTATGAGTATCGGTGCATTCTTGACTCTACATGTACCGCTAATACTATTAGGCCCTTGATAAGGAATTTCACGATCCCATCTGACATTACCATCACCATACCACATCGAGGGTATGCCGTGTACACCCCTCTTTCTGGTGAGCTTCTGATTCACACGACGACCTTTGATTATAGAGTCAGGCTACCTCTCCACACTACTCTGCGCATGATGCTACATGCCTTACAACTTGCCCCCCTTCCAACTGACACTAGGGTTTTGGAGGCATCTGGTTAGGTTCCTCATGTTGTGGAAGGAACAGTGCAAGAAAGACAAGATCGACTGGGAATCGGGGTCAGACGAGCTGAGATTCATGTTCCAAATCGCTGCCAACTCCTTAGGTCCAAGAGGGCAATTCTATGCTCGGATAAAGAATAGTCTAAAATTTATGGTACCGGGGGCTACGATGACAGACGCCTCTTGGAAAGAGGAATGGGTCGTCGTTGGAGGCGACTGGGGTAGCTCGGTCTACATTGGAGGGTATGAGTTCGAGGTTCTCATTTGATTCAGCGGTAAACAGAAGTGGGAGAAAAACAACTTCTCCGTTGAATCGAAGAAGATTTTGAAGGCCATCATGACTAGATTATAGATCAACACAAAGTTTTCTACCTCGGATGCCTTTGAGGCAGAGAGGGTATACCTCTACCTCTGCATTCCATTACTTCCCCAGGTAAATGACATTTCTGACTTTGCTTCCATTGTATTTCATTGTTGATTCTGTGGATACTAACTTCACTGTCTTGGTAGTTTCTGTAATCCCTTTACTAGTGCCAGAAGAAACTGAACCGTCTGAGGATCGGTCCTCATCTTTTCAGGCCTCTCATCATAGGCCTTCTTCTATCAAGGCCCAGACTACCTCGTCCGGGCAAGGCGAACGCATATCAGTCATGGCTGTGATACCTGGTGTACCTTTCTTTCCTCTTCCTGTACCCAGATCCTATCTGGCAGAGTTGGCAGACAGGTTGGCCAAGGTCATGGGTCCATCCGGCCAGGTGCAAGGCCAAGCTCCTTCTACTCCTGCTATTGCTACTAGTTCTATCGCTGCTACTTTTGCTCCACCGATCCTCTATCCCCTCCTGTTATGATATCTAAGCAACCTACCGGGGTTGAGAGGGGTTTTGATCCTACTGCTATCGATACCTCGATTGCTCCGCGAGAACGGTATTGATCACGGTCGAGGAGTAGTGACCAAGATGAAAACTTGGCAAGGTTTGAGGCTTCCTATCTAAGTGGGGGATTGCAAGTTATGGCCTCCATGCCCATTGGTGCCTTGATCTCAAGGGCCACCAAGTCTCTTTCCTCCGGGAACAAGCTGAAGCTGCTAAAACTGAGCTTAGAGTAGGGGGAGCTCGCCAAGGCACTGAGGGATATGCAAGTGTTGAACCAAGACCTAGACAAGGCAGAGAGGACCGCTGAGGAAGATCAGGTTTACTTGTAGCGGATGAAGCATGCCTATGACTGGGAGGTACTCAAGTTCCTACGACGTGCCACCCAAAGGGATGACATGAAAAAAAAGAGCAAAGCAGCTGGAAGAAAAGAATCAGGCTCTACGCGCCAACATAGCTAGTATAGAGGCCAAGGTGGATGCCTTCATTGAGGAAGGTTACTTCTTCGCAGCTTACTTGGTGGACCATGCTCTACCTCCCCCATTCGACTTAAGTGTTATTGATGGATGGACAAGGGAGGAGATAAAAAAAGAAAGCTGCGGAGATGGCAGCGCCTACTTCAACTGAGGCTGGCTTTTCTCGGGTTACTGGGGTAGATGATGAAGAAGATTTGGCGGACTTAATGCTTATCTCCTCTCTCATACCAGGTCGTGTTGGGGAAAATCCTGGTTTGAAGTCCCATGTTACAACAGATGATCAATCCAAATAGAGGGCTTCAGACCATCCTACCTCTCCGCCTGGTCATGCTAAAGAAGTACTGTAACAGACTGAAACCATTAAGGAGGGGGAGGCTCAGACTAGCTTGGTTGAAGTGGGAGATACCCAGCTTAAACAGAGGCCACAACTGAGGTGGTTGTGTAGGTGGCATGTGAGCCCCCAGCTGATCCAGAGGTTGGTACTTTGGGTGAGGGAGCTACTTTCACAGGGGAGGTTGAACCAGAAGCTGGTAGTGGTGCAGAGGGAGCTAATAAGGAGAAGGAGGTAGCACGAGCCAAAGCTTGATTATTTCAGTTCTTTTTTCATTCATTTTTTTTTTGTAGATGTAGCCCGGGAATGGGGGATGGGCTCCCTGATGTGATCAATGAAGCATTCCCTTTCTTTTTTTCTTTGCTATGTCTGGCTAACTTCCTATCTGATTTACTAGTTGTATTATGTTGCATTTTTCTGATTCTGATATAGCATTGATCTGAGAAGCAGTCCCCAGTATGAACCTGTCTTAACAACTTCTAGGTAACACAAGAAAACTTTAAAATTTGTTAAGGTTAGATGCATGGCACCACTTGTAGCTGGTACTAGGATCTCCTAGTACTTAGCCTACGAATCTCAGTAATCTTCCCTGAGGAACCTTATCAGTAATTGATTGTCCCATTTAGGAGGAAAAAGGTACCAATCATTCCTACTTTGGGAATCCTGGTACTTAGGCGGTAGCACATTTAGGGTGTCTAGATACTGAGAATTCACATTTTCTAGAATCCCAGTACTTAGGTGATAGATACACTTATATACATATGTACGTAGATAAATCTGGGTACTGGGTATTTCCATGTGGGCGAAATCCCAGGTTCTTAGTTGATGTTTTAGGCTAGTTAAGGTACCTTGCATCCATGTTTGAAGAATTGCGGTACTTAGGCGTAAGAAACTCTGGTATGCAACTATGCTGTTTAGATACTAGGTCCCTCCTAGCGAGATTGGGTTCCGGACAAGGCGGCAAGAGGGCCATTTGGTTGTCCTGGTCTTAAGGAAGCGACGGGTAACCAGGGCCACAACTTCGCAACCTTGGTTTGGCAGGCAACTATGCCTTTATGAACCATACCCTTCCTGGCGGGGGATGGTGCCCAGCCAAGGCAGCAAGAGGGCCATTTGGCTGTCCTGGTCTTGATGAAGCTATGGGAAACCATGGACATAACTTCGTAACCTTGGTCTGGCAGGCAACTATACCTTTATGAACCAGACACTTCCTAGCGGGGGATGGTGCCCGACCAAGGCAATAGGAATGCCATGTGGCTTTTCCTGGTTCATGGCGATCATGGCAATTTTAGTGGCGAATACTGGCGACAAAATGCAGACAAGTGTAGAAGGATAAAAAGGATATTCTTTATTGATTAATCAACCGGCGACATACATTCTTTAGACTATACATGTACCAAGTGGTGCCTAATTAGGTGGCACCAGTGAATTCCCAGTTCTTCTATGGGTAGAATTTCTTCTAACTCTTCTATAGGGTGGTCACTGGCCCGCCCTCTGTCTTCCTCTTCCACGACCTCTGTAACTAGATCCTCTGCCTCGGGCTCCTCCTCTACTGCCTCCATCTCTTATTCAACATCTGGGTTCTCATGGTTACCTCCTAACAGTTCTTGAGCCTGCATGACAATTACCTACGCACATTACTTGGCAAGTGCTGCTGGATTTGTAGATATCGCGTAACATTTGCAAGCTGCATACTGGTCCCCTCGTACCTTGCCTACCTTGTCTCCTACCAAGAATATCAGGATGTTATGGTAGATTGACATGACACCCTTGAGGGCTGATAGGAATGGACTACCAAGGATGGCGTTGTAGGCAGATGGGGTGTCGACTACGACGAAGTCTATCATGAGGTTCTACTGGAGTGGCGCTTTCCCCACTATCACAAGTAGGATCATAGATCCCGTTGGTATCAGTGAGTCCCTAGTAAATCCATACAATTGGGTGGTACAACTATTGTAGCAAGGATTTTTCAGGTTGAACTGTTCCAGGGCATCCTTGAAGAGGATGTCAACGCTGCTACCGGTATCAATGAGAATGCGGTGGATCAAGCAGTTGGCTATTTGTATAGTGACAACCATGGGGTCATCATGAGGCTGTACCGTGTTGTACACATCATCCTCTATGAAAATGATTTGAGTTGAGTGGGAGGATTCTGGTGTCCTTTGGACGATTCTGAGAACATCCTGACCTGCCTCGATCTGGGGCACCCTTCTAGCGTGGTTCTTCCTGGAATTGTTGGAAGGTGGGACCCCTGCTGATGGTGTGGATAACTTAGATCTGCTGCATCAGATTCTTCCCCTTTGCTTTCCTCTTTTCCTCTGCTGCTTTAATATCGCCATGTACCTCCTTCCCAATCTGGGTGCTATCTCGCACTTGTTGTAGGAACTCTACCTGGTAGCCTCCCCTTACAGCGCCTCAACCTGGTTGCGTAGGCTGTAGCACTCTGAGGTGTTGTGCCATACATCCTCATGAAAATCACATTATTTGTAGCGATTCCGTTGATCAGCTGGTACCTTAATCGAACTAGGCTTCCTGAGCAGCCCCTTATCGCGGATGGCGAGGTAGATGGTTTCACATGATGCATTGAGAGGGGTGTAATAAGTGTACCCCTCCTCCTCTCTAGCTATCCGCACTACTTCCCTTGGTGGAGATGTTACTCTAGGAGGGGTCCGTCTGGCTAGGTACCGATCCCGTTAAGGCTGGTAAGGTTGCGGCCGGTACATAGATCGGTTGGGGAAGGGGGTCTATTCTGGCCCTTCTGAATCAGCACAAGCTTGGGTGCCTAATTCTTTTGGTGCTTGGCAGATCTCAGGTCATCGTGCTCTATCTCGACCCTGAGTTGTTCGTCTATCTCCACATGTTCGAGGGCTCTGTCATATGCCTCTTGGTATGTCTATGGCGGGTGTTTTGTAACGAATCAAAACAGTCTGCCAGCCCATAAGTTTCTCCTAAAGTTGGCCAAGGTCTCATTCTTAGTGAAGAACCCCATCTAGATCACCTCTTTGTGGAACCTTTCCACGTAGGACCTGAACGATTCTCCCCGCTCATAGATCACATATTGTAGGTGGATGGGATCCTTGTGGCGAGGCTTGATTCCCTGGAATTGAGCACATAAATCAGTGGTTAACTTGGTAAATGAGTCAACACTACCTACCAGTAACTTTCAGAACCATGTCTTGGCATAGTCAGTCAGTGTTGTTGGGAACATCCTGCACATGACGATCCGGGTAGCATTCTTGACTTCCATTTGCTACACGAAACTCTTAAGGTGGCTCAGGGGATCTTTTGTTCCCGAGAACTTGTCAGCCGACATTTTGAATTTAGGAGGTAGCTCTGCCTCCCTAATTATTCTAGAGAATGGAGCGTTCATCTCACCCAAGGGGTCTTTCCGGTTCTCCCGGTGCTTGCCCTTCTTTAGCTCCTGGATCTCCTTTGCCATCCTAGCAACCTGGTCCCAGAGAAGCTTGTTTCCAATGTTCCTGGATTTGACCTCAGAGTCTTCATTGTCAGACACCTCTGATGTTACAGAGACTTCGATTCGATTCTCTCCCTGGGAGGATTTTCCCAAGTGCTTCTTCTGTTGTTGGTGCTACCTCTTGCTGCTGATCGAGGTTGCCTCCCGACAGCTGTCGGCTAGGCCGGGTGGTGATGCTCCCTAGGTGGGATATCAAAGGTAGACTTTACCTACTGGTGTCAAAAATTTGTTGGTTGGTCTGGGACCGGGGGCATAGGCCCAAGTCTGTCGTGGACCGATACTGGAGGTGAAGGTCTTAATCTGTCAAAGGCTAGTATCCTGGTACCTGGTCGGCTGGTATCTCCCTTGGTATCGGGTACTGTAGGCTGATAGGTGATACCTTCTGTGATCAATCTGAGGCAGATGCTCTCCACGAAAGCTGTTGCCTGTTGCTCCATGATGGCATGGCTTGCTGCTGGGGCTGCTGGGGCTTAGGTGTAGCCCACGCAGTTGCTGGAGGTGCCGGAGCTGGATTACGATGCTTCGACCCCTTCTCTCGCTTCTGACCCCTTCGGGTTGAAGCAGCTGACTGGTGTCCTAATTGATCGGTCTGGCCTTGGGAGAATCAGAGCCTCATATTGGTAATGCTGCAAAAATAAAATTCACAGTGTTTTTTAAAGGGGTGTGGAAATGTTCCCACAGACAACGCCAAAAAGTGTTGATCGAAAATTCACTCTGGGTGAGGAATTTCAATTAACACTCTCAGATCACTACCAGGTAGGTCGCGTTCGGGGAGATATCTCTCTCGTACAATGGTTTTGGTGGAATGGATGTAATAGAGAATAAAGGAGAACAATAGGTGTTTATGAGAAAAGGTGGTGCTGTTTTATTAATCACTGGATTGCTTTACAATGATGGTGAAATCTCAGATTACAAGACTATAGCTCCTATCCCTCTTTTTTACACAGAATGGCGATGAAGAACTCGTTCGTGTCTATAAGTGGATATTTCTCTCAATGGTGATCACAAAACTCTCACTGTTTCTGAAACTGAAAAAGGCCTATGAGAATCCCCCAAACTTGGTCTTCAATTGTCATATTTATGGATCCCTCCCCTCTCATTCATGAGAATCCGATCTTTTTATTGAAGATTATTTGGAGTTCTTTTTTAGGCGTTGAAAGACATTGACTGAGGATAAAGGCGAGAGATTTGATCCCTTCAATTACTGTCGCATTTAAACTGTGATTTGGTTAACCATTTGGTCATATTTTTGGCGCTTTAAATGGCGAAGGAGTTAACCCTTTTCTTTTACGTAGGTTGGAGTGAAAATCTGCCTTTGTACCTGATAGTACTATTTTATACCTATTGTAAGTACCCATTTCCTATCTTTTTATGCTTGTTTCTCTGGTAAAACCGGGGTTTTTAATGTTGTAAATAAGTGTATCAGGTATTTGGAAAGTTCAAGGCCATTATGATAATTTTGGAGATATATGGGCAAAAATATAATATTCTGGCAAATATTGAAGATTTTGTGAATACTGGAGAGTATAGGGGTACAAATTGTAATTTTCCAGCCAAAGCATACGGTGCCACATCATTAATGAAACCTTGTGTTTTGGCTTGTGTTGCGCACGTCAGCATGACGTCACGATGATGTCCATCGTCTTCAACCTCCAGCCGACCCGATCCGCAGCCGATCCAACCCGTTTTCGACCTGGTTTAGACCCGACTTCAACCCGGCCTGTTCTAGGCCATTTTCAGCTAGTTTTTCGACGGTTTACTGCCCAGATCGATGGCGCGTCTCCCTCCGCTCACTTTGCCACCAATTTCAGGCCTTCATACTGTTGGTTCCGAAAACCAAAATTGGCATAACGCAGCAGAAAGGCGGTGGGCCCCGTTTTAAATTTTTTTCTATAAAACAAAACTGTTTTAGCCAGATCGTTGTGATTATATAGATTATAAAATTTAAGTATAAATAGTAAGGAAGAAATCGTTACCCTTGTAGAATCTTCGCAAATCTCTCGAAGCAAATTGTTCTACCGTAGAATCTTCGTGATTCCCTCGAACCAAGTTCTTCCACGCTGAATCTTCAACACCAAAGAACGGACGGGTGGGCGTCTCGGTATTTAAACAGAATAATTGACTCTCGAATTTTCTGTTCTAATCATGTACTCATCTTATGAGACAACAAGAAAAAAAATATTTAGAGACCCTCTCATAATATTTTTCTAGAGGCTATGAACTTAAAAAAAAACTTTTTTTTTATTTTTTTTATTTTCTCTATCTCTCGTTTTTTTTTTCTCTGTGTACACCTTTTGAAAAACAAATAAAAACGTTTCTTTTTCGTCTTATAGTGTTCTTAAAATTCCAAGAAGACTTCTTAGCATATATATCATTTGCTGTGTACACGTTTTTTAAAGGTTTAAACAAAAACCAAAAGCTTTTATCTCATAAGTTATTGTATCAAATACAATCTCAATCACTTATGATAAACAAGAGGAAGAGATCAAAAAATCCTACTCGTGTAACTTTTGTTTTTGTTATAGAGTTAGAAACCCAATTGGATTACAATACTAATTAAAAATTAAAATAAACAATTTATTTAAAAATTTAAAAAAAATTAATTTCGAAAATCCTTATCACAATCTATTCAACTTAAAATCAAAATTTAAATATATAATAATCCAATTGTTAAAAAATTATTTTATTTGAAATAATCTAATTATTCAAATAACTAAATAATTTAACAGATAATTTTAAACTATTATTTTCGAAATTACAAAGTGACTTTCACGGTGTAGTTTTCAAAAATTACAGTGCGGTCCCACCACACTGTGTCATCCAATTAAATATTTAAATAATCATATTATTTAAATAACATTTAATTAATTTGTAACTAATTTAATTAATTTACAATTAATTAAACAATACATAAACTACTTTATGTATAGATGATTAATTCCAAATTAATCACTAAGCCTTTTTATACCTTAATGTTCAATACAATGTTATGGAGATGGCATGGGGACACTAATGGTGTAAAAGGGGGCCGGCCCGGCCCACATCGGCACGGCCCCCCGGCCCGTTTAGGAAAACGGGCCGTGCCTGGCACGGCACGCCACTTTGGCGGGCCGTGCCAAGCACGGCCCGTTTTCCTAAATGGGGGCCCGGCACGGCACGCCGGCACGGCCCTTCCGTGCCGTGCCGCGTGTCGTGCCGGGCCGGCACGTGGGCCAATTTGGCGGGCCAAATGGGCCGGCCCATATTTTTTTTTTAAATTTTTTTTATATATTATTATTTTAATATAATAAAAAAAATGTTTATAATAAATTAATAATAGATTATAGATACATTTTTTTATTTTATTTAATGAATTAATTCAAAAAATAAATGAAGATAAAACATGAAAGAAAAAAAAAGTAGATAAAAATATGAAATGAAGAATTTTTTATTTATTTCGGACTTTCAGTATTACATATTTACATGATTGCCTCATTAAAAACCTTACCAAGAAAACCCAGTGGGATAAAAACTTGGTAAGGGAAAAAGAGTGCAATCGTATTACAAGTAAATGTACATGTACAACCTAGTTCTGGACCTGGTTACTGCCGGAACCCTCATCGACATATAAATTGGAGAAATTTTGAATAAATTGTTCATCTACCGTTTCATTTTGCATCCTCTTTCGAGCATGCTCCCAATCCCGAATGCATATTAATACCTCCACCATCTCTGGAGTCAAACAATTTCTTCTTGGTTCAATAATTCGCCCACTCGTGCTGAATGCTTGTTCTGAAGACACAGTGGACACGGGGATAACCAGTATGTCACGTGCTAAGTGTGACAAGACCGGATACCTGTAACTATAGGTCTTCCACCATAACAACAGATCAAAATTCTCTGTGTTTTCGTCGGCATCAAACTGTATAGAGAGTTTGAGAATGGAGAGATTGAGAGAATTAGAGAAAGTGAATGAAAAGTGGAATGTGTGGGAGTATTTATAGAAAAAATAGAAAAGTGGGTAAAAATATAAAACACAAGAGTTGAGGGGGCAAATTGTAATTTTTATAGTTTTTTTAAAAACATAACCGTTGGCTGACGTCAGCCAATGGTTATTTTTTTTTAAAAAAAAAACCGTTATACACTTAAATTAAAAAAAAATAAAAAAATTCCGCGTGCCGACCGTTGGGCCTGGCACGCCGTGCTGGCGTGCCGTGCCGGGCCGGCACGCCGTGCCTCAAACCCTTACCCGGCACGCCGTGCCTCAAACCCTTACCCGGCACGTGCCAAGGATGGGGGCCATGCTTGGCACGGCCCGCTACAGTTGCGGGCCGTGCCAGGCACGGCCCGCCATCCTTGGCAGGCCGGCCGGACCGGGCCCTCCAGGCCCGGCCCATATTTACACCACTAGGGACACATGGACCTATAATTTCAAGCTCCAATAAATCTTTAATAATTAACTAAACTCTTTAATTTTATCTGACTTATTAATTCCAGAATTATTCCACTAAAAAACTAGAACTGCACTCTTGTCATTATAGAATTAATTACTCGAATAGGAATCGAACAGTCCATTGATATAATCATTACATATAGATCAATCCTCCATTAATAGTTCGTAATTTGAGCTAGGTTCAAATCTGTTGACCTCTCAATTACATCTTTATCCTTGAGTTCTGGTGATTCTCTAATGAACAATTATTTATGATCTTATCATAAATTGAGCGCTCTATTGTTCAAGACCCGAATCATTTACTCAAGAGAACTATTTGTCTAACTTCATTTAAGAAGGAATGAATTCCATTTTGTATATTATCATTCCCGGCTAAATATATTAGTATGTCTCCAAGATACAAAGTTTAGGTTTGACATTATAAACAAACCATACTGAGTAAGTCAAAAGACACAACTCTATAAGTAGGAGTTTGTTAAATACTCAGAATTAAGATCGTTCCATATATGACAATCTGATTTGATAAATGAGAATACTTTGTTTAAAACGGAGATTATTAAAGATTCCAATTTATCATGTCCACGTCCTGTATAATCTTATTATACAAAGAACCTTCATTCTAACGTCACCACATCAACAGTTCGGATAAGACTGTTCCATTCTTAATGGGAATGAACCGTACTAGTAATTTTAATTAATTAAAGATCCCAACTTTAATTATTAATTACGGACAATTACGATTATTATATTTAAACATGATCCTCATGTATATAACATCTTATATACTATGTTTAATATTACATTTAATAATCATGGAATTTTATGTCATTAATACAATATTAATAACATTAAAAGTACACAAATATAAAATAAAATGTAAATCTATTTATTAATTCAGCAAAAAAGATTAACAACTTTTGTTCTTAGGGCACTTTCCCCAACACAAGCAATGTTTTCTCTCTCCAAGCTTGCCACCAATCCACCATTGTTGAACCAAGCTTCAACCTTCGTTCTACCGGTTCCAGCTCGCAACACCAGTTCACAGATCACCTTCAGAGATGTCCACGACTTCAAACTGCGAGGTCCAACTCACAGATTTTCGAAGCTTTCTAGCCACCACCGTGATTTTACGTTTCTTGTATGTAATTAGTGTAAATATATTGTATATATTATTTAAGACCTAGAACCGACTTAAGGTACCATACCTCCTCGTGGTAACGATTCCCTTACTTGTATCCGCTACACTTATCAACGATTCGTACACTTGTGAAGGGTGATTTTTATACTCGCATGCTTCATTTATATATATTCGTTTCGTAGTACCATCCGGAGAGTTTAAAAACGAAGGGTACAGAGTCTGTAGAAAGCGTGTCAAAAACATGGCCCCGCTGCCGGGGAGGTTTAGTGCTATCTTTCGATAGCTTTAAGTTTTAGTTTTATTTTCGTTATTTTTAGTTTTCATTTTTATTGTTCATATACAATCTTGTTCGATTTGATTCTTATCGAGTTTGTTTGGTATTTTCAGGATTCTAGATCAACATGGAGAGGGGCAATTCAGATTTAGCTACTCAATTGGCCGAGTTAAAAAGAGAAGTGAGGACTTTCGCGTCACAGCGTGGGCAGCCCTTCGGCTACGGTTTATCCATCTTATGGGTGGAATGGGCATATGATGGACTTTTGTTATCCAATAGAGCAATGGCCGGAATTGGAAGAAGAATTACCCTTCATGTGTTCGTATCAAAACTACAACCACCAAGCATACTATGAACAAGAATGGCAAAACCATCAATGGAGAAACCATGAAAACCCCTCAATCACTAACCAACGATTACTTGGATTGACCGCATCCATGGAGAAAGCAGTAACCCAGATGGCGGAGTTGGTAGAGGTCTACCAAACGAAAGAATGGGATGAGTGTCCAACCCACATTGAGCAAGTAAAGCCAAAAGAGGTCAAAAAAGAGAAGGAAGAGCCTCAAAGACTCCACAAATCAACTAACCATTTTTTTTCTCACTGTTGAGGGAAACAAATTGATAGAATCCTTAAATAGCTCGAAATGCAACCTTGGTGAAGTTTTGCTAATGGTTGAAGAAGAGCTAAGGCTAGAAAAGGAAGAGAAGGAGATAGACGAAATAGAGGTGATTAAGGAGAACAAGGAGTTGATAAGTCAGAAAATGGACTTAATTCTAGAGGTCGACTCACTTGAAAGAGAGAGGGATTTGACAACAAAGAAAATGGAAGAACTCTCTAAAGAGGTCGAAGAACCGGAGGAATCCTCAAAAAGCGTAGATGAGTACTTGGATGAACTTTTGCTCATATTTGACGAGGATTTCAGAGAGGGCAGAAGAGGTAAAGAAGAAAAGGGAGTAGAGGTTGCACAAGAGAACAAGGAATTGATAAGTCAAAATATGGACATAGTATTGAAAATTAATTCACTTGAGAAGGAAAGGGACTCATCCTTAAAGGAGATTAAATAGCAAAAGGATGACTTTGCTCAAAGAGTGCGGCTAATGTAAGCCGAAATCGAAGCAAAGGATGAGGCTTTGGAGATAATGAAGACAAGGGAACTTGACTACCTTGCGGAGCTTTCAAAGGCTAAACAAGAGTTGAAGGCAAAGAAAAAGGAAGTGATCCCACTTCCGAAAGAAGATAAGCTTGACTCGAGTCAAGGAATTTCGAGTGCCATGGTCACCAAACCATGTCTCAACAAATCAAAGAATAAGAAAGCCAAAAAGAAGAGAAATCAAGTCCCACATTCATATCTTGAAAAGAAAAAAAAAGATATGAATGACAAGCAACCAATGCTAGAAATTCTCAAGAAACCTACTTCAAAGTCGGCTCCAAATCAAGATAAGAATAAGAAGCCAAGACGGAACAAGCAAGCCTCCAAGTAAACCACAACAAATCTAAGAGGCACAAACTCTCACTTCATTCCCATTTGTTACAAGTGCCACATTAGAGGCCATATTGGACCACAATGTACCAATATAAAATGGCAATGTGTGACAAATGTGAGACCTAGGATTACAAAGTTGGTTGTTAACTCCATATGGATTGACAAGACCAAACTAGGAGGACTCAAGAGGAATGGACCCCTTTGGTTCAAGAAAAGAGAGAATGGCTATGTTGTGATAAAGCCACCCATCTTTGATGGTGGTTGAGTGCTTGTATTATATGAAATTTTTGATATGTTTGTTAATGTGCAGGAATTTAAAAGCTTTAAGGAAAGGATGCACTTAATGGACATTTGTTTGTTTAAATTTACGGACTTGTTAATTTGTAATAACTATATTTTAAGCTTTTGAACATTGACTAGTTAGTGCTAAGAGTCTTGAGTCCTTTATTTATCTCTATATCCTTAATCGTAAATAATGAGATGCATGAATGAGATAGGTTTGGGGGTTGACACTCCTTAGTTGTTTAGATTAGGTTATATGTTGTTTTAATTTACTTGCAAATTTTGGATACAAGCATATGCTTGTAGTGTTTTTGGTGTGAATTTTTGTATGTGCAGGTTGAAGGCAAGATATCCAAGGACCAAGGCAACTGTTGGCCTTAAAGCAACCATTTTTTGAGATCTGCGACCAGAATCTACGAGAAGGAAGTCATAGAACAAACTCCCAGAAGTTACTGACAGTATTCTGCAAGAAGGAAGTCGCAGATGAAAGTCACAGAACCTACTGGAATTGATCTGCAAGATAAAATAGGGAGAAGAAAGTCGCAGAAGGAAGTCGCAGAAGTCATTGGAAGGGAACTGCAACCAAGATCTACTAGAAGGAAGTCGCAGAATGAACTCGTAAAAGTGACCGACAGTGTTCTGCTATAAGGAAGTTGCAGAAGTAACTAGCCAGAAGTCACTGGAATGCATCTGCGACCAGACACTACGACATCGAAGTCGCAGAAATCGATTCCAAGTCACATCGCAGCTTGCAAAGGCAATTTCCTGGGTTAGTGATACGTGTTCGAACGAGGTAAAATCATCTAACCCTAAGCTTAATTGATTTACATTAGATGACATGTGGGAAAGATTGTGTCTAGATTTAATTCTTCCAAATTGTGAGAAATGTGACTATATGGTTGTGTTTTTATTTGTATATTTTTTTTGGATTGCTAGAACCTGTGTTGTGTGGATATTGTTTGTGATTAGTGGTAGATATTAGGATTATATATATGTGTTTGTGTTTAACGGATTTTAGGTGTTTATATTTAGTTTTGTAAATCTTTGTGAAAGTGCCCTGTTTTGAAATTTTGAGGCAAAACATTTCTCAAAAATTGTACTAATCGGTGAAGAAATAAAATTTTCTGTCCATGCTGCATTCATTGTTTTTTCGTTACGATTCCAACGATATAAAGAACGTAAATTTCTGGACAGTGATTTAAGAGTTATGAGTGTTTCTTCAACCGAAGGGCAAGAGCGTGCCCTGTTTTGAATATTCTGCACGTGACCTGTTTTCGACGTCTGTTTTCACACTTTTCCAATTTGAATTTTGAAATGTTTTCTGAATGAATAGTGTTCATTTGCATGTCTATATTCTTGTTTTAAATTTTGAGCAATTTGTATTGAGCATATTTGAAATTATGCATTCAAGAACGAACAAACGATCGAATTAGAAAGCTGACAGTTTTTGTCGGAATGTTGTCCTCCATGTTTAGATTTTTCTTTCGCATGGTGTTTTTGTTAGTTTGTTACTAAAGTTTAGGTTGTGTTATATGTATGTGTATGATTAGTTGTATATAAGTGTTAGTATGTGTTAACATGGTTTTTTAGCAAGGGACCAAAGGAGAATTTTCCAACAAGAATCTACCTAGGAAGAATTATCCTTGATATTCCAGGTAACCAGAGAGATCGGTGCCCCAACCTAGATGGAGCCAATGCTGGGTAAGGTCAAGACCTTGATTACCTATCTACCTAGATGGGACACCAGTACGTCGCCCTACTGAGGCACCTAATACCAACTTAAGACTAGTACAAGGACAACTTGCATGCCCAGTGCCCCGCAAGTACCTCAGCATCAATCAAGATACCCGATACCTTGATACTCGCCGTGGTACTGCCTCAACTTCCACCTGATACCTAGTACCTCGATATCTACTTGGAGCCCCACCAAGGCAGGTACCCTACCTGCCAAGCAATACGAAGATGATCATGAAGACACAAGCAACACTCCAGCGAGAAGTAGAACAAGCTCCATACTAGTGGGATCGAACTAATGTACCAGTGCCTTATTCCGCCAAAATTCAGAATTTCCCTCCAAGCTCCATGAAGAAGGAAAGTTGACTCCATCACCAAAATAAAGGGCCACTAATGAGACCAAACGGTCAACCAAATCAGAAATTGAATTCGATAGCCTCACTCAACTCCTGTCAAATACTAAAAAATAGGATTCCGAATAATCCCCATTAAAGGGACCAGATTCTAAGGGATATCAGGAGCCTATATGTGCAACCTTGAAGGAAAAAGTGAAGGGGGGAGGGGGGTGGAATCCGAGAAAGAGTTTTGAAAACAGGAAAAAAAACATCTTTAGAACCAGAGGAACTTCTTGACGTTTCTGGGGGAGCTAGTGAGAATTAATAGACAATCATTGGAAAGGAATTAGCCACTTATCAACATAAATGCTTTCTCCACCTCCACCCTGTGTAAAAGAGTGAGAAAGGAGAGAAGAATGAATGCATTGTAACTTTGTTATAGTGTTACTTAATATAACATTGTTCTTTTATATCTCCCGGTCCCTTTTATCTCTTCTATCATTTTATCTCTCATCTCCGTTATAGAAGGGACCTTGGTACCGAAGGTATCCACCCAGTTACTGTCCACCAGTAGTGGGTGAGGGTGTTAACCGAAATTTCCCCTCCTGGGTGGATTTTTCCGTTAACACTTTTTGGCGCTGTCTGTGGGATACCACGCCCTGTAAGAAAGCATGTATATCTTGTTTTCTTGTAAGCATTTTCAACAATGAAGCTCCGATCCTCTTAGGATCATCCCAACCCGTCGGGGCATCAGTCAAACGCTTCAACTCGTAAGGGCCAGAAGCAAAAGAAATGAGGGAAGGGGCGTAATCCCACCTCGAAGCCATCAACTACTACACGGGCTACCCCTAAGGTACCGCCCCAGTAGCTGGGCCCGCTAGTTTAAACTAACAGGTCGCGGCCTTTATAGAGAGTATTCGCCTCTAAATGGTCATGGAAGGTAGTGCCAGCCAGCCCCGCGGTACCAGATGCCAGGGGAGACCCCGATCGGTAAGGTACCAGGGTACCTTCCTTTGACAGGTTGGGGCCACCACCTTCTATACCGATCCATGATAGGTTCGGGCCCATTCCCCCGGTTCCAAGACAACCTACAGGGTATCAACCCTAGCAGGCGAGGTCCGCTATCGATCTCCCACCGAGGGGGCGCTACCTCCCGGTCCAACCAGCAACTTCTTCTAAGCAACCTCAGCAAGAAGCAGCCAGGAGGTGACCTCGATCAGTAGCAGGAGATAGCAATGGAAGGGCCAGAGAAGATCTTCTCTGAGGGAAGGGTATGGGTAACACCTCCGTGACCTCAGAGGGATTTGGCGACGGAGAATCAAAAGTAGAAATCGGAAATGATGGCAATAAACAGCTTCGGCACTAGGTAGCCAGGATGGCCAAAGAGATCTAGGAGCTAAAAAAGGGCAAGCACCGGGAACACCGGAAAGATCCCATAGGAGAAATGAATGCCCCTTTCTCCTAGGAGAATCATGGAGGCAGAGTTACCCCCCAAATTTAAGATGCCGACTGACAAGTATTCTGGAACTGAAGATCCTTTAAGCCATCTGGAGAGCTTTATTCAACAGATGGAGGTCCAGAATGCTACTAGAGCCTCCATGTGCAAAATGTTCCCTACCACGCTAACTAACCATGCCAAGACATGGTTCAGGAAGCTGCCGGCTGGGAGTGTCGACTAGTTCACTAAGTTGACCACCAACTTCTGCGCTCAGTTCCAGGGAATCAAACCACACCCTAAGGATCCTATTCATCTTCAATACGTGATCTAAGAGCGGGGAGAAATGCTCAGGGCCTACGTGGAGAGGTTCCACAAGGAAGTGATTAAGATGTGAGTCTTCGCAGAAAAGGAGACTCTGGCAAATTTTAGGAGAAACCTGTGGGCTGGCAGGTTATTCAGATCTTTCGCTAAACATCCACCTGAAACCTACCAGGAGGCCTACGACAGAGATCTGGAGCAGATAGAGATAGATGAACAGCTCCGAGTCAAGATGGAGCACGATGACATAAGAGCAGCCAAGCGCCAAAAGAAGAAGGTGCCCTAGCCTGCACCTATTCAAAAGAATCAGAACAAACCTCCCAACAAGTCTACATACCGGTCGCCACCCTACTAGCCTTTGCGGAACCGATACCTAGTCAGGCAGACTCCTTTCAAAGCTACGCCCTAACCCAAGGAGGTAGCGCGGATAGATAGAGAGGAAATAGGGTACTCCCACTACACCCCCCTGAACGTATCTCGCGAGAAGATTTACCTCGCCATCCGTGACAAAGGATTGCTTAGGAAGCTTGGTCCAATAAAGGCCCCAGTCGATCAATGGAACCGTTACAAGTATTGTGACTTCCACGAGGACGTATGTCATAATACCTCGGAATACTAGAGTCTGCGAAACCAGATTGAAGCCCTGGTGAGGGGAGGTTGCTTGGAGGAATTCCTCCAACAAGTGCGCGACAACGTTCACACCGGGAAGGAGGTGCATGCGGATATTAAAGCATTTGAAGAAGGAAGGAAGGTGAAAGGGAAGGATCTGATGGAGCAGATCCATATAGTCAACACCATCAGTGGAGGCCTCACCTTGGCAGGGACTTCCAACAATTCTAGAAAGAATCATGCCAGGAAAGTGGGTAGACATAGGCCAAAATGTCTTCAAGGTTACCAGGGGACTGACCCAATCCTTTCTGTTAGCACATATTATCTTTACTAAGGAAGATGTATACAACACTGTTCAACCCCACGATAACCCCATGGTTATCACTATTCAAATAGGCAACAATTTGGTTTATCGTGTCCTGGTCGATACAGGTAGCAGCATCGACATTCTCTTCAAGGGAGCTCTGAAGCAATTTAACTTGAAAAATCCTTGTTACAATAGCTGCACTACCCCGCTGTATGGGTTCACAAGAGACTCACTGATCCCTACCGGATCCCTGATCCTGCCAGTAATAATAGGAGCAGCACCTCTCCAACAGAATCTCATGACAGATTTCGTTGTGGTCGACACCCCATCAGCCTACAACGTCATTCTTGGTAGACCTTTCTTGTCGGCCCTCAAAGGTGTCCTGTCAATCTACCATAATGTCTTGAAATTCCCTGTGGGAGACAAGGTAGGTGAGGTGCGGGGAGACCAGTAGGTATCCCGTAAATGTTATGCAGTGCCCACCAACCCAGCGGTGCTCGCCAAGCAATGTGCACAGATAACTATTGTACGGGGATCAAGAATTACCAGAAGAAGACTTTGAAGACAAAACAGGCTCAGTTGAAAAAGGATCCATACCAGAACTCCCCGATATAGAGATCAAGGAGAAAGAAGAGAAGGGATGGGCCAGTGGCCATCCTGCACAAGAGTTAGAAGAGATACCTATCAGGAATGTCGATCCTTCCAAGGTAGTCAAGATAGGTTCAACATTGAAGGCTGAGGTAAAAGAGGATCTGGTAAAACTCTTACAAGAATATAACGACATCTTTACATGGAGTCTTGAGGAGATGCCAGGGATACCAGTTACCTTAGCAGCTTACAGGTTGGCTGTAGACCCTACCTTCAAGCCGTTTAAACAAAAAAGAAGGCATTTCAACTCAGAAAGAAATGTTGCGGTGCAAGAGGAGGTAGACAAGCTGCTAAGAGCAAAATTCATTAGGGAATCCCGATACCCTGAGTGGATTGCCAACGTTGTCATAGTGACCAAAGCAAATGGGAAATGGCACATGTGTGTTGACTACACTGACCTCAACCGCGCCTGCCTGAAGGACAGCTTCCCGCTACCGAAAGTTGACTAACTGGTAGATTTAACCATGGGTAACAAGCTCCTAAGCTTTATGGACACCTTCTCAGGATACAACCAGATTTTGATGCACCCAGCTGCCCAGGATAAAACCAGTTTCATAACCGGGTAAGGCCTGTATTGTTACAAGGTCATGCCCTTCAAGCTAAAAAACGTTAGGGCTACCTACTAGCGCCTGGTCAATCGTTTGTTCAGAGGACTGATAGGAAAGTCAATGGAGGTATACATCGATGATATGATCACGAAGTCTCAGGTAGCTGAGCATCACCAGGACCACCTTCGCTAGACTTTCCAGATAGTCAAAGAAAATCAGATGCGGTTAAACCCTGCTAAATGCGCCTTCGGAGTTGCAGTCAGGAAATTTCTCGGGTTCATGGTCCATGAGAGAGGGATTGAAGCTAATCCAGAGAAGATCAAAGCCATCCTAGATCTTGAGTCTCCCACTTCACTCAAACAAGTGCAAGGTTTGACTGGACAAATTGCTGCCCTGAACCGTTTCATATCACGATCCACTAACAAGTGTATCCCCTTCTTAAAGACAATCAAACAAGAGAAGAACATGAAGTAGGACCAGGATAGTGAGCTAGCTTTCCAATCATTGAAGAGATACCTCGCTAGCCCACCCCTGCTAGCTAGCCCGATAGCAGAAGAAGAGTTACAGTTATACCTGCAGTATCTGAAACTACTGTCAGCGGAGCATTGGTAAAAGAATGCGGAGATGGGGTCCAGCGCCCTGTCTATTATATGAGCGGCGCCCTGACCAAATCAGAAAAGAATTACACTCTACTGGAGAAGCTTGCTTTTGCTCTAGTAACTACCTCCAGGAAGCTCCGCCCTATTTCTTAGCTCACACGATCGCGGTGGTCACCGATTAGCCTCTACGCCCGTTTCTTCAAAGACTAGATGTGTTAGGAAGACTCGTACTGTGGGCCCTCGAGCTCACCCAGTTCAACATCAAAAACAAAGCCCGAACCACCATCAAAGCCCAAGCTTTGGTAGATTTCATGGTAGAGTTTAGTACAACGCCTGACCAAGGTACCTCCCCGAGCGCAGATCCGACCCCTCAAAAAGAGTAAGAACCCGTAGATTGGCCTACCAATCGGGAGGCTTGGAACTTGTATACGGATGGGGCATTCTGTCAAGCAGGAAGCGGATGAGGAATTGTTCTGACCAATCCAAAAAAGATCGAATGTTGTCACTGTTTCAGATTCGAGTTTAGCACTACTAATAATGAGGCGGAGTATGAGGCCCTGCTAGCGGGGATGAAGGTAGCAGCAGACCTCGGAGCAGATTATCTCCACACTAAGTGTGATTCACAGCTGGTGGTCAACCAGGTAACCGGTTCCTACCAGGCAAAAGGAGATAATATGGCGGCTTACCTAGGTAAGGTCCAGAAGCTTATGACCCGATTTAAGGGGTTCAAAATTGAGCAGGTACCCAGACAGCAGAACCACCGAGCAGATATCCTAGCTAAGATAGCTGCTAGCGGAGGACAGGCGCTACCAAATGGGGTACCCCTCCAGATAATCCCCGTACCTAGTATAATGGAAGGAAAATAAGTCAACCTTATGGAACGACTTCCATGTTGGATGGATCCCATCGTAGATTACCTTCAAGAAGAAAAGCTCCTCGAAAGTCTTGAACTAGCTCGTAAGATCAAGAGAACCACAGTCCGCTATTGCCTGGTAGAGGGACACCTTTATCGTAGAGGAAGATCTCTCCCCTTCCTCAGATGCCTGCACCGAGAGGATACGAGCTGGGCACTTAGAGAAGTACATGCGGGGGACTGTGGAAATCATACCGGGGGAGAAGTGCTAGCCTACCAGGTGTTGCGCATGGGATATTACTGACCAACCTTGCATCATGACACGAGGCAGTTCATACAATCATGTGAACCATGCCAGAAGACGTCCAATCTACATCACTTACCTCCAGAACGATTGTCTTCCATTAGCTCTCCTTACCCATTTGCCTTCTGGGGAATAGACTTGATTGGACCACTCCCAACTGCACCTGGTCAACAGAAGCATGAAATCGTGGCAATTGATTATTTTACCAGATGGGTGAAGGCCGGGCCCCTCTCCAAAATTACTAAGGCAAACATGACTGAGTTCATCAAGAAGAATGTGGTCTGCCGGTTCGGGACCCCAATGGTCGTTATCACGGATCTGGGCAAACAGTTTGACAATGCCAGATTCCGTGGCTTCTGTAAGAACTTAGGAATCGAGCTTTGTTTTGCATCCGTTGCACACCCCCAAACTAATGGCCTGGTAGAAGCCACAAATAAGACTATCAAGAGGCTCATCAAGAAGAAGTTTCAATAGAAGAAAGAGAGATGGGCAGATGAACTCCCGGACGTGCTATGGGCTTACCACACCACCAAAAGGACTGCTAGTGGAGAAACCCCTTACTCACTAGCTTTCGGGGTAGAAGCTGTCCTTCTTATTGACCATAAGCTCACCTCTTTTCGGGTTCAACATTTCGACCCTCGATGGGAATGAAGACAAGTTGAGGGCAAACTTGGACCTCCTTGAGGAGAAACATGACAGTGTGGCAGAAAATGGTAGCAGTTTACTAGAGCCGGATTGCCCGTTATTTCAATAAGAGAGTAAGAGCCCGAAACTTCAAAGAAGGGGACTTGGTTCTCAGGAAGGTTACTTAGAGCACTCGGAGGAGATCTGATGGAGTGTTATCGCCAAATTGGGAGGGACCCTACCTAATTAGAATGGTGATCTATAGCGGGTCCTACAAATTGGAAGATATAGATGGACATCCGATAGACCACACTTGGAATGCTGATCACTTGAATAGGTTCTACCCGTGAACCATGCAGGAAAGACCGATGAGGATCGTCTCGAGGTTGACACTCATGAGTATTTGTATTCCCCTTTTAACTTATCAATAAAGAAGATCTTTTTCTCCATTTTTCTACATTTGTCTACATCTGTCCATGCTATATCGCCATAATTCACCACGTTCGCCATAAAACCAGGATAGCTACATAGTTATCCTGATGCCCTGGACCGGGGAAACCCCTCCAGGAGGATCGCCATAAAACCAGGATAGCTACATAGTTATCCTGATGCCCTGGACCGGGTCAACCCCTCTAGGAGGATCGCCATAAAACCAGGATAGCTACATAGTTATCCTGATGCCCTGGACAGGGTCAACCCCTCCAGGAGGATCGCTATAAAATTGAGATAGCTACACAGTTATCCTGATGCCCTGGATCGGGTCGACCCCTCCGGGAGGATCGCCTTAAAGACCTGGATAGCAGCATAGCTGTCTTAATGCTCTGGATCAGATTAATCCCTCCAGGAGGAGCTCCTAAAGACCAGGAACGACCACATCACATTCATGTTGCCTTGGCTGGGTACCACCCCCCGCAAAGAAGGACCTAGATCGTAATAGCATAGTTACCTGGCAGGTTGAGACCTCGGCCTGGACACCACCCCCCGCTGAGAAGGGTCTAGATAGTAAGAGCATGATTGGCTACCAGATCAAGGCCTTGGCTGTGTACCACCCCTCGCCGAGAAAGACCTGTAGCAAAAGTGGCCTTAGTTGCCTATCAGGATCTTGTTGCCAACGGATTAGCCAGATCATTTCACCAAAATACCCAAATTCCTAGAACAGGAATGCGAGGTACCCGGATTCAACAGATTATTCCACCAAAGTACCGAGGTCCTCAGAAGAATGAGGATCTCCGGTACCCAGACTTCTTTCGACCAAATTTCTGCCTAGCTACCAAGGTTCCTCGAAATGGAACACCTGGTACCTTGACTTACCTACATACAACGATCATTGATAACAATGAGCCACATTGAGCCTCGGGGAAAGGGTCTTGAGATTCTTCGATTAGGTACCATGGTACCGGTCACCCGCCGTTTCTCTACTTTTATTCTTATCAGATTCTTGGCATTTCCTAGTATTGATTTAGTCAAGTTTTATGCTGGGTCTATTGCTCAAGTTTATGTTACAATCAGAAGCATGTGGCACAATTCAGTTAACATATATAGAGGGAAATAAGTTTTTCTTCATTGATCAAATAAGGGAAGCCAACCCTTATTTCAGGATACATACAAGAAAGAAACGAGGGTATCTTCGCTGATCAAATCAGGGAACCCAACCTTTATTTCAAGCTATATTTAAGAAACAAGGAAGAAAATGACAGAAAGTAAACTAGAGATTCGGAAATGTCGGCTTCCTCTTCAGCTCTTTGCCTACTTTCTCGATCTGCCTACCTAGCAACGTTATTTTCAACCAAGACGTATGTTAATGATTCTACCGCAACCCCCGAAGGTAGGAACAGAGGCCGTGTTGGAATCATCAAACGTAGGAGGGCAACCTTGAAACCCTCAATATTCAAGATGCATCTGGATACGAAGCTGTGGCCTACCTAGGTAATGTCTACACCATTGGCAAGGATGCAACGCGGTGATCCACCATTCCTCTTGATCCAAGAAATCATAACCAGTTATTATTCCCTGGTAATTGAGTCCATCTTGCACCGTTCTATCCACAATACCAAGCATCTTGCCATTCATAGAACTTACATCTCCTCCTCTTCCGACAGTGTTAACTAATACGACGATCATTGATCGATCTGCTGGGATTTGTTGCCCCACTAAAAGAGTAAAGAGATAGTATGAAGATCTGTCAAGCGGGTAGAGGTATTTATAGAAGGAGAGATCGAGTATCAGGAGCGATAGGATAAGGTCATTAATGGGACATAACATTCGGTGTGTGGGAAAGGATAGCTTCGCAAAGTGTGACCCCCCCTCCCCCCGAAGTTTGATGTTTGAGGCAATCGAGCTTGTCCTAGAATGACACGTGGAAGGACAATTGAATATATAACTCAAACCAAAACTTCCTACGCTGGAATTCCAAAAAGAGGTTTTTTATTAGGATGACCTCGAAGGTAGCATGGAACACGACAATCTCGATTTCCAGGTACCATGATCCGTGATAACACTTCTAAACCAATTATATCAACGGCTACATCCTATCTGGATTGAATAAAGGATGGATCGCCAAGTCTGCACCTAGGCACTGGGATCCATCCGAGGATAGGAATTTATGGAATAGAAATTACATTAGGGACCTTACTTCAGATTGAGGCAAGGTTCAACAAAGAGTTTAATAAACTACACATGCACTAAGCTGAGGAAAAAAGAAAAAGTTCTCATTACTAAAGCTGGGGAGCCCATTCCCCAATCACGGGCTACACAAATAAAATAAAATATAAAATAAATAAATAAAACAACTACATAAAAAATAAAGTTGACTGGATAAAGTTCAAACTGAATCAGGCATCCTTCATCTCTTGGTCAACCATCCTTTCTCCAACCACGCCAGTTAGGGTTTCTCCCTCTTCCGTTCCAGATGGAAACCCGCTTGCTTCCTGGGTACCCACATCAACCAGAAGTTTCACTTGAGACAGGTCGCCCTAAAGATCCCCTGCTGCTGCTTGGTCAGAATTTTCCCCAACTTCCTTGGTCGAAGCAGCCTGACCCTCCACTATCTAGGTAGGGTCAGAAGAAGAGATAGGTAGGGTAGATTTTCCATCATCAGTAGCAGGCTGGTCTCCCACCTCCTGAGTGAACTTTAGCGAAGAAGCAGAAGGGGCAGAAACCCCTCCTTCAACTTGAACCACTCCAGTGCCAGACAGATCGGGGTCTTCTCCAACATTGCTTGGAAGAGGAAAGAAGATAGAACTCTGGTCTCCACCTCTTGCCACTCCACTTGCTTCAGTAACCTGGGAAGGTCCAACCACATTAGAGGGTGCTACCCCAACAAGTTCAGCAGTCTTTGCCATAATCTCCTCCAGGTTCCACCCCATGATAACACTTAGGTCAAACGGATGAGGGAAGGCTAAAGCTACTCGGTAGCCAGCGAAGAAGTAACCATCCTAGAAGGCAATGTCTACTTGAGCGTCCAGGCTGGCCACACCGTTGTGAAAGGATTGAACCTCCTTCTTCAGCTTCACTACTATATCCTTCATGATCTCTCTCTCCTCCTGGCGACGAAGGGACCTAAGTATTTTGGTATCCAAGGCATGCTGCATCCGCTCCCTGTCAGCTTTTGCCTCATCCGTTTCCTTTTTAGCACTATTCAGAGATTTGTTCAAAGCTTCCACACCTTTAGCAACCTTAGCAAGCTCCTCTTTGGACCTCTCTCTAACTCGGTAGTAGCACCTTTAACTTGCTCCAAGAGGGAGCTGACCTGCTGGCTTAATGCCACATTAAACTTAAAAGCCTGCCAAATACAAAATGTAAGATGGAATACTACTAATTATGGAATCGAGATAGAAGACTTAAATGAGACAACTTACCTCAGCTAGAAGAGCAGATCCCCTTCTGATTAGAAGCTCAGTGGGCATGGCCGTCATAACATTCAAGCTCCTGCCTAGGCAAGAAGCAACAAATTGAGCTAAGACTTCATCCTGGCTGCTATCCTTCAACCTTGATCGTGGTCTATCCCGAGGTACCACCAGACTAGCCATAGCGGGATTATAATTTTTCTTGACTAGTTTAGATCGACCAGTTTAGATCGACCAGTTGCCACAGCAGGAGAGGCAGAGGGAGCTGAAGCATCAACATCAATAGCAACTGTAGCCGAAATTGTTTTGATGGGTGATACATCTTGCACCCGACTGGAAACACCCCGATACCTTCTCACTATGGTAGTAAAAGCTTCCAGGAACCTAGCTACCCGAGGAATTGAAACCCCAGTTACCTCGACTGAGACCCAGCTAGGTCCAGCAGGAATACTTACCCCTCCGCCAAGATTAGAGCCAGTTGGAGCGGGAAGTCTGATGGCGGAAGCTGGGGGTGAATCAACGGTACCAGTCTGATTGAGCTCCACCTCAGGAACCGATGGAGACACTGCTGAAATTGTTAGAGTAGCTAGAGTCAATATCTATAGAATCAATGAAGCAGTATAGTAGAAGCAAAGTCAGGAATTCTGTTACCTTGGAAAGCACTAGAAATGCGGAGGTAGCAGTCTACCCTCTTTGCTTCAAAGGCCTCCGTGATAAGATATTTCATATTGATGTTATTCAGGGCCATGATGGCCTTCAGGATTTTCTCCGATTCAGCGGAGAGCTTACTCTTCTCCAACGTGGGCTTTCCACTAAAACAAGTAGGAACCAGGAATTCAGTTCCTCCGATATGAACTGAGCTGCCCCATTCGCCCTTGATGATAGCCCATTCTGCCTCATTGAGGTATTTTTCTTCATGTCCCCTGGTACCATAAATTTTAAATTGTTCTTTGCTCGAGCATAGAACTGCCCATTTGGACCTGGGGCGTTGGCAGCGATTTGGAACACATCCGAGCTAGTTTGGTCCCGATTCTCGGTCGATGTTGTCTCTCTCTCACACCATTCCCTCTATAATATCAAGAACCCCACCAGGTGCCTCCAAAACCCTAGTGTCAACTGAAGAGGAGCGAGCCGCAAGGCATACAGCTCTCTAGGCAATGTAGGATGGAGAGGTAGTCTGACTCCGCTGTCGATGACCACCGTATGAATCAGAAGTTCACCATGATTGAGAGTATACACATCATACCCAGGCGGGGATATGGCAATCGAGATATCTTTAGGGATTTTAAAATCCCTCCGCAAATGCCCTATAGTGTCCGAGGTGCTAGTCGAGTCGGGGATGCATCTGTACTCGTAAGGAATGGCGAGTACCCTCCCCACGGTGTCTGTGACTTTGTCAGCCTGATCTCTACCTACCCCGATGATAGCTTCTGAATCTCTAATCGACTCCGGGTCGATGTCAACCGAAGTATCAGGGATTGTTCAAAAAGCCCGTCCCAATTGCAACGTTCCAGTTGGAACGCTGACGCTGAAAAGAAATGTTGTCCCTGCTGTTGCTATCGACACGAGCCTTTTTTCTAGGGGCGAGACTCCCACTTGCCGTTGCTTCACCATTAAACAGTTGCTCAATACTGTTGCCGCCAGGTGAAGACATGTTCATAGATTCAAGGTTTAGTTTCTCGGAAAAGGGGAAGTTTGAAGTTTGAAGATTGACGAGGAGGGAGAAAGCTAGGTTTTTTCCTTAAGACTCTTGTTCGGGAAAGTTTGCTTAAGTGAGTACACTGTGAAGAAGCAGGGTTTATATAGAGATAGCTTCTTGTAACGGGCAGAGAAGATAATCAATGTCGCGAGATAATCGGCGACGTGGAGGAAATGGTTTTGAGAAACGTACGCCCCCAAAAAATTCCCCTTTTTGAATTTGGCCTACCCTGGTAAGCTAGTGGAAGACTCATTTAAACTAGCGTGTAAAGAGAAGACTCCCTTCTATAAGACGATTATGAAAAATTCTCCAAGTGCTATTCATCCTAACTCCAACCCCGACCTGGTACCAGTTTTCAAGTCAAGGGGGACTTCTGTTAACATGGTTTTTTTGGACAAGGGACCAAAGGAGAATTTTCCAACAAGAATCTACCTAGGAAGAATTATCCTTGATATTCCAGGTAACCAGCAAGATCGGTGCCCCAACCTAGATGGAGCCAATGCTGGGTAAGGTCAAAACCTTGATTACCTATCTACCTAGATAGGACATCAGTATGGCGAGCTAACGAAGGCATTTACCTCGCCCTACTGAGGCATCTAATACCAACTTAATACCAGTACAAGGACAACTTGCATGCCGAGCACCCCGTAAGTACTTCGGCATCAATCAAGATACCCGATACCTCGATACCTGTCATGGTACTGCCTCAACTTCCACCTGGTACCTAGTGCCTCGATATCTACTCGGAGCCCCACCAAGGCAGGTACCCTATCTACCAAGCAATACAAAGATGATCGTGAAGACACAAGCACCACTCCAGTGAGAAGCAGAACAAGCTCCATACCAGTGGAATCGAACTGATTTACCAGTGCCTTATTCTGCCAAAATCCAAAATTTCCCTCCAAGCTCCATGAAGAAGGAAAGTTGACTCCATCACCAAAATAAAGGGCCATTAATGAGGCCAAACGGTCAACCAAATCAGAAATTGAATTTGACAGTGATTAACGGGATCAAATCCCGCGCCTTTAGCCTCACTCAACTCCTGTCAAATACTAAAAAATAGGATTATGAATAATCCCCATTAAAGGGACAAGATTCTAAGGGATATCAGGAGCCTATATGTGCAACCTTGAAGGACAAAGTGAGGGGGGGGGGGGGGGGGGGTCGAATCAGAGAAAGAGTTTTGAAAACAAGAAAAAAACATCTTTAGAACCAGAGGAACTTCTTGACGTTTCTGAGGGAGCCAGTGAGAGTTAAAGGACAATCACTGGAAGGGAATTAGCCACTTATCGACATAAATGCTTTCTCCACCTCCACCTTATGTAAAAGAGTGAGAAATGAGAGAAGAATGAATGCGTTGTAACTTTGTTATAGTGTTACTTAATAAAACAGTGTTCTTTTATATCTCCCGGTCCCTTTTATCTCTTCTATCATATTATCTCTCGTCTCCGTTATAGAAATGGACCTTGGTACTGAAGGTATCCACCCCGTTACTGTCCACCGGTAGTGGGTGAGGGTGTTAACCGAAATTTCCCCTCCTGGGTGGATTTTTCCGTTAAGAGTATGTTTTGTGCCCGGATTTTCAAATCGATGAACTCTTTGTCCATGTTCTTAAATTTTTCAACATTGAGGACAATGTCGAGTTTCGGTTTGGGGATGTGGACACTAGTGTCGTTTTTGCGATATATGTGTTGTGAATATTGTGTTTTTTGTGTTTTTGCCAAAATTTTAAATATTTTACGAATTGAGCTATCTTTGAACAAATTGTTTGAATGGGATGTTTTGAGTTGTGCCATTAAGGAGTCTTTCGCATGTGTTAATTGTTGAGTGTTAGCTAACTTCTTTCAGTCAAGGAATTTTTTTCGCATGATGTGAATTTAGTCCCTTTCTCTTAGTATCTAAGTGGACGAGACTCCGTACTTGATGTTGGGGTTTATGCCCTAAAGCTTGTA
The DNA here is from genome assembly GCA_033220585.1 of Dipteronia sinensis. Lineage (NCBI taxonomy): Eukaryota > Viridiplantae > Streptophyta > Magnoliopsida > Sapindales > Sapindaceae > Dipteronia > Dipteronia sinensis. The sequence continues at coordinate 46,963,876 of CM065638.1, read as the reverse complement.
ATTTGTAAATGGAATGTTAACATAAATAACAGAATAGTTTAATTCATTCTTCTTATGTCATATATTGTGTATAACTTGTGCATTTAACATCCAAGATTATCGGATATAATCTCGAGCTGTGTATATGAATGTCATATACAAATGGATACAATAAGAGACGTGCAATCTAAAGAGTCTGTAGCTAGCAAATAAAGCTGGGTACTTTATTTGTGATTAATCTAAAGCTGCAGTCTATTTCGTAGTGTACAGTGATCTTATCCTAGATCATTCATATAGAGATATGAGAATGTAAGCACCTTGTATGATGTGATCATATAGGACTGGGCCATGATCTATATGAATCTCTCACTAAAATCCGTTTAACGATGAGATTCATATTTATCAACTAACGATAGCTATATATGGGTGATCTTAATCATGAGTGTCTTATCGACTTCTTCAGGTTAGATCATGGTCTTTGATATACGATGGGTAAGGTTGGAGTTGCATTCCCGATCAATATGCTCCGTATGTTGGGATCGTGGTTTGGCTTGTGGCTAGGAAGGTTTGTACACAATAGTGGAATCCACTCATTCTTGCGAGAAGTAGATGGTAGTTTCCTTAAGGATTGATTCGAGGTTTGAACAATATGAGCGCTCTCCTAATTCCGTGAGGAATGTAGGATTTATTGTTCATTAGAGAATCAATGGTACTTAATGGAAAGATATAATTAAAGGGTTATAACGGACATTATGACCTAGCTCTAATTATGAACTACTTGTGGAGGATTATACCATATGTAATAACTATATCGATGGACACTGAAAGTTATTGGTTTGTGTAAAAATATCTACAGTTGAGAGAGTGCAACTTCGGGTTTTTAGTGGAATAAAACCGGAGTTAATAATCAAGAAATATTAATCAAAGAGTTTAATTAATTATTTATATGGATTATTGGAGCTCAAAATATTGTGGGTCCATTAGGTCCCTTTGCTAGCCGGATCGTTTTAGGTAACAAGGGCCACGGTTAATTATTTGGATTGTCCAATTAATTGTGTGACGAAAGTGACACGTATTTATTCGGGAATTAATTTAATAATGAGATTATTTAATTAATGAATAATGGTGATTGAATAAATTAAATAATAAGATTATTAAATTATGTTATTAATCACTAAGTGGAGGGTGTTAATTGATATTTGATTTTGAATAAAATAAGATAATATGATTATTTTATTTTATTAAATTAAGTATTTAATTTTGAATTTAAAGAGTTTGAGTTCAAATAAAAAACATAATTAATATCTTTGAAGATATCAGATATCTTAAACGATTTAATTAATTAGTTTTACAAAAAGAAAAAAAAAATATATATATATGATATATGTTTTTGGAAACTATAACACAACACTAAAAACATACGATCAAAAGAGTTTTGAGCGTTCAGAGAAAAAAAAAACCTAGAGGTATTCTAGGGTTCGGCCAAAAAGAAAAAAAAATTATATTTTTTCTTCTTCTTCTTCTCTCTGTATTCTCCTGTTGTTCCTGCGTACCGTGATGCACCCACACGCTGTTTCCAATTCCAGGAGATAGTTAGGAAGATCAAGTGGTTCAAACAAGGAGTAGATCGTATTACAGAGAAGGAGCCTCCTACGTAGGTTCTTCCGTTGCGCGGTCGGTAATCTAGCGTCCCTACAATTGGTATCGAGCCAATTTTTCAGAATAGGAGAATCGATTTCGATGCTCCTGACATGTATGAATGTGTAGGCACCGTCTTTATGATTGTATGAATGTTTAAAATTAAATAGTTTAACTTAAACATGGTTGATCGTAAATTTTTATGGTACATGGGTTTTAGGGTTCTTATTAAAGGTTGTATTTTTTTTTTGTGTAATATTAATGCCAGGATGTAATTTAATATTTTTTTTCTGCTGTATTTTCTTTGTTGTATTTTTTCTACTATATATTTTATTTTAAAATATTTATGAACAAATCAGACGAAGAAGACGGAAGGAGAAAGAGCGAAATCGGAAACACGCGCGACGGGCACTGTTCACTGACACTGTGTGCATACCGTACTGTTCACGCACTACTGTTCATAGCACTGTTCATGTGGTTTTGTTTGCGTGGTACTGGTGCGGGCAGCCTACGTGCACGAATGACGGATATGAGCGAAAGCGTTATGGGCTGAAAATTCGCGACATTAGGGTTTCCGAATTTGCAAAAGATTTTGGGCTATATATATATATATATATATATATTTGCCTTGGGCCTCCAATAAGTGTTAGAGTAACACTTGGGCTTTAGGTTTGATTCATGAGATGGATCACATTAAAAAAAAATTATCAAGTTGGACTTGGTTAAAAGCCCAAAATAAAAAGAACCCAAAGACTTGAAGATCGAATATAAGAATTACTTGAAGACCAAGGAATGCCTTGGATAACTTTTGTAATTAGATATTTTTTTAAAGTTAAATAACACATTGTACTCGGTCAACTCATGTATGCTTTTATTATGAGATAATTAAAGTATTGCCATGCATATGTATATCATTTAGATTAGGTGTGCCTACACACACACACACACACACACACATATATATATATATATATATATGTTGATATGTCATACATGCATTATAGCCTTCTATATTATGTGTTTAATTTTAATTTGATTAAAATGGGTAATTCACATAATTGGCTATAAGTTAATGGGATAAGTTTTTCGGAGTAAAAATTTGGTAATTCTCATTAATTACTAATATATTAATATGTTTAATTATGTAGATTAGTAGGGTCCATTATAAATATTAGGTTTAATTCGATTAAGCCCTAATTATAATTTGACCTAATAATGTGTTTAGTTTTAATTGTTAAAACTTGGTAAATACATATTAATAATTCTAGTATTAGTAAATTGTTTACATAGATTAGAATTATTTCTAATAGATTGGATTTTTAAGAGTTCAAAATCGTAATAATTTATTAGTTAATTAGAATTAGATTCTAATAAAGAAAGGTTAATGCGCTAGACGACTAGATTGAAGTTAGCCGTTTAATCTTATAAAAATCTAGGTGCATTAACAACTATAGAAAACCCTAGTTATAAAATAGTGAGTGGGAGAGGGATATATGATATTATATATCGCAGTCTCCATCATTAGTTCAACACCGTGAGATCCGAGTGGGGCCTCGTGACGGCTTTACTTTCGTCCTCCCCAAGGAGGATTTCCACAAAGATCAATACCAAGGTTGACTTCCTAATGGATAGGATTTCTGAGGGTATTTCGGGATTGACCAACCTTAAGGCGGCAATTCTCGAGTTAAGCTCATGAGATCTGAAATGATGGGTTACACTCACAAGGTTTTGATTAAACTTGGTTAAATAAAAACCTGAATGAATAAACGATGGTTGAGTGATATAAGAATAAGAGTTATTCTGGAATATCATTTGATTGAGAGTGTTTCGATCTAACATCCAAGAATCTGACCGATCCTAAGGCGGCACTTGCTTGTGGTATGTTAAATTATCGTGGCGTAGTAATTCTTTTTGGGTTGTTCTTGTTCATTAAACATGTTCATGCATCATGTTTAATTTTATGCCAAACCATTCACACTTGTTATGAATGTATGACTGAATGAATTTCTTATTTTATGTTTATCTTAGCCATGTCATCTGCACTCTTACAAATACTTGCAAATGATAAATTAACTGATGATAACTACACTAAATGGAAACACAACATCAATGCAATTTTGGTTACTAAGGACCTAAAGTTTGTGCTTAAGGAGGAATGTCCTCCAGCTCCTACTGCCAATGCCGCACGAACTGTTCGTGAGGCATATCAAAAATGAGTCTCATCAGATGAGAAAGCCCTAACATATATGTTAGCTAGTATGACAGACGTGCTTGTCACAAAGCACGAAGCAATGACTTTCGCATTTGAAATAATGAAGTCATTGCAGGATATGTTCGGGCAGCCCTCTGAGCAAAAGCGGCAAGAAGTTGTTCATTCCGTAATGCTTGCTCGGATAAAAGAGGGCGCATCTGTTCGGGAACATGTCCTGAACATGATGCCCTATTTCAACACGATAAAGATCAATAGTGAGGCCATTGATGAACCCAATCAGGTGAGCATCATACTGACGACTCTTCCGAAGAATTTTGACCAGTTTAAGAGTAACTATAAGATGAACTCAATCTCACTCAGTTGCCCAATGAGCACACTACTTTTGATTCATTGACTAAGGACAGCAAAAGTAAGACCAGTGAGAAAAATGTTGTCGAACCATTTTCCTCTAATAATAAGAAGAGGAAGAGGCATGTTGGGAAGGCGACGGGTAAGCCCAAACCCATGAAAGCCCAAAGCAAAAAGAAGGACGCCTCCACCGACCAGGGCAAGGGAAAATATTTCCATTGAGACAAGGTCGGGCACTGGAAGAAGAAATTTCCTCAGTATCTGGAGGAGGTAGCCAAGAAGAAGAAAACGAAAGGTAAATATGATTTACTTATTCTTGAGTCGTGTTTAGTAGAAGATGATTCTTCACCTTGGATAGTTGATTCGGGGCCACTAACCATGTTTGTTCTTCTTTGCAATGGACTGATTCTTGGACACAGTTTGAGAAGGGAGCCTTCTCCATGCTTGTGGGTTCAGGGGATGTCGTGTCTACACAAGCAGTGGGCGTCATTAGATTGCATTTTTGTAATAATAATTTTATATTGTTGGACAATGTAGTTTTCATTCCTGGATTTACACAGAATTTAAGTTATGTTTCTAAGTTGTTAGAACAATTATATTCTGTTTCTTTTGATAATAAATCAATTATTATTGCAAAGAATGGTCTGCATATTTATTCAGGAATAAATGAAAATATTTTGTATGTGTTAAGACCGTTAATACATATAACACTGCTCAACACCGAAATGTTCAAGGTTGAAAAACCAAAAACTAAACGACATAAGATTTCTCCAGAAAATGAAACGCATCTCTGGCATCTAAGGCTTGGTCATATTAACCTTGACCAGATAAATAGACTAGTCAAAGAGGACCTTTAAGTGAGTTAAAGGTTGGCATCTTACATGTCTGTGAATCGTGTATGGAAGGTAAGATGACTAAGAGACATTTTACTGGAAAAGGGCTTAGAGCTAAAGAACAGCTAGAGCTTATACATACAGATGTCTACGGACCGATGAATGTTAAAGATATGGGTGGTTATGAGTATTATATCACCTTCATAGATGACTACTCAAGATACATATAAGTCTACCTAATGCAACGGAAGTCGGAAACATTTGAAAAGTTCAAAGAATTCTGAGCTAAAGTTGAGAATCAGTTAGGAAAGACTATCAAGACTCTACAATCGGATCGTGGAGGTGAGTATCTTGACCATGAGTTTGAAGACTTTATGGTCAAGTATGGGATAGTGTCCCAACTCACAGCTCCTAGCACACCTCAGCAGAATGGTGTCGCGGAGAGGAGAAATAGAACCCTAATGGAAATGGTGAGATCTATGATTAGTTTCTCATAATTACCAAATTCCTTTTGGGGATATATGTTACAAATAGCGGCATACATTTTGAATGTAGTGCCATCCAAATATGTTCCTAAGATTCCCTTAGAGTTGTGGAATGGTCATAAAGTTAGTTTGTGACATTTTCACGTATGAGGGTGTCCAACACACATACTGAAGAACAGAATTGGAAAGCTCGATCCCAAGTCGGTGGTCTGCTTGTTTGTAGGATACTTCAAGGAGACCAGAGGTGGATACTTCTATAGTCCTGAAGATAACAAAGTATTTGTATCGAAAAATGCAACGTTTCTTGAGGATAGCTATATTAGTGACGATAAACCTCATTCTAAAATTGTATTGAATGAGTTGGAGCCTGGTGAGACCAGTACTCAATCAACAAGAGTTGTTGATCCATTAACATCTGAGAGTCAGATGATTCTTAGTCAGGATACACTACCACCTATACGTAGTGAAAGGGTTGTGAGACAGCCTGGACGCTATTTGGGTGTAAGTGTGGGACAAGATGTTGTTTTTGCTGATAGTGTGGATGATCCATTGACATTTAAGAATGCAATGGAAGATCCTGATAAAGAGAATGACCTAAAGCCATGAATCTAGAGATTGAGTCCATATTCTCTAACTCAGTCTGGGAACTTATAGACTAACTAGATAATGGTAAAACCCATAGGGTGTAAATGGATCTATAAGAGAAAGAGAGGAGTAGACGGGAAGGTAGAGACCTTCAAGGCAATGTTAGCGGCCAAGGGTTATACCCAGAAAGAGGGGGTCAATTATGAAGAGACCTTCTTGCCAATAGCCATGTTTAAGTCTATTAGGATTCTCTTATCCATTGCTGTCTATTTCGATTATGAAATTTGGCAGATGGACGTTAAGACTGCATTGTTGAATGGCAATCTTCACGAGAGCATCTATATAATGCAACCAAAGAGATTCATGTCTTCAGATCAAGAGCAAAAGGTTTGCAAGTTGTAAAGGTCTATCTATGGACTTAAGCAAGCATCTAGATCTTGGAATATAAGGTTTGATGATGTGATCAAAACCTATGGCTTCGAGCAAAACGTCGATGAGCCTTGTGTCTATAAGCGCATCATTGACAAGAAAGTAGTATTCTTTGTCCTATACGTAGATGACATCCTACTCATTGAGAATGATGTGGGAGTGTTGTCTGATGTAAATGGCTGACTGGATAGCCAATTCCAAATGAAAGATTTAGGAGAGGCGAGTTATGTTCTAGGGATCAAACTTATAAGGGATAGTAAGAACAAACTCATAGCACTGTCTCATGCATCGTACATCGATAAGATTCTTATGCATTTTTCTATGCAAAACTCCAAGAAAGGTAATTTACCTTCCAGGCATGGAGTTCACTTGTCTAAGGAACATAGTCCTAAGACGCCTAAAGAAGTTGAGGATATGAGACATGTACCCTATGCATCAGTAATAGGTAGTCTCATGTATGCTATGTTATGCACCAGACATCTGCTATGCAATGGGAGTAATCAGTAGGTACCAGTCCAACCCAGGATTTGATCATTGGGTTGCTGTCAAGACTATTCTCAAGTATCTTTGGAGAATGAGAAACTATATGCCAGTGTATTCCTGACAGGATTTGATCCCGTTAGGATACACAGATTCTGATTTTCGGTCAGACAGGGATTCTAGAAATCCACATCTGGATCAGTATTCACCATAGGTGGTGGAGCCATTGTGTGGAGAAGTATAAAGCAATCTTGCATTGCTGACTCTACCATGGAAGCCGAATATGTAATTGCTTGTGAAGCTGCTAAATAGGCTGTTTGGCTCCGCAAGTTCTTGTGTGATCTGGAAGTTGTCCCAGATCTGGATAAGCTTATTACACTTTATTGTGATAATAGTGGTGCTGTGGCTAATTCCAAAGAACCAAGAAGCCACAAAAGAGAGAAGCATATAGAGAGAAAGTATCATCTCATTAAAGAGATAGTGCAGAGAGGAGATGTGATCATCAACGATATAGCCTCACATGAAAATCATGCTGATCCATTTACGAAGACCTTACCGGCTAAAGTATTTGCAGCTCACCTAGAAGGTCTAGGGTTACGGGATATGTCTCCCATGCTTTAGTGCAAGTAGGAGATTATTGGGGTTTATGCCCTAAAGCTTGTAATTTGTAAATGGAATGTTAACATAAATAAAAGAATAGTTTAATTCATTCTTCTTATGTCATATATTGTGTATAACATGTGCATTTAACATCCAAGATTGCTGGATGTAATCTCGAACTGTATATATGAATGTCATATACAAATGGTTACAGTAAGAGACGTGCAATCTAAAGAGTCCGTAGATATAAAATAAATATGGGTACTTTATTTATGGTTAATCTACAGCTGCAATCCATTTCGTAGTGTACCGTAATCCTATCCTAAATCATTCACATGGAGATATGAGAATGGAAGCACCTTGTATGATGTGATCATATAGGACTAGGCCACGATTTATATGAATCTCTCACTAAAATCCGTTTAACGATAAGATTCATATGTATATCAACTAATGATGGTTATATGTGGGTGATCTTAATCATGAGTGTCTTATCAACTCCTTTAGGTTAGATCGTGGTCTTTGATATACCATGGGTGAGGTCGGAGTTGCATTCCCGATCAATATGCTCTGTACGTTGGGATCACAGTTTGGCTTGTGGCTGGGAAGGTTTGTATACAATAGTGGAATCCACTCCTTGTAAGAAGTAGATGGTAGTTCCCTTAAGGGTTGATTCTAGGCTTGAACAATATGAGCGCTCTCCTAATTCCGTGAGGAATGTAGGATTTATTGTTCATTAGAGAATCAATGGTACTTAATGGAAAGATATAATTAGAGGGGTATAACGGACATTAAGACCCAACTCTAATTATGAACTACCTGTGGAGGATTATACCATATGTAATAACTATATCGATGGACACTGAAAGTTATTGGTTTGTGTAAAAACATCTACAATTGAGAGAGTGCAGCTTCAGGTTTTTAGTGGAATAACACTGAAGTTAATAATTATGAAATATTAATTAAAGAGTTGAATTAATTATTTCTAAGGATTATTGGAGCTCAAAATACTGTGGGTGCATTAGGTCCCCTTGCTATCCCGATCGTTTTAGATAACAAGGGTCACGGTTAATTAATTGGATTGTCCAATTAATTGTGTTACGAAAGTGACACGTATTTATTTGGGAATTAATTGAATAATGAGTTTATTTAATTAATGAATAATGGTGATTGAATAAATTAAATAATAAGATTATTAAATTATGTTATTAATCACTAAATGGAGGGTGTTAATTGATATTTGATTTTGAATAAAATAAGATAATATGATTATTTTATTTTATTAAATTAAATATTTAGTTTTGAATTTAAAGAGTTTGAGTTCAAAGGAAAAACATAATCAATATCTTTTAAGATATCAGATATCTTAAAAGATTTAATTAATTAGTTTTATAAAAAATTTATATATATATATATATATGATATATGTTTTTGGAAACTATAACACAACACTAAAAACATACGATCAAAAGTGTTTTGAGCGTTCAGAGAAAAGAAAAAAAACCTCAGCGGTTCTCACATGAACTGCTCCTCATATATACAACTCTTTTGATATCTCATTTTTGTATGGCTTTTCGCAAACATTTTTGTGTTTTTCGTTTTTGTTGTTATTTTGTAATTTTTGAGTCATGTTTGTTTAGTTTGTTTATTTTGTTTTTCGGTTTTGCTCGAGGACGAGCAAATGATAGGTTTGGGGGTCTTTGATAGCACTATTTTATACCTATTTTAGGTACCCATTTCCTATTGTTTTATGCTGGTTTCTTGGGTAAAGCCAAGGTTTTTAATGTTGTAAATAAGTGTTTCAGGTATTTGGAAAGTTCAAGGGCATTGTGGTAATTTTGGAGATGGAGGCAAAAATATAATATTTTGGAAAATATTGAAGATTTTGTGAATACTTAAGAGTACAAGGGTACAAATTGGAATTTACTAGCCAAAGCATACGCTGCCACGTCATTGATGAAACAGTGCTTTTTGGCCTGTGTTGCGCACGTCAGCATGACATCACGATGACGTCATCATCGTCTTCAACCTTCAACCGACCCGACCCGCAGCCGATCCAACGCGTGTTCGACCAGGTTCAGACCTAACTTCAACCCAGCCTGTTATAGGACGTTTCTGGCCTGTTTTTCGGCGATTTTCTGCCCAGATCGACGATGCGTCTCCCTTCGGTCACTTTGCCACCAATTTCAGGCCTTCATGCATTGTTTTCTCTCTCCATGCTTGCCACCAATCCACCGATTTTGAACTAAGCTTCAACCTTCGTTCTGCCAGTTCCAGGTCGCAACACCAGTTCGCAGATCTCCTCCAGAGATATCCGCGACTTCAAACTGCATGGTCCAACTCACAGATTTTGATTAGAGCTGGCAGGTTTCCCATTTTCAGCAAGGGTATTTTTGTCTTTTCACACCCAAGTCTTGCCCTACATTTTCCTCTATAAATACACCAATTCTCTTGTCTTAGATAGAGATCCAATATAGTTTTTTAGATCTAAAGATTTTAGTTTTAGTTTTAGAATAAATCTCCCTCCACATCCAACATACAAATACTCTCTCACACAATTATTTCACCAAGCCACCATTATTGCACACTTAGATCTCTTGGAGTTGAAGATAGAGTTGGAATTCTTGAAGACCTTCAAGGTTGTTTCATTCTCTTTATTTTCTCTTTGATTTCTATTAAAGTTTGTAACTAAGAACTTGTTGGGATCTTGTTGTATTTATATTATTGATCTATATAATTAGTTGATGAATTAGTTTAGTTGAGCTCTTATTTACATGCTTTGTAGTGAATTGGATTTTGGTTGATTTAGCTATAATTGTTTTGGTGTAGTTTAATTTACTTTGCTCTTGATTTAGTTTAATTGAGAATTTTCAAATCCTTGCTTGAGTTAGTTTAGTTGTTTTCATTTTTCGAAGCTTTCGGACCACAACCGCGATTTTACTTTTTTTGTATGTAATTAGTGTAAATATATTGTATATATTTTCTAAGACCTAGAACCGACTTAAGATACCATACCTCCTCGTGGGAACGATTCCCTTACTTATGTCCGCTACACCTCAACAATTCATACACTTGCGAATTGTGAATTTTACACTTGCACGCTTCATTTATATATATATATATATATTCATTTCGTAGTATCGTCCAGAACGTTTAAAAACGCAGGGGACAAAGTCTGTAGAAAGCGTGTCAGTACGTTAGTGGCATGGTATCTTCGTGGCGACATTCTTCTTGCTTGGCTGGTAGGAAACCTATCTTGGTTGGATTCTGGGTTGATATCGCGGTACTTGGGTACCAGGTAGGTGTCAGGTATTGGGAACGTGGTATCGTGGTACCGGCTTCTCTTGTTATCAGGAGTAATGGCGCAGCGCGGCACCTGTCCTTCTTGGGTCAGAGTTCTGGTGCTTCATCCGGTACCAGGCTAGCAAGGCAGTCGTGGCTTTGGCCCTACCAGGTATTGTTCCTTCCTACATTGTAGTACCGAGGGTACCTGGAAGCTGGGAATGGTCCCCTCGAGGTCCTATAAGGTATTGGCTCGACGAAAAATTCTTTTTTTGACCCTTGCCAAAAAAGTTTGTTAACAGTTTATATTAATACGAGTATTCGTAAATTTTTATTTTTAAACCATTTTCTTTATTTTCTTATTTTTACAATTTATTCTTTTTTTCTTCTTCTTTAATTTAATCGAAATTCTAATTACTAAAAATAATAATAATAAATAAAAACTAGTTAAATTGATCGCTTTCGGGTTACCCATTATAATAACGAATGAGTTTGAGTTTTCATTTACACCAATAAGTTAACTGATGGGTTTGGTTTGAATAAAATTCGAGTCAATATATTTACAACTCGACACATTTTTTATTCGATTTGACTCATTGCCGGATCTATACTTTTACTAATCACGAATATTCAAGTTATGAGTACCCCACACATAAGTCATAAATTAACACTATGTTTGGTTTGATGGAATATGAGAGAAAGGAAAGGAAAGGATTTTGATGGATTTATAGTATCTTGTTTGGATTGTTAAATGAGAGAGAAAAGAAAGGAAATGGAAGGAAATGGAAGGAAAATGAGGGAATAATTTCTTCTTGTTTTACTCAATTTCGTTTCCACCCAAATTTGGGAGGAAAAGAAGGGAAAGGAATCCATAAATAATTATTTTTCAATATCCCAAAACTAACCCTACTAATGTTGGGTATTCATATTGTTAAAAGAATAGTATTTTCATAAATAGCATAAAATGAATTCATTTATTTCTCCCCTCCAAATAAAATTGATTTCCTTTCCTTTCTTTTCTATTTATAATCATCCAAACAACAATCATTAAAAACACTTTCTTTTCCTTTCATTTCCTTTCCTTTCTTCATTTACCTTTCTTTTCCTTTCTCTCATATTCCATCAATCAAAACATAGTGTAAGTTCCCGTTGTAAATAGAACTTTTCCTCTCCCACCTAGGAAATTAAGTTTCCTTTCTTGATTCTCTTTCCAATAAAAGTTGATTTTCTTTGATTTTCATTTACGATTAGTAAATAAACGGATTTGGATCTCCTCTTCACCTCATATTGTCTTCATTTTATCCTTACCTAAATCCATAGTTTTGATTAATTCTATTTTTGGTAGATTAGAAACATAAAAAATTAATAGGAATAAACCATTGACTTGCTATATTAAACACATGCTAATAGATTATGGAGGTGAGGACAAGGTGATGAAAATTAAAGTGAGGAGAGGATCCAGATCCTTAGTGTTAATAGCTAAATTTGGCTAGGGACCAATGGGAAATTCTCCACCCTCCTAGCCCGAATCTAGGCCCAAGATTAGCCACCATGGAACAACGGGTCCCCGGGTCGAGCTGTGGAGCCGCCCCGTAGAAGCAAAGAAAGGTGATCGAGCTTTGGAAACATCCGAGATGGAGCCCAACACGATCGGATCGACCTCCTAACACCAAAGTGCAAGAATTCAGGGACTGCCAGACGCATGACGATCCAGGCTCCCCAAGGTCAAGATTACCTCGAAACCTCCCCAAAAGCCCGCCATTCTCTCCAAGCTCAGAGAGAACCTATTAGGCACCTAGCTCGCATTACATTATTGCTCCACATCACCGAGGGAAGATTCAGAGCTATCTGGACAAATAGGAGGAAGTTCATCGAAGCCCCGCTACCAACGAAGAGGGCCCACACTGGCCATTTTTAAGCTCCAAGGGACCTGAAAAGGTCAAACCAAGCTCCTAGTACCAAGACTAGGGCATAGATCTACCTCGCTCTACGAAACAGTAAACGCCATACTCGATGACCTCTATGAGGAATCACGCCATGAAGGAACATGGGATCATATCTACACTCTGACGAATATTGAAACGCTGTATACATGTAGAGCAAGTGATTGAAGCCAAAAAGGAAACAAATTTATCTCCACCTAAGATATTCTCAAATCCGTTATTAATCCAAAGTCAATGACTTTTAAATGAAAGATTCCGCTCGATAAGGAGGGAGGGGATTCAAAGAATCATGGCTGTAGAGTCGCAAATTTAACCTATCTAGACTGTGTATAAAGGGACCAAGCATATGAGGTTTTTAAGTCGAGCCTAAATTCTGTCTTGAGCTACTTTTCGACAAGCACGGAATTGCCACCCTACTGTACCCTAGAGAGATTGAGAGTATTTGAGAGATTTTTGTACATTATACGCGATTGATAATGAAGCCATTATATTCTCTTTCATCTCATGTTAGCATTAGTTTTTAATATCCATCGCCGTTCGAACTAAGTAGGCATCAAAAGTACCTACCCCGACCACCACCTCCGTGGTAGTGGTGTCGAGGGTGTTAACTGAGATTTCTCACCCCTAGTAAATTTTCCGTTAACACTTTCTGGCACCATCTGTGGGAACCACCCATACCCAGTTAATCAAATCAACAATTTACTTTTTTGCTGTTTTACGGGAATCATGAGGCTCCGCTCCTCTCAAGGACAGCCCGAGGCTTCAGAACAACCCTCGGTTGCATCAACGCGAAAGGCCCCAAGAAAGGGGAGAAAATCCGGGCACCGCAGCCAAGTTTAGATCCAGACAGCCACTGCGTAGGCCATTGGCCCTCCTATGATAAGCCAGACCGCGCTTGACCAACAAGCCGGGGCTTTTGTGGAAAACATCCACCTCGGCCTGATCTCTGAGGGCATCGCGGTCCAGCCAGGAAATCCCAACACTCAGGGAGAGCCGAGCAGGCCCGGAGCCAGGCAACCCGCTTTTGATCGCTTGACACCTCCTCCTCCAGAGCCAGCCCGTGATAGGACCGTGTCTCAACCTTTGATCCGGGATAGGCTAGGGCCCATGCCCCAATTTCCTGGAAGACCATCACACTACCAGCCCAGGCGAGTTAAATCTGTAGCAGAAGCTCTGACTCGGGAGCAACGAGAGGCTCCTCGCCTGGCGGCTTCAAGGAGGGAAGCCAGGGCTTAAAAAGAGGGTAGCCAGCAAATCCCCCTGGCAGATCCCGCTCGTAAAGACCGGGCTGAGGTCGCCAGTTCATCGGAAGGATCCGATAGTGAAGAGTCTGAGGTCGACTCAAAGAAACCCATGAAAAAGCGACTGAGAGATCAGTTGGCAAAGCTACAGAAGGAGATCCAGCAAATAAAAAGGAGAAAGAATAATGAGGACAAGAAAGATCCTTTAAGTGAGATAAACGCTCCCTTCACCAAAAGGATCTGGAAAGCGGAGCTCCCGCCAAAGTTTAAAATGCCGACAGATAAATTCTCTGGAACCGAAGACCCGTTGAGTCACCTGGAGAGCTTCGTCCAGCAAATGGAAGTCCAGAATACCACCAGGGCTACCATGTGTAGGATGTTCCCTACAACCCTGACCGACTACGTAAAAACTTGGTTGAGGAAGTTGCCCGTTGGTAGTGTGGATTCTTTCATAAAGTTGACGACTGATTTCTGTTCATAGTTCCAAGGGGTCAAACCGCGTCCGAAGGATCCCATGCATCTTCAGTATGTGGTTCAGGAGTAAGGTGAGACACTTTGGTCATATGTGGAACGCTTTCACAAGGAAGTTATCTAGATGGGAGTCTTCGTTGAGAAAGAGACCCTCGCCAACTTCAGACGGAACCTGTGGGCGGGAAAGCTTTTCCGATCCTTTGCCAAGTGACCTCCAGAGACATATCAGGAAGCTTATGACCGGTCTCTTGAGCAGGTCGAAGTTGACGAATAGCTCTAGGTAAAGATGGAGTATGACTATATGAGAACGACAAAGCGCCAGAAAAAGGAAGCTCCCAAGCCTGAGCCAACTCATAAAAATCAGAGCAAACTTCCCAATAAATCGACATACCGCTTCCCCGTTTCTCTGCTCAGGCAAGAAATGTATCCAGCAAGACGAACCCCTCCGCGAGTTTCGCCTCCTCTTAGGACTGTAGCCCCTATAATGTGAGATGAAAAAGGGTATGATTACTACACTCCCTTAAATGCCTCCCTAGAAACAATCTACCTCGCTATACGGGACAAGGGGCTACTCTAGAAGCCCGCACCCTATGAAAGCCCCAGTCGATAGGAGGAGCCGGTACAAGTACTGCGACTTCCATGAGGACGTGGGCCACAACACTTCAGAGTGTTATAACCTGCTCAACCAGATCGAGGCCCTGATAAGGGGAGGATGTTTGATAGAGTTCTTGCAGCAGGTCAGGGATAATATTCAGACTGAAAGGGAGGTACAAGCCGAGATCCGTGAGCATTCTGAGAAGAGAAAAAGGAAACAGACTGATTTAATGCAGCAAATCTAGGTGGTACATACCATCAGCGGAGGGCCCACACTGGCTGGCACCTCCAATAATTACAGAAAAAACCATGCAACAAAGATTCCCCGTGTAGATGAAGGTCGGGGTATCTTCAAGGTCAGCCAAAGCCCAGCTGGACCCTCCCAGTCAGCTCAGATTATTTTCACCAAGGCAGATGTCTTCAACACTGTGCAGCCTATGATGATCCCATGGTGATCACGGTACAGATCGCCAACTGCATGGTCCACCGCGTGCTCGTTGACACCGGCAGTAAAGTAGATATCCTCTTCAAGGACACCTTAGAAATGCTGAATTTGAAGCAATGGTGTTACAATAGCTGCATAACCCCGCTCTATGGATTCACTGGGGATTCGATCATACCAGTGGGATCAAAGATCCTTCCAGTGATCGCCGAAACCTGCACCTCTCTAACAAAATGTTATGACGAACTTTGTTGTGGTTGACATCCCATCGGCCTATAACGCCGTACTAGGGAGACCATTCCTATCCTCCTTGAAGAGAGTCCTGTCCATCTACCATAATGTCCTAAAATTCCCGGTGGGGACCAAGGTAGGAGAGGTACGCGGGGACCAGCAAGCAGCCAGAAAGTGCTATGCAGTATCTGCCAATCCTGCAGCTTTAGCAAAATAGTTTGTACAAGTTGCAACGATATAGGATATGGAAGCACCAGGGATGACCCAAAAAGATATGGAACCCACGGACCATCCAGAGAATGAACCCATGGTGCCGGATAAGGAAGAACAGAGCAAGGAATGGGCCGGTTGACAACCCGTGGATAAACTAGAGGAGATACCCATCAAAAATGACGATCCATTCAAGGTTGTCAAGGTCGGAGCTACCCTCGAACCGGAAGTGAAAAAAGGTTTCATCGAGCTTTGTAAGGACCTCGATTTTATGATTTGCTTATTTCATGACAAACCACACCACATTGGGGATGATTGAGTAATGGGTAGCTTAGGTCCTTGTCGGTAAGCTTCCAAGCATCTCCATGACTTCAAGAGCAAAATGTATACTCACCTGACTTTGTCTCTTGAAGAGTTTAGGTGCACACACACACACACACACACACACACACACACACACACACACACACACACACACACACACACTTCATACATGCTTTGTTCATCTTGCATTTGTGTTCTTTATTATGTATATGTGTGCATTTGTTACATAACTCACATGAGCACATTTTTGTTTGTCTTTACGTGTGGTTGTTTTGTTGTACGTTTTCCTTGTGTGTTCGGAAACGTCCTCACTCGCACGATGGTGTACTTGTGTTGTGTCTGTGCTTGCACATTGGTGTGCTTAAGTCTTAGCATGTTTTGTGACAATAGAGAGGCTCCATTTGTGCTCTTTTGGATTGGCTTTTGGTTACATGGTCTTATACCATGAATTTGGGGATTTTTGTTATTGACCAATTCTGACCTTTGGTCACTCTTTTGACCATAAATATTTCTACAGACATCTAAATCATGTTTTGTCAATTGGGGTAGAAAGTAGACTTCCATACCTTTCCAACTTTATATTATATGAAAGGTTTGGATGTCGTTTGGTTATGTTTTGAGCCCTTTGAATTCGAGTTTGTGCAACTGCACGGGTCTCCTACCCGTGCAGTTTACCCCGTGCACTAATGATGAGTGCTTCGGGTTAGTGCAACTGGACGGGTAGTGCACAGGTCTCTTACCCATGCAGTTACCCATGTACTGAGCACGCTTTGAGCCTTTTTTTTTTGTCAAAACGACGTAGTTTAATTTAGGGCTTCTTTTTATATGTTTCTTTCTTCCTCACTTCGTCCCAAGAGCTTATAAACCAGAATATAGTGAGAGAAAGAGCTCCCCAAGAGAGAGAAAGCTTCAAGCTTTATTCTTTGACTCTCCAAACCCTAAATCCATTTCCATCTTGCATCATTCAACATTATTTTAGCATGGGTCTTCATGGTTTCATGACTAGGTAGGTAAGAACTTCATTGAATATCATTTATTGTTCTTCTGACTCTAGATTAGGTATTTATTGCTTGATTAAATACCAAGACTCTATTTATTGCATATATTTATGAGTCTTGATAACATGATTGGGTTTGTTTGTGATAGCTAGAATTTAGGACCATTTTACCCTTCTAGCTAAGTTTTTATGCCTTGCATCAAGACCTGGATATATATGCCTCATTGATTGCATTTGTTGATTGCATATTTATTGCCCTTGTTATTTATTGTGACAACTTGTGTTGGTTGAACTTATTTGACAATTAGGTTGCTAGAATCTCTTTGCATCTAATTGAGTTCTTTATTTTTGGCATATAGGCATTATTTGATAACTAGGTTGTTTAAGTGCATTATAACATCTAGTTAAGCATTTTGTGTTTGGTCTTGCATATTATTGCATTTGAGTGTCATATACACACTTAGACCTTTATACTCTTTATTGAGTCAAAGTCTTGTGGCTTCGGTGTGAAGTTGAACAAGCATTGAAGTCTTACAACCAAGGTGTGGTTGGCAAGCATTGGTTAAGTGCCACTATAAAAGGCCCAAGTGGTAGAGGAGGAGGTGCTCATGCTAAGAGTAGTGTATAAGGGGATATCACTAGGGATTGAACCAAGAGTGGCGAGTGGTAGTGTCCATAGCCTGAGGTTATCGAGAGTGAGAGTCCGAGTATCACTTGAGGGTGTAACTTTTTACTCATATAGTGGATTTCTGTGATCGTGTGTGGCTAGAAGGATAGCACGTGGTTTTTCCCCTGTTGAAGGGTTTCCACGTAAAAATCAAGTGTTATTTATATTTCCACACTTTACACTTGATTTTTATTGTTTGATTGTTTGATTGTTTGGGTTAATTGTGCTTAATATTGACTAATCAAAAAGTTGGTAATAATCGATTAACAACCCATTCACCCCCCTTATAGGTTGTTTAGACACGCGTTTAGAGTGTATTTTCAAGCTTCTTAGAGAATTTAACGATATCTTCGCTTGGAGTCATGACGAGATGCCCGGGATCCCAATATCATTAGCTGCTCACCGATTAGCAGTGGATCCAACCTTCAAGCCCGTCAAGCAGAAAAAAAGGTCATTTTAACGCCGAAAGAAATGATGCTGTTCAGGAGGAAGTGGACAAATTGATCGGAGCAGGTTTCATCAGAGAGGTGCGCTACCTTGAATGGATCGCCAACGTGGTCATGGTCATGAAGGAGAATGGAAAATGGTGTATGTGCGTTGACTACACCGACCTCAACCGGGCATGTCCAAAAGACAGTTTTCCTCTACCAAAGATCGATCAGTTGGTCGACTCCATATCTGGGAACCAGCTCCTTAGCTTCATGGATGCGTTTTCGGGGTACAACCAGATTAGGATGCATTCAGCTGACCAGGACAAGACCAGCTTTATTACTGGACAAGGTATGTACTGCTACAAGGTGATGTAGTTTGGCCTTAAGAATGCAGGGGCTACATACCAGCGGCTAGTTAATAGACTGTTTAGGCCCGAAATTTGAAGGTCGATGGAGGTATACATCAACGACATGATCACAAAATCATCGACCGTAGAAGGACATCAGGACAACCTTCGCCGGACTTTTCGATCATAAGGGAAAACCAGATGCGATTGAACCCTTCCAAATATGCTTTCGGGGTAACTTCGGGGAAGTTTCTGGGCTTCATGGTTATGAGAGAGGCTTAGAGGCCGACCCAGAAAAGATCAAGGCCATCTTGGACCTAGAATCCCCCACATCACTTGAACAGATACAAGTCTTGATAGGACGTGTAGCAGCGCTCAACAGGTTCATTTCTCACTCCACTGATGAGTGCCTCCCTTTCTTCAAAGCTATCAAGCAGGGGAGAAACATGAAATGGAACTAGGAGAGTAAGCAAGCCTTTCAAGCCTTGAAGAAGTACCTCACAAGCCCTCCATTGCTAGTCAAGACAATTCCCGGAGAGCAATTGCAAATCTACTTGGCTATTTCAAAAACTGCAGTAAGTGGAGCTTTGATCAAGGAGTGTGGAGACAAGATTCAACGGCCCATATACTACGTAAGTTATGCTCTAACCAAGCCAGAGAAAAACTATACTCTCCTGGAGAAGCTTGCCTATGCTCTAGTGACCTCAGCAAGAAAGCTTCGTTCCTACTTTCAAGCTCACTTAATAGCAGTGGTGACAGGCCAGCCTCTCCGTCAATTTTGACAAAGGCCGGATGTATCCGGAAGGCTAGTTTTATGGGCCCTAGAGCTCACCTAATTTGACTTGAAGTATAAACCCAGGACCACAATCAAGGCCCACGCTTTAGCAGACTTTGTGGCAGAATTCTCAGCGCTCCCAGGCCAAGCGACCTCTTCAACAACGGATATAGCTCTTGAGAAGATTTCAGAGATCGACAGCTGGCCGGAAGGTTACAAATCCTGGATCCTCTACACAGATGGAGTGTCCTGGCAAGCTGGAGGAGGAGCTGGCATAGTTCTAATAGACCTAGAGGGGACCAAATTCTGTCACTGCTTCAGATTCGAATTTAAGGCCACCAACAATGAGGCGGAGTATGAAGCCCTCCTAGACGGGATGAAGGCAGCCATTGAGCTTAGAGCCGACTATCTTCATATCAAGATTGACGCATTGCTTGTAGTCAATCAGGTTTCTGGGATTTACCCGGTAAAAGGGGATAGCATGGTCGCCTACTTGAATCTAGTTCAGCTGCTTAAGAATAAATTTAAGGGATTCAAGATCAAGCAGGTGCCTCGACACTAGAATCACCGCGCAGATGCCCTAGCTAAGGTAGCTGCGAATGGTGGCCAAGCTTTACCATAGGGAGTTCCCCTCCAAGTGATCTCCCAACCAAGCATAACAGCGGGAAAGGAAATTTGCTCCTTGTATCGTCAGCCTTGTTGGATGGATCCAATAGTTGCTTATCTCCAAGAAGAAAAGCTTCCCGAGGAGCCCGATCAAGCCCGTAGAATTAAAAGGATCTCTGTCTGATATTGCCTGGTAGATAGATACCTTTACAGGAGGGGAAGGTCCATCCTTTTTATTCGGTGTTTGCATCTTGATGATGCCTAATGGGCGTTAAGAGAGGTTCACTCTGGGACTTCGTGAATCATATCGGTGGTGAAGCTTTAGCATATCAAGTGCTCCGTATAGAGTATTACTGGCCAACTATCCACAGAGAGGTGAGGAGCTTTGTACAATCTTGTGGACTGTGCCAAAGGACCTCGAACTTGAATCACCTCCCACTGGAGCAGCTGTCGTCTCTCAGTTCACCCTACCCCTTTGCCACGTGGTGGGTTGACCTAATCGGACCGCTTCCCATCGCTCATAGGCAAGCTAAGTATACTATTATGGCAATCGATTATTTTACAAGGTGGGTCGAGGAAGGACCTCTTTCCCGAATATCAGAAAAGAATACGATGAGGTTCATCAAAACCAACGTGGTTTGCAGATTCGGGACCCCTCTCATCATTGTAGCCGACCTAGGCAAGCAATTTGACAACGCCCGATTCAAAGACTTTTGCAAAGGTTTGGGAATCGACCTCAGATTCGCTTCAGTAGCCCATCCTCAGACTAACGGGCTGGTGGAATCCACCAACAAGACTATCAAGAAGCTGTTAAAGAAGAAATTACAGCAGAAGAAAGGCAAATGGGCCGAGGAACTTCCCGAGGTTCTTTGGGCATACCGGACTATAAAGAGGACAGCTACCGGAGAGACACCATACTCTCTAGCCTTCGGAGTAGAAGCGATCCTTCCCATCAAGCATAAATTGACCTCCTTCAGGGTGCAACACTTTGAACCTAAAAGCAACGAGGTCAAGCTCCGATCTAATCTAGATCTCCTGGAAGAGAAACAAGACCAGGTAGTTGAGAAAGTGGCGATTTACCAAAGCAAGATCGCTAGGTATTTCAACAGAAAGGTCAATGCCCGAAACTTCAAAGATGGGGATTTGGTGCTCAGGAAAGTGACATCGAATACTTGGAAAATGTCGGATAGAGTCCTAGGACCAAATTGGGAAGGGCCATACTTGGTGAAAATATTGGTTCACAATGGGGCATACAAGCTCAAAGACATGGATGGTCGACCCATCGACCGCACCTGAAATGCAGATCACTTGAAGAAGTTTTACCCCTAAGCAAGGGACTCTTGAGCAGATTACCCCCATTTAGGTTTCAATGAAATCCTCAACAACAATGTACTACATTTCAATCATCATTAAAGTTTGTTATTTCTCTATCTCCGATTATGTTCTACTTTAATTTCTCCATATCCGACTAGGTTCTCAATAAGTAAGTTCACCGTAATCGCTTCAAGACTAGGGATTAACCGGGGAAGCCCCATCAATACCTCTGATGCCTTGGCCGGGCACCACCCCCCGCCAAGAAGAGTCTAAGTGTAAGAGCATAGTTGCCAGCCAGATCTCGAGACCGGGGACTAGCCGGGGAAGCCCCTTCTCTACCCCTGATGCCTTGGTTAGGCTACCACCCCCAAGAAGGGTCTGAGTGTAAGAGCATAATTGCCATCCAGATCTCGAGACCAGGAAATAGCTAGACAGCCCTCCTGATGCCTTGGTCGGGCTACCACCCCCAAGAAGGGTCTGAGTGTAAGAGCATAGTTGCCATCCAGATCTCGAGACTAGGAAATAGCTAGACAGCCCTCCCGATGCCTCGATCGGGCTACCTCCCCCGAAAAGGATTCAAACATGAATAACAGTTTCATTTACGGGATTGAGGTCGCCATGATAAGATACCTTCCAGAACGCTAGAAAAAAAAGGTATTTAGGTTGTTATGACACAGTTTTCGCCAAAATATTAAGCACCTGATTGCTATTACTTTTAGTTTTTCCTATACATATGGTCTCCTACATCGCCAGTTTAAAGTTTGAACAAGGGATCATCAAAGATGCAGGATACAATAGGATATTTTCCCAAAGATAGGAATTCCTGCAAAATGCTGAAAATTGGAAGCTGAGTGACCACCTAGCTAGCGGGCTTACGTTTAGTGAATTCAGAGTTTCTCCTTACCAAATTTCATTAAGTCAAAGTTATTTCGGAGATCGCATCATGGTCAGATCAGGAATGAAGCAAGAAATTTTCAGTTAAGTTGGAAGCTTATAATCAGGATTAGTCAAGACAAGAGTGAAGGAAATCATAGCAGATTTTCATTAATGATGAAGGAGCCTATCCCCTAGTAAGGCTACATTCAGCAAGCAAGGAGCCCAACCCCCGGTTCCGGGCTACATGAAAAAAATAAAGATTGACTAAACTTGTCATGAGTAAAGCAGGGTGCCCACCCCCATTTTCCTGGCAATCAAAACAAGTCATGAACAGATCGCATCAAGCTTCGGCATCCTCCTGATTCTCCCCTACTAGTCCTCCTCCAAGATGATCCTCACCATCAGCTCCTCCGTCAGGTGGGTGCCCATCTTGGTAGCCCTTGCCAGCTACCTCTTCCTCTAGAGGTTCCTCGATTGCCTGCTGCCCGCTGGGTCCTCCTCCAAGACCTCATTGACTACCGCCAATACTTCAGAAGGGATGGCCGCATCAAGAAGGGTAGCCATAGGATTCCGTCTTGCTTTTTTCAACCTCCAACTCTACTCTAGAAGGTTCTTTAGAGCGGTCTCTTACCCCCTCTCTGGCTTCTGGTTGACCTCCCTCGGGCTGCACAGGTAGAACCCCACTTGAGGATATCCTGGGAGCGGAGGCGGGAAAGATTGGAGGTGGAAGAGGAGGATCTACCTCGACCGGTTGCTTCTCGGCTCCAGCCAGGCTAAAAGGAACCGCTCTATCACTCTCAGGGCGAGACATTTCTACGACCTTGGTCAATATCTCCTCTCTATCCCAACCGACGATATTCGATAGGTCAAAAGGAAGAGGGAGAGCTTCTGCAACCTAGAAAGAGGTATAGAAATACCCATCACTGAAAGAGGCATCCGCCTCAGCTTGCAGCTTGGCAACCTGAGCATGCAATTCCTGGTTCTCGATGTCCAATTTCTTGGCCTCAGCTTTCCAAGAATCCCTCTGCCTAGCCTTTCATTTAGATTAGAGGGTTTCTTGATTTAAGGATTGTTTCGTCCTCTCATAATCCCAGCGGAGCTCGGTTAGCACATCCTTCATTCCCCTTTGACTGGAGGTCATCTCCTGTACTAGTGTCTGAGCTCGCGCGAGAAATTCCACGGCCTTCTCAGCTTCGGCCTCAGCTTTCCCTGCCTGATCATGGAGGAAGGCTACCTAGGTAACCTATAGCTATGTTAAATTTGAAGGCCTACAGGATGCAAAGCCGAGGATAGAAAACGATCATTGTAGCAGTTGCAAAAAAAAAAACAAAGGAAAAATAATTACCTCAGCCAAAATACCAGACCCCTTGGTGAGCAAAACTTCAACGGGCATTGAAGCCATCCTAGAGAGCCCACCACCCGGACAAGACGTAATAAATTGCTCCAAGACCTCGTCCTGCCCGGCCGAGCTCGACTGATAACGGGAGCGGGCAGGAGGTATCTCTGCAATGCCAGCTTCGAGGTCCTCCAAAGCTTGAGGAGTTAGAAGCGTAGAGACATCGGATGGGTTAACCGTGGGAGCAGCAGTAGTAGCAGTAACAATAGAAGGAGCAGAAGGGGTAGAGGCGATTGTATCAGCAACCTGGGAAGCAGAGGTTCCCTTATTTAATGCCTTAGAAGCCTGCGACGCGAGGATGGCCATCCTAGACCTAGCCTGGGAAAGGGACAGAACATGAGTGGGTGCGATCCCGATAGAGACAGTCAACCTTTCCTTCTTCGAAGCAACAAAAGAAACCCCTTACGTCAATCTGGAAGAAGGAGGATGAGTGCAAGCTTACAGGGATTACTGGGCTTCGCGAGAAGCTGAAGCAACAACAGAAACTGGTAAAAAAAAACTTGACGATTCAATGTTACTTTCGAGAAGTAGCATTAAAGATCCGCATGTAAAAAAAAACTGGAGGGGGGGGGGGATGGTTCAGTGTTACTTACGAGAAGTAGCATCGAAGATCTGCGGGTATTGATCCACCCTACGAGAGTCGAAGGAATCAGCGGTTAGGAACTTCGGGTTCAAGTAGTTCCTCATAAGGATGGCCATCAAAATAGTTTCAGACTCGGTTGGTAGGGAATCCCGGTCCCATGATGGCTTATCATTGAAAGCTGTGGGAACCAAAAACTCATGCCCGCCAATGAAGATCGAGTTTTCCCAAGAATCCCCTGCTAGGATCCACTCCTCCTTCCAGACTGGGTCCTTCTTCGAGGCATCAAGAATGATGAAGTTGAGCTTATGTTTAGCTTTCACATAGAATTGACCTCGGGAAGCACGGGATAGGCTTCCGATCTGAAAGAGGTAAGCAAGCTCCTCTGCTCTGGGCTCCCTAGTCACCTTGCTTAGCTTGCACTGTTCCCTCCACAGCATGAGAAAGCTGATCAAATGCCTCCAAAAACTGGGTGTCAGATGGAGAGGGGCTAGCTGTAGGGCGCTGAGAGCTCGTCGGAGGGTAGGATGAAGAGGAAGCCTGACCCCATTCTCAAGAGCTGCCATGTGAATTGGAAGCACGTCTTTAGGGGGATTGAATACATCATCGTTTTTGGGAGGAACCAAGATAGAAATACTATCAGAGATGCCATACTTGAACCTCAAGCGGTCGATCAAATTCGGGTGGATGGTAGAATCTGGAATGAGCCTGAAGTCATAGGGAGGAAGCCTCTCCAGAGGAGGACCGGCAACCGTGACCTGACTCCTCCCAGCAGCGTCGTCCTTGTTCTCTCTATTAGAGTCTTTGTCGACCAAATCCAAAGGCCAATCAGGTCGGTTAGAGAACCCGATTCCAATGGCCATGTTTTTGTTCAACCTCAGGCGTTGCGGATTTGGAGGAGAGTCATCGTTGTCAAAGTTCTTTCGTGCTTTTTTCCATGGACAAGACTATCGACCTCCTCGCCATCGACAATGGAATCAATGGAGTCGTGGCTGGTTTTCGACATGGTAGAACCAGGTTTGTGAGGTCGATAAAAGAAAAGAGGATGAAGATGCTTCTCGAGAGGGAATTTTTCTTCGTTGAGAATTTGAAATTTGAAAGAAGAGAAAGCGTGAGAAAGGCGGTGAAACAGCCGGGTTTAATAGATATGGATGGAGCAGTGACGTCGGCAACATGGAAGCAAAATCTTCAGTGAGATTGCCTCGAATCAAGGGAACGGCCGTAACGCAGCCGGATTGTTTTGGGGAATGCACTGGTCTATGCTTCGCCACGTCACTTTTGCAATTAATGAGAAGATTTTCACCATGATTTTGGTAACAATAATGGAGGGAAATTTCCCAATTAAAATAGGAAATCTGACTCCAACCCCAACTCAATCGCCGGTGTTCAAGTCAGATGAGACTTCTGTTAATAGCCAAATTTGGCTAGGGACCAACGGGAAATTTCCACCCTCCTAGCCCGAATCCAGGCCCAAGATTACCTACCATGGAACAACGGGTCCCGGGGTCTAGCTGTGGAGCCACCCCGCAGAAGCGAAGAAAGGTCATCGAGCTCTAGAAATATCGGAGATGGAGCCCGACACGATCGGATGGAGCTCTTAACATTGAAGTGCAAGAATTCATGGACTGGCAGACGCATGATGATCCAGGCTCCCTAAGGTCAAGATTACCTCGCATCCTCCCCAGAAGCCCGCCATTCTCTCCAAGCTCAGAGAGAACCTATTAGGCACCTAGCTCGCAATACAGTATTGCTCCACATCACCGAGGGAAGATTCAGACCTATCTAGACAAATATAAGGAAGATCGTCGAAGCCTATGTACCAGGACTAGGGCATAGATCTACCTCGCTCTACAAAACAGTAAACGCCATACTCGACGACCTCTATGAGGAATCACGCCATGAAGGAACGAGGGATCATATCTACACTCTAACGAATATTGAAACGCTGCATACATATAGAGCAAGTGATTGAAGCCAAAAAGGAAACATACTTATCTCTACCTAAGATATTCTCAAATCCGTTATTAATCCAAAGTCAATGACTTTTAAATGAAAGATACTGCCCGATAAGGAGGGAGGGGATTCAGAGAATCATGGCGGGAGAGTCACAAATTTAACCTATCTAGACTGTGTATAAAGGGACCAAGCATAAGAGATTTTTAGCCTGGGCCTAAATTCTGTCTTGAGAACACGGCCTTCGTGATTATCTACTTTTCGACAGGTACGGAATTGCCACCCTACTGTACCCTAGAGAGATTGAGAGTATTTGAGAGATTTTTGTACATTATAAGCGATTGATAATGAAGCCATTATATTCTCTTTCATCTCATGTTAGCATTAGTTTTTAATATCCATCGCCGTTAGAACAAAGTAGGCGTCAAAAGTACCTACCCCCGGCCACCACCTCCGTGGTAGTGGTGTCGAGGGTGTTAACTGAGATTTCTCACCCCGAGTAAATTTTTCGTTAACACTTAGTAAACACACTTCTTGATTCTCTTTAATAAAAGTTGGTTTCCTTTGATTTTCATTCACAATTAGTAAACACACTCATCACTTGGATTATCGCTATATATATAGATAGAGAGAGAGAAAGAGAAATTTCCAAGTCAGTGCGCACTGATATAACTTACATCAGAGTATTGTATGTGTACCACTAGATTTACATGCTTTCACTTAGTGTGTATGCACTTGTTAGTGCTTCTCCATAATTAGTGGCCCACATGCAACACACTGATGTAAGTTACATCAGTGCGCACTGACCAGAACAAATATATATTTATATATATATAGTAATTTTCCAATGAAGACTTTTTACAATGCACACTTTAAGCACCTTTGATGAAATTGCTTTGAATATATTGAATCTTGATTTGATTTTTTGTATGGATGGTGGAAACATTGAAATACATTTATGGAAAAAAATTAAAAAGAATTCGGGTGCAAGAACTAATTTTTTCTGATTATTTTGAAGAGAAAACATTTAAAAATAGGGAAATATAAGAAAAAATAGTTCTCAAGTCCAAAAAATTTCCAAGATTTTACCAAATATGTATTTTAATTTTTTTATGATGCATACAAAAAATCTCATCGAAAAACATTTTATTACATGCAATTTCATCAAAGGTGCTTAAAGTGTGCATTGTAAAAATCCTCATTGGAAAATTACTACACCTCTTTTTTATAAGTACACCAATGTCTAAAATTTAAAAAACAAATATTACTATAAGCACCCATCTTAATGTTAATAGTACCCTCATGGAAATAAATATATTCATTTTAATATATACTAATTATAAACACTCTTAAAGTATTATCACACCCAGTTTATATAAAAAATCATATTATTTTTGGAATCAAATCCTCTTTTAATGATGATCCAATTTACTTTTGGAAATATCTCGAATAAAGGAGCCTTATAAAAGGGAATATGTGGAACCGTATATGGGGTCAAAAGATTTTTAATATGGAATTCTCTTATTTATACAGCTATCTCAAAAAAAAACTTATGATATCTACGATTCTCTTGAAAAAAACAAAACTCGTTGACATTTATAGCTACCGTTAAAAAAGAAATATTTTATTTATTTATAGAGTTAATAACTATAAATAAAAGAAAGACAAAAACAATACGATAATCATATGATAATGAGAAAGTTTCAAACTTTAAATAAAATTAGAGTTTAATTAAGGTTTATCATAAAAGTTAGGGTTTCTCATAAGTTTTTTTTAAAGGTAAGCTTTTTTAAATAAAGAAATATAGTTGAAGATATTGGTATAATTAATGAGTGTATATAGTATTTTGTTTATTTTAATTAAAGTAATTTGTCCTTATTGGTAAATTTCTATTGTGATATTTTTATAATTAAATTTTTAAAAAATTATGAATGTACTAATAAGTATTATGAGTGTCAATATCAACATCCATATATATATATATATATATATATATATATATATATATATATATGTTTGGGTCTTGTGTTTGGGTTTTTCCCATAATGGATGCTCTTATAGCGTCTCTACTGCTATTAGAGTATCTCCAATGCAAATATGCATTTTTGAGTTTCTAAATAGCGTAACATCAGTATTTCTAATCATTATGGACCCACTTTTGAATTTTTTTTAGAGAAATGCATATTCACATCTCCAATACAATTATCTAAAATGAAATATGCATCCATTTATGACCAATCATAATAAAACAATTATTCTATTCTCTCACATATTTTATTTTACAATTAAATAAGCTATAATATTATTGGTGGAAAAAAGTTAAAAATCCTAGTCATCATTTCTAGGAGAGTTTCTAGAATTAGAAACTCAACCCCTTATTCTCTAACTTTTTTTAGCCACATCATCTCCATATTGAAGTTAGATAATTACATTGGAGAGAGTTTTTATAACATTTTAATTATCTATCATATGTGACACTCAATTTTCTCCAAATGCATATTTGCATTGAAGATGCTCTTATGCATTTGAAGAAACTTAAGTGACACATAAGATAGTTAGATAGTAAGGTAGAAAAAACATCTCCAATGCAATTATCTAACTTGATTATGGATGTGATGTGGCAAAAAAAAAGTTAAAAAAATATGGAATTGAGTTTCTAATTTTAGAACCTCTCATAGAAATGCTGACTAAGATTTCTAACTTTTTCCCACAAATAATATTACACCTCATTTAAGGGTAAAATAAAAGAGGAGAGAGAATGAGATAAATGTTGTAAGATGATTGATTGAAAATGGATACATATTTACTTAAAAATAAATAAGGAGAGAGATTGGAATAATGTTTTAAGATGATTGGTCAAAATAGATACAATATTTGATTTTAGATAATTGCAGATAATTGCATTGAAGATGAGAATATGCATTTTTTACAAACTTTTAACAAAGTAGATCCATATTCAATATATATATATATATATATATATATGTTGATGTGTCACTAGTTAGAACCCCAAATTATTCCTTAAATGAAGTATGTAATTTATTTTAGGAGTTGCAATTCTAGAAACATGTTTATTGGGAGTTGCAATAAGTATGTTGGGAGTTGCGATAAGTATGAAACTGTTGTAAATAATTGAGATAATAAACTAAATAAAAGAGATGAGAGATATAGAGATATAGAGAGAGAGAGTGAGAGAGAGAAATGAGATATATATATATGCTTTTGTGTATTGATCACCGAACCCTTTTACAATGTTATGAGCATTCTATTTATAGTGATTTTAGAGAAGAGCACCCCTTGCCAACTTGAAGATTGATTTGGCTATGACACTTGCCCACTTGAAGATTGAATGGCTAAGTCACTTGTACATGTATTACTTAGTGGGTAAGTAAGTAAAGGGATAGGTATGAATAGAGGTGTCCACGGTTCCGGTTCGGTCCTGTTTCGGTTTGAAACCGGCGGTTTCTATTCTGTGGAAACCTCAAACCGTAACCGTAACCGAAAATTTTCGGCTTGGGTCGGTTTTGTAACCGTCGGTTTCGGTTTCGGTTTCGTCCGGTTTTTTTTTTCAAAACAAATGCCACGTGTCAGCATCTAATTGGTTGGTTTGTTTTTTTTTTAATAAAACCAGCGGTTAAACCGCCGGTTTTAGCCGGTTTTTTGGAGATGTATAACCGTAACCGAACCGCCGGAAACCTGTTTCCAACCGGTTTTGTAACCGCCGGTTTCGGTTTCGGTTTCGGTTTTTTGAGTATGGTTTCGGTTTTTAACCGTCGGTTTAACCAAACCGTGGACACCTCTAGGTATGAAACCAATAAAGTGGGAAAGGCATTAATTATAACACTCCTTCTTGGATTTCTCACCCCTTGGATTTCCCACCACTTGTATTTTTATTTTGCTAGGTAAAACTGTTGGGGTTTTTGCCCTAAAGCTTGTAATATGTAAATAGAATTTGAACATAAATAAAAGAAGTAGTATATTCATTCATTTTGTGTCATACTTTATATAACATGTACACTTAACATCCAAGATTGCCGGATGTAATTTCGAACTGAGTATATGAGTGTCATATATAGATGGATTCAGTTTGAAACGAGCAATCTAAAGAGTCCGTAGATAGCAAATAAAGCTGGGTACTTTATTTGTGGTTAATCTACAGCTGCGGTCCATTTCGTAGTGTACGGTGATCCTATCCTGGATCATTCATATGTAGATATGAGAATGGAGGCACCTTGTATGATGTGATCATATAGGACTGGGCCATGATCTATATGAATCTCTCACTAAGATCCGTTTAACGATGAGATTCATATATATATATATCAACTAATGATGGCTATATGTGGGTGATCTTAATCTTGAGTGTCTTATCGACTCCTTCAGGTTAGATCGTGGTCTTTGATATACCATGGGTGAGGTCGGAGTTGCATTCCCGATCAATATACTCTGTATGTTGGGTTCGCGGTTTGGCTTGTGGCTGGGAAGGTTTGTACACAATAGTGGAATCCACTCCTTCTTGTGAGAAGTAGATGGTAGTTCCCTTAAGGGTTGATTCGGGGCTTGAACAATATGAGCGCTCTCCTAATTCCGTAAGGAATGTAGGATTTATTGTTCATTAGAGAATCAATGGTACTTAATGGAAAGATATGATTAGAGGGGTATAACGGACATTATGACCCAGCTCTAATTATGAACTACTTGTGGAGGATTATACCATATGTAATAGCTATATCGATGGACACCGAGAGTTATTGGTTTGTGTAAAAACGTCTACAGTTGAGAGAGTGCAGCTTCGGGTTTTTAGTGGAATAACATCGAAGTTAATAATCATGAAATATTAATTAAAGAGTTTAATTAATAATTTCTAAGGATTATTGGTGCTCAAAATACTGTGGGTCCATTAGGTCCCCTTGCTAGCCCGATCGATTTAGGTAACAAGGGTCACAGTTAATTAATTGGATTGTCCAATTAATTGTGTTACGAAAGTGACACGTATTTATTCGGGAATTAATTGAATAATGAGATTATTTAATTAATGAATAATGGTGATTAAATAAATTAAATAATAAGATTATTTAATTATGTTGTTAATCACTAAATGGAGGGTGTTAGTTGATATTTGATTTTGAATAAAATAAGATAATATGATTATTTTATTTTATTAAATTAAATATTTGAAATTGAATTTAAAATGTTTGAATTCAAATATTAAATATTTAATTATCTTTTGAAAGATATGAGATATTTTTTGAAAAGTTTTAAAAATCAAATAAGATTTTGGTTTGTTTAATTTTTGAATATATATGAGATATATATTTAATTAAAAAAAAAAAGAAAAGAACAACCGAAGGCATAAGCAAAACACACAGCAAAAAGAAAAGAAGAGCAAAGTCTTCGTGAACAGCAAACAACACAAATAGAAAAGAAAAAGTTAGTGTGTGGTGAGACCACAAGTGCTGCACTTCTATTTGTGTGTGTTCTTCTCTTTTTCCTCTATACAGGTCCTGAATATCGTGACGCGCCCGCACGCAGTTACCAGTTCCGGGAGATAGCGAGGAAGATCACGTGGTTCAAATCAGGAGCAGTTCGTATCAAAGTGAAGGAGCCTCCTACGTAGGTTTGAAAAATAAATTTCTTCACTTTATTATTGTATTTGATTATTACTGTACAAATAGGTTAGATTAATGATTGCATTAAAAAATTTTAAAACCTTCCGCTGCGCAATCTGTAACCCTAGGTTCCAACAATTGGTATCAAAGCCAATTTTTTGTACAGTATAATCGAATTCGATTACTCCTGATATGTATGAATGTGTAGGCACATATATTTTTGATGAGTGTATGATGTTTTTTTAATTAAATTGTTTAATTTAAAAAACATGGTTGATCGTAATTTTTTATGGTTTTGTGGATTTAGAGTGTTTCTGGGTTCTATAATGTTATTTTATTTTTTTTATTTTACTGTTGTATTATTAAAAAAAATAAAAATATGTAATCGCACAAGCAAGACCTGGTAGCGCATGAAGATTGCACATGCAGACCTGGTGCGCGCATCGCAGACAAGAAAATGCCCAGCGTGCATGACCAGCGTTGTAGCGCGCAACGCAGCAGACCAGAGCTCAACGTGCGCAGGCAGACCAGCGCGCAACCTCAGCGTAGCTTACCCCACGCTGCCTCCAGCCAGCGCGCCTGCAGCGCACAACATCATTCCAGCGCGCAAACCTCCAGCGCATGCCACCTAGCAGCGTGCATGCATGTTCAGCACATGTTGACCAGTGATGCGTACCAGCGATGCTACCAGTGCACATGACCTGAAGAGATTGGAAGTCTTGGAAATTACAAGAAGACCAAGGGATGCCTTGGAAATATTTTTTTGTAATTAGATTCCAATTTTTAGGTTAAATAATCCACAACACTCGGTCAACTCATGTATGTTTTAATTATTTGATGATTAAGCATTGCCATGCATATACATGTCATTTAAATTAGTTGTGCCTACACATATATATATGTTGATATATCATACATGCATTATAGCCATCTATATTATGTGTTTAATTTTTTTTAATTTGATTAAAATGGGTTATTCACATAATTGGCTATTTTTAATGGGATTAGTTTTTAGGAGTAAAAACTTGGTAAATCTCATTAATTACTAATCTTTTTATTAAAGTGTTTAAATACTAAGATTAGTAGGGTCCTTAATATATATTAGGATTAATTTGATTAAGTTCCTAATAATAATTGGACCTAATAATGTGTATTGGTTTTAATAGTTAAAACCTGGTAAATACACATTTAATAATAATTCTAGTCTTAGTAAACAGTTTACATAGATTTGAATTATCACTAATGAACTAGATTTTTAAAGTGTTAAAAATCAATTTAGTTTATTAGTTATTGGAATAGGATTCTAATAATTTGTGATTAATGCACTTGACGCTTAGATTAATATTAGCCGTTTAATCTAGGTTAATCTAGGTGCATTAATATTAATAGAAAACCCTTAATATAAAATAGTGAGTGGGAGAGGGATATATGACATTATATCCCGCGGTCTCCATCATTAGTTCAACACCGTGAGATTCGAGTGGGGCCTCGTGACGGCTTTGTTTTCGTCCTCCCTAAGGAGGGTTTCCATAAGAATCAATACCAAGGTTGACTTCCTAACAGATAGGATTTCGGAGGGGATTTCGGGATTGACCGACCCTAAGGCGGCAATTCTCGAGTTAAGCTCTTGAGATCTGAAATGATGGGTTACACTCACAAGGTTTTAATTAAATTGGTTAATTAAAAACCTTACCTAATAAACGATGGTTGAATGATATTAGCATAAGAGTTATTCTGGTATATCTTTTGACTGAGAAGGTCTCGATCCAACATGCCAGAATTTGACCGACCCTAAGGCGGCACTTGCTTGTGGTATGTTGGATTGTCGTGGCATAGAAACATTGTTTTTAGGGTTGTTCTTGTTCATTAAACATTTTCATGCATCATGTTTAATTTTATGCCGAACATTAGCACATGTTTAGAATGTATGACTGAATGAATCTTTAATTTATGTTTTTTCAGCCATGTCATCTGCACTATTACAAATACTTGCAAACGATAAATTAACTGGTGATAACTACACAAAATGGAAACTTAACATTAATGCAATACTGGTCACCAAAGACCTCAAGTTTGTGCTTACGGAGGAATGTCCTCCGGTGCCTACTGCCAATGCCACACGAACTGTTCGTGAGGCATACCAGCGATGGGTCTCATCTGATGAGAAGGCCCGAACATATCTGTTAGCTTCTATGACAGACGTGCTTGTCACAAAGCACGAAGCAATGACTACAGCATTCGAAATTATGGAGTCATTGCAAGCTATGTTCGGGCAGCCCTCCGAGCAAAAGCGACACGAAGCTGTTCGTTCTGCTATGCTCGCTCGTATGAAGGAAGGAGCATCAGTTCGGGAATATGTCCTGAGCATGATGTCCTACTTCAACACGGCAGAAGTCAATGGCGGGGCCATTGATGAACCCAGTCAAGTGAGCATCATACTGATGACTCTTCCGAAGAGTTTCGATCAGTTTAAGAACAACTACGGGATGAACAAGTTAAGGTTTAGTCTCACACAGTTGCTCAATGAGCTCGTTACTTTTCAGTCCATGACCAAGGACAGCAAAAGTAAGACCGGTGAGGCAAATGTTGCCGAACCATCTTCCTTCAATAATAAGAAGAGGAAGAGGTCTGCTGGAAAGGCGAAGGGTAAGCCCAAACCCAAGAAGGTCCAAAGCAAAAAGAATGGCACCTCAACCGACCAAGACAAAGGAAAATGTTTCCATTGTAACAAGGTCGGGCACTAGAAGAGGAACTTTCCTCAGTACTTGGAGGAGGTAGCCAAGAAGAAGAAGAAAGGTAAATATGATTTACTTGTTCTTGAATCTTGTTTAGTGGAAGATGATTCTTCACCTTGGATTGTTGATTCGGGGGCCACTAACCATGTTTGTTCTTCTTTGCAGTGGACTGATTCTTGGACACAGCTAGAGGAGGGAGCCTTCTCCATGCGTGTGGGGTTGGGGGATGTCGTGTCGGCCAAAGCAGTGGGAGCAATAAGATTGCAATTTTGTAATAATAATAGTTTTTTATTATTGAACAATGTTTTTTATATTCCTGGATTTACACGGAATTTGATTTCCGTTTTTAAGTTGTTAGAACAATTGTATTCTGTTTCTTTTAATAATAAGTTTGTTATTATTGGAAAGAATGGTCTGAATATTTGTTCAGGAATTAATGAAAACAATTTGTATGTGTTAAGACCGTTAATACATCCTACACTGCTTAACACCGAAATGTTTAGGGTTGAAAAACCTAAAACTAAACGACATAAGATTTCTCCAGATAATGACACGTATCTTTGGCATCTAAGGCTTGGTCATATCAACCTTGACCGGATAGACAGACTAGTAAAAAGTGGACCTTTAAGTGAGTTAAAGGTTGGCACCTTACCTGTCTGCGAATCCTGTTTAGAAGGTAAGATGACTAAGAGACCTTTTACTGGAAAAGGGCTTAGAGCTATAGAGCCACTAGAACTCATACATACAGACGTCTGCGGACCGATGAATGTTAGAGCTAGGGGCGGCTATTAGTATTATGTCACCTTTATAGATGACTACTCAAGATACGGATATGTCTACCTAATGCAACGAAAGTCGAAAACATTTGAAAAGTTCAAAGAATTCCGAGCTGAAGTTGATAATCAATTAGGTAGGACTATCAAGTTACTACGATCAGATCGTGGAGGTGAGTACCTTGACCAAGAGTTTGAAGACTTCATGGTCGAGCATGGGATAGTTTCCCAACTCACAGCTCCTGGTACACCTCAGCAAAATGGTGTAGCGGAGAGGAGAAATAGAACCCTGATGGAAATGGTGAGATCTATGATTAGTTTCTCATCATTACCAAATTCCTTCTGGGGATATGCGTTACAAACAGCGGCATACATTTTGAATGTAGTGCCATCCAAATCTGTTCCTAAAACTCCCCTAGAGTTGTGGAATGGTCGTAAAGCTAGTTTACGACATTTTCACGTATGGGGGTGTCCAGCACACGTGCTGAAGAACAAAACTGGAAAGCTAGATCCCAAGTCTGTGGTCTACTTGTTTGTAGGATACTCCAAGGAGACCAGAGGTGGATACTTCTATAGTCCTGAAGATAACAAAGTATTTGTATCGACAAATGCAACGTTTCTTGAGGATAACTATATAAGTGATCATAAACCTAGTTCTAAAATTGTATTAAATGAGTTGGAGCCTGGTGAGACCAGTACTCAGTCAACTAGAGTTGTTAATCCATTAACATCTGAAAGTCAGATAATTCCTAGTCAGGATACACTACCACCTAGACGAAGTGAGAGGGTTGTGAGACAGCCTGAACGCTATTTAGGTGTAAGTGAGGGACAAGATCTTGTCTCTGCTGATAGTGTGGATGATCCATTGACATTTAAGAATGCAATGGAAGATCCTGATAAAGAGGAATGGCTTAAAGCCATGAATCTCGAGATGGAGTCAATGTACTCTAACTCAGTCTGGGAACTTGTAGACTTACCGAATGGGGTAAAACCCAGAGGATGTAAGTGGATCTACAAGAGGAAGAGAGGAGTAGACGGGAAGGTAGAGACCTTCAAGGCAAGGCTAGTGGCCAAGGGTTATACCCAGAAAGAGGGGGTCGATTATGAAGAGACCTTCTCGCCAGTAGCCATGTTTAAGTCTATTAGGATTCTCTTATCCATTGCTGCCTATTTCGATTATGAAATTTGGCAAATGGACATCAAGACTGCATTCTTGAATGGCAATCTTGACGAGAGCATCTATATGATGCAACCAGAGGGATTCGTGTCTCCAGATCAAGAGCAAAAGGTTTGCAAGTTGCAAAGGTCCATCTATGGACTTAAGCAAGCATCTAGATCTTGGAACATAAGGTTTGATGATGTGATCAAAACCTATGGCTTTGAGCAGAACGTTGATGAGCCTTGTGTCTACAAGCGCATCATTGACAAGAAAGTAGTTTTCTTGGTCCTATACGTAGATGACATCCTACTCATTGGGAATGATGTAAGAGTGTTGTCTGATGTAAAGGGCTGGCTGGCTAGCCAATTCCAAATGAAAGATTTGGGAGAGGCAAGTTATGTTCTAGGGATCCAACTTATAAGGGATCGTAAGAACAAACTCATAGCATTGTCTCAGGCATCATATATTGACAAGATTCTTATGCGATTTTCGATGCAGAACTCCAAGAAAGGTAATTTACCTTCTAGACATGGGGTTCACTTGTCTAAGGAACAGTGTCCTAAGACACCTCAAGAAGTTGAGGATATGAGACGTGTGCCATATGCATCAGCAGTAGGTAGTCTCATGTATGCTATGTTATGCACGAGACCGGACATCTGCTATGCAGTGAGAGTAGTCAGCAGGTACCAGTCCAACCCAGGATTAGATCATTAGGTTGCAGTCAAGACTATTCTCAAGTATCTTCGGAGAACGAGAAACTATATGCTAGTGTATTCCGGACAGGATTTGATCCCGTTAGGATACATAGATTCTGATTTTCAGTCAGACAGGGATTCTAGAAAATCCACGTCTGGATCAGTATTCACCCTAGGTGGTGGAGCAATTGTGTGGAGAAGTATAAAGCAATCTTGCATTGCTGATTCCACCATGGAAGCCGAATATGTAGCCGCTTGTGAAGCTGCTAAAGAGGCTGTTTGGCTCCGTAAGTTCTTGAATGATCTGGAAGTTGTTCCAGATCTGGATAAGCCCATCACACTTTATTGTGATAACAGTGGTGCTGTGGCTAATTCCAAAGAACCAAGAAGCCACAAGAGAGGGAAGCATATAGAGAGAAAGTATCATCTCATTAGAGAGATAGTGCAGAGAGGAGATGTGATCGTCACCAAGATAGCCTCACAAGACAATCATGCTGATCCATTTACGAAGACCTTACCGGCTAAAGTGTTTGAAGGTCACCTAGAAGGTCTAGGGTTACGAGACATGACTCACATGCTTTAGTGCAAGTGGGAGATTGTTGGGGTTTTTGCCCTAAAGCTTGTAATATGTAAATAGAATTTGAACATAAATAAAAGAAGTAGTATATTCATTCATTTTGTGTCATACTTTATATAACATGTGCACTTAACATCCAAGATTGCCGAATGTAATTTCGAACTGAGTATATGAGTGTCATATATAGATGGATTCAGTTTGAAACGAGCAATCTAAAGAGTCCGTAGATAGCAAATAAAGCTGGGTACTTTAGTTGTGGTTAATCTACAGCTGCGGTCCATTTCGTAGTGTACGGTGATCCTATCCTGGATCATTCATATGTAGATATGAGAATGGAGGCACCTTGTATGATGTGATCATATAGGACTGGGCCATGATCTATATGAATCTCTCACTAAGATCCGTTTAACAATGAGATTCATATATATATCAACTAATGATGGCTATATGTGGGTGATCTTAATCCTGAGTGTCGTATCGACTCCTTCAGGTTAGATCGTGGTCTTTGATATACCATGGGTGAGGTCGGAGTTGCATTCCCGATCAATATACTCTGTATGTTGGGATCGCGGTTTGGCTTGTGGCTGGGAAGGTTTGTACACAATAGTGGAATCCACTCCTTCTTGTGAGAAGTAGATGGTAGTTCCCTTAAGGGTTGATTCGGGGCTTGAACAATATGAGCGCTCTCCTAATTCCGTAAGGAATGTAGGATTTATTGTTCATTAGAGAATCAATGGTACTTAATGGAAAGATATGATTAGAGGGGTATAACGGACATTATGACCCAGCTCTAATTATGAACTACTTGTGGAGGATTATACCATATGTAATAGCTATATCGATGGACACCGAGAGTTATTGGTTTGTGTAAAAACGTCTACAGTTTAGAGAGTGCAGCTTCGGGTTTTTAGTGGAATAACATCGAAGTTAAATCATGAAATATTAATTAAAGAGTTTAATTAATAATTTCTAAGGATTATTGGAGCTCAAAATACTGTGGGTCCATTAGGTCCCCTTGCTAGCCCGATCGATTTAGGTAACAAGGGTCACGGTTAATTAATTGGATTGTCCAATTAATTGTGTTACGAAAGTGACACGTATTTATTCGGGAATTAATTGAATAATGAGATTATTTAATTAATGAATAATGGTGATTAAATAAATTAAATAATAAGATTATTTAATTATGTTGTTAATCACTAAATGGAGGGTGTTAGTTGATATTTGATTTTGAATAAAATAAGATAATATGATTATTTTATTTTATTAAATTAAATATTTGAAATTGAATTTAAAATGTTTGAATTCAAATATTAAATATTTAATTATCTTTTTGAAAGATATGAGATATTTTTTGAAAAGTTTTAAAAATCAAATAAGATTTTGGTTTATTTAATTTTTGAATATATATGAGATATATATTTAATTAAAAAAAAGAAAAGAACAACCGAAGGCATAAGCAAAACACACAGCAAAAAGAAAAGAAGAGCAAAGTCTTCGTGAACAGCAAACAACACAAATAGAAAAGAAAAAGTTAGTGTGTGGTGAGACCACAAGTGCTGCACTTCTATTTGTGTGTGTTCTTCTCTTTTTCCTCCATACAGGTCCTGAATATCGTGACGCGCCCACACGCAGTTACCAGTTCCGGGAGATAGCGAGGAAGATCACGTGGTTCAAATCAGGAGCAGTTCGTATCAAAGTGAAGGAGCCTCCTACGTAGGTTTGAAAAATAAATTTCTTCACTTTATTATTGTATTTGATTATTACTGTACAAATAGGTTAGATTAATGATTGCATTAAAAAATTTTAAAACCTTCCACTGCGCAATCTGTAAACCTAGGTTCCAACAAAAACCCAATAGGACAAAAACCTCGGCAAACAATATATGCAATTATCTTCTGGATCTTGTGTTGTTAGATGTTCTCAAAATTATCTCGTTAAAAACCTTGTCAGGAAAACCCAGTGGGATAAAACCTAATCGAATGAAAAAAGAGTATAGTGTACATATGTCCAGAATTATTGTTTTCTTCAAAAAGTT
The DNA here is from genome assembly GCA_033220585.1 of Dipteronia sinensis. Classification (NCBI taxonomy): domain Eukaryota; kingdom Viridiplantae; phylum Streptophyta; class Magnoliopsida; order Sapindales; family Sapindaceae; genus Dipteronia; species Dipteronia sinensis. Next base: position 46,924,021 of record CM065638.1, on the reverse strand, counting down.
TCTCTCATTTATACTTTGCTATGAAAATCCCAGGGGGATAAAAACCTTAGCAATGATATCCATTAATCTGTCGGATCAAAGTAATCATTATAATTATCTTATGGATCAAGGTAACATATATACGATGATTAGCAAGATCAAAGTAACATTTACAATGATCTTTTTGATCAAGACAACATATATACGATGATATATTGGATCAATGTAATATTAATGATGACCTTTATGGATCAAATGATTTTGGGTGTGCTTAGTGAATTTGCCTCATTAAAAACCTTTATTAGGACAACCCAATGGTACGAAAACCTAATTGAAAGGGAAAATAGTACAACGCACATACGCCCCCAATATAATTAATATACTTCATTTGATATGCTTCCCCTGATGGGATGCTCCCCTTGATAAAAGTTCTTTTGAAACAATCTTTTAGATTGCTAAAACTAACGCATACAGATGTATATTTCATAAAATGAAATAACGTCATAAATTATTGGAGGGAGTATAAGCAAAGACTTGCTTTATGGAGTAATATCCATATAGAATCTTTTCAATATATTCTGATTGATGGACAAACATTACATTTGATCTATACACGATCTTCAGGTCGAGACAATAATTTTTTTCTCATATCTTTATAAAGACACATGAGTATATAACATGCTTATTATACCATTATCTTTATCGGATATTAACTGAGATAGTTATACCACATTCGTTCATATTGTTTTTAATCCATATATATAAGGATTTTTGTATGTTCATCAAATACAGATTACGAGATCTCGATTTACTTGCTTCTAGCATTTTAAATTCTTTAGGGATTATAAATATCTGCATTGAGTGAATCATATAGATAAATTATTACTACGTCTAGAAGACGCATTTCAAGTCTTTCAAAGACAGCCAAGTTTATCAAAAATTCGGAACGTAATTGCATTCATCGATAATGAATACCGAGTTTCTGTAAGAACCCTATACTACGACTTGTGCCTCATATCTCATGATCTTATTTTTCTCATTATGTTTCCGTATAAAGACCCATTAGTATCCAACTAGTTTGACATCTCCAAGTGTATGAAGTACTATTGGTCTAGACACTTTATATTTGGCTTATGAAGTCAATTCTTCTTGAATTGCTTCTTTTCATGTAGGCTAATCGTGCATTTTGTCTACAATCATTAATATTATGAATATCATAATTATCATTTATAATTTCAGTAGCGCTACTGTGTATAAAAATACATCATCAATGATTGTTTCCTTATCATTCCATATTTCTCTCATATGATTTATAAAATTTTTCTCAATTTCTACACTCTTGTATCTCTGTTGAGATTACCTCCATTTTAATGGATTTAGTCATTTCATATACTTGTATGATTTATAGAATTTCTCTCAATTTCTCTATTCTTGTATCTCTGTTGAGATTTCTTCCATTTCAATGGATTTAGTCATTTCATAGACTTGTGTCTCTTTAGATAAATCAAACTCTTAAAGAGTTGATTTAGAGAAAGTGGATTTATTTATAACTCGAGTTTTGTTTACTTTTGGGATCCCGATAACAATACCTTTCAAAAAGGTTCATAAGCTTATAATATACATCAGATGATATATTTGTTGCTCTTTGCTCTGATTGTTCTTCAAGAACAATCACTCCACCGGGGTTTATGAGATGGAAATTTATAAAATCTTGTTACCTTTAATATATCATGTAATAGAGTAATAATCATCTGATGATCAATTTTCTTTTGTCTTTGAGCGATACGAAGATTGAAATGAGACACATTTATATATATAGAAAACCGAACTGGTATCTCTATTTTGTATAAGAGTAACTTTTCATTTACTCTTCTCTTCTGGAGAAACTTTCCATTTGAAAATCAGTCAATATAATTTTATGCATATTGTGCGTAAAAATATAAACTATCATAAGTTTAAATGATCTAATAGAATATTAATCAAAATCAATATTAATCTCAGAATGATATAGAAGTTTTATCGTAGATCATACTCGAGATGCAATGAGGAGATACACAACACAATCAAACATCTTTAAAAGTGAGTAAGTCCCTATATAGTATTTAGTAACTGTATCGAAATAATAAAGTTCTCCCAATTACTTGGAGACGTTTGATAAGTGATAATCCTAATCCATTTTGATTATAAGTATATCTGAAAACTAGATGTTGAATATCAGTCCCAGCTGCTTTGCAATATTCATCAAATATCTTGTAAGTTCAATCAAATTAATATGCCAGAAAAACTAATAATTAGTGCAAGTAATATGAAGATGTTTGATAATAAACAAACATGTGATCATCTCGTAGATGCATCAATTAGAACTATAAAATAATGAAAGGGTTCATTTGGTGGATGAATAGGTCCACATATATCCTCTTGAATGATGGAGATTCAAAACCAACTTTAGATTGAAATGATTTATTTGATGGATGAATATATCCACATATATCCTTTTGAATGATAGGGATTGAAAACCAAATTTTAGAATGAGATGGTCTTATTACTAATCTCCATTTGTGAACATACAGTGCGTTTGTTATTATGGAATTAAAGAATCTTCAGGTTCTTTAATTATTGTCCGTAATAATTTTCGATGATTATGCGTATCATCGTAGATCCTTGATGACTAAAACTGTCATGTCAAAACATAAGTATTTTTGGATCTGCGAACTTCTAGTTCATAACTGCATAAACTTTTACACTTTTATAACTGTGTAATATAATCCATATGAGAAAGTTTGTGGCTTCACAATAATGAGCTTCTGGCCCAAATCATGCACATATATTCAACACCCTTATTATTCATAATGTCAATATGATATTAATAATGTCATATGCCTTTGGTCTAAGTAGATTTCTTTATGTTCTGCTTGAATGATATAAAGTATCATTGATATACACTTTAATAATATCTGGTAATAAGATTGCGGCTCTTCTAGAGCCTTAAATCAGATCCGCTGGATCTGATCTGGTATTAATCTTATATGCATTTGAACTAAGAATACTACTTTATGTTATGCTTGAATAATATCAAGTATCATTGATACATAATGTTGTGTTGTTTGATAACAATATTGTGGCTCTTCTAGAGCTTTCTATCAGATCCGTTGGACCTAATACAATATTAACATTTGCTCTGAGTAAAGTTAAATTTATAAAATATTTCTAACTCCGCAGAATTATATAAGTCATTGTACTATCGGCAAGACATTTATTTTTCCTTCTAGGAATTTTATGGACATTATGTAATATGCCATTTTATATCTCATCTGAAATGATAATAATCTCTCTCCCCTTTTTTCCTCCTTTTTTTATTAGGTTTATTATGTAAACTCTTTTCTCTTGTCATTTACAAACATCCACTCCTAGGTATGTTTTGATATCTCATGATTATAAATATATCTAAATTTACTCTCTTGATATTGCTCATTCATGAGCAAATATAAAATGGATAAAATATCCTTTACAATCTCATTATACGTGATATTAGGATCTTAAATCCTTTTATGATACTCACAACATTCTGCTGGATGTGTAAATCTTTTTTTTTCAAATGAACGATACGTTAGGATCTTAAATCCCTTTTATCATACTCACAACATCATGCTAGATGTGTAGATCATTTTTCTCAAATGAACGATACGTTAGGATCTTAAATATTTTTTATGATACTCACAACATCCTACTGGATGTGTAGATCATTTTGTTAACTGAAATTTTGCTCGGGACGAGAAATCTCAGTTAACACCCTCGAGACTACTACCACGTAGGTGGTGGCCAAGATTGATCGTATGTTGATCGTGCCTAAATTGTTGTATATTTTGGCCCTCATTCCTATTCTTTTATCTCGTTCTTGAGTGTACTTTCTATATATTTTATGCCTTTTATGTCTAATAGGCTCGTTGGTGCTAATTCCAGGCAATAGATGTAATTCTGGTGTAAGAAGCTAGTTGCAGTGGTTCCGGCAAAAAAAGGGCAAAAGGAAAGACAAAGGATCATAACCAGCTCTACAATGCAGGTCAAATGCGTGTCGCAACCGCACTCCAACCGCACTCCTTCCCACAGCCGGGACCTGAATCATGAAGGAAAGATAAAGTGCGGGTCATCCAACCGCACTTCACCCACACTATTGCTCAAGACAGAGGAGCTGATTCGTACTTGACAGATAAAGTGTAGGTAAAGTGCGGGTAATCCAACCGCACTCCACCCGCACTGTTGCTCAAGACAGAGGAGCTGATTTGCACCTGACACTTAAGTGCGGGTAAAGTACGGGTAATCCAACCGCACTCCACCCGCACTATTGCTCAAGATAGAGGAGTGGATTTACACCTGACACCAGAGTATGAGTATAGTGCGAGTAGAGTGCAGGTAAAGTGCGGGTAATCCAACCGCACTCCACCCGCACTGTTGCCCAGATCAGAGAACTGAAGATGAAGAAAACCTTTACAGTGCGGGTAATTCACCCGCACTCCACCCGCACTCTGCGCGCGACAGTTTCTGGTTTCAAGCTTAAGTGACCTATTTTTCCATCCTCTATAAATAGAAAAGGATGGGAACGAACCAAATCATCACCATACCTCCCAACACTTGTATTTTTAGCTAGAAACACATCTCCCTATCATCCAAACCATCTCTACTCAATCAAAGGCAACTAGGAGACTTGGATTCAAGCTTCAAGGAAAGAGATCAATCTTCAAGGGTTCTCTCTACACTCTATCTTAGTTTATTTGTTTGTAACAGAACATGAGTAGCTAAAATACCCCACTATGGGGTTGATGTTATTTGTTTGATGGATATTTTGGGCTTTGTAAATAAACTCTATGTGTTATATTTATTCTATCTCTATATTTCATTCCATTGCTTGTATTGATTTCCATTATTGATTTGCTTGGATACACCCTCTTTGCATGTTGATTTGGATTACTTAAGTAGGCAATTAGGTTGTCTAATGCTCAATTGAATGGAAGGATTTCCGGAAATCCGGCTCTATAACCATGCCCTTAATCTAATCTTGAATTAGTGGCTTTCACTATACATCCTAGGTTAGCCACTTGTGAGAGAATTAGAAGCCTCCACTATACACCCTAGGTTGGCTACTTTAGTGATTCTACGAGAACTAACCTTCGAGTAGAATTCGGTTGATAACCTAAAGCCTCATCCAATCTCAAATGGGTGGCCTTCACTATTCATCCTAGGTCGGCCACTTGTGAGGGAATTGGAAGCCATCACTATACATCCTAGGATGGCTACATTAGTAATAGGTTAAGCCATAGCTAGATAGAGGAGCATTCATGGAAAAGGTCCCGATTAAGTAACTAGCCATTGTTGGTTGCTTAGGAGGGATTAATCGCTAGTAGGAGGTCTTCACTATACACCCTAGGTTGACCTCTTGCTAGAGATATATACCAACACTATACACCCTAGGTTGGTTACATTTGTCAATACGTGCTTAATTGAGAGTTTGTTGTAATTGCCCCAATATTCACTTACGAGTCCATCAACTCCGTAGTTCCATCATCATTCATTCATCACTCCGTTGTCATCCCATTTTATTTGCTTTCATAGTTTAGTTTATATTGTATTTTCATTCACCATCATTTTACTTTTATGCATACTAGTTATATTAATCCTAATCTTATCACCGCTACCCCGATCTCAGTGGACGACACCCGTGCTTACCGCTTTACTTGTATTTCTACTTGTGAACGCATCGCATAGGTTTTATAAATTGTTTTGACGGACGGTTTTCTGACGGCAAAAACCTTCTCATCATATGTGTAGCAATGTTTTATAAAATGACAAGGAATAATGATACAATTCATCACCCAAAAGAAAGCAAGAATATTTTCTTTATTGAACGTGCATGGTATACAAACACAAATTTCTTTATTTTTGCTCTCAATTCTCTCTAGGGTATGGTCGAGTATTTGTCGTATACCTGTCGAATAGTAGTCTCCTCTTTTCTTTTTCTTTCTTTCTATTTATACATAGTTTTGTAGGTTAAATCAACTGATTCTCCCCTTGATTTTCTCAGTCTCTCCCCTCCTTATCGAGCGGGATTTCTCGTTTAAATGTCATTGTCTTTGAGTTAATAGCCGAATTGAGAATATCTTGGTGGAGATCAGTTTGTTTCTTCTTTGGACTCTATTACTTGTTCTGCATGTAGGTAACGTTTCCAGATATGATCCAGTGTATCTTCGTATCTTCACAGCATGATCCTTTATAGAGGTCGTTGAATATGGCATGGTGTGGTGCATCAACTAGTGAGGTCGATCAGTGTTCCGACCTCGATATCTGAGAAGTTTCATCCAGCTAGGAGCCAGATCTGGCTTCCCTTGACCTTTTCGAAGCTAGGTGCGGCTTCCTCTGAGCTTTCGGAGCTAGGTGCGACTTCCTAGGGACATTCTCATGTGTCAGCGAGGTATAGGTGAGTCTCTGGAGCAATTGCGAGGTGATCTCGACTTCGGGGAATTTCTAGTTTTGGTGATGCGGGCTAAATCTGATCATTCCGAGCTCCATCTCGGATGTTTCCGGAGCCCGTCCTTGTTCCTGGGGTGGTATCGTAGCTCGGCTCTAGATAGAATGGTCTCCTGGTGGAAACTCTCGGGTATGGAGCCAGGTCTGGGAGGTGGAAAATTTTCCTTTGGTCCTTAGCCAATTTTGGCTATTAACACATTTTTCTCAAATGAATGATACGTTAGGATCTTAAATCCTTTTCATGATACTCACAACATCATGTTGGATGTGTAAATCATTTTTCTCAAATGAATGATACGTTAGGACCTTAAATCCTTTTATGATACTCACAACATAAATCATGGGTCAGTTTGATTTTAAGAACTTCTGGTTCTACCATGAACTGTAAGTTCATATATAAAATCCAGAAAACTTCATATTCCAAATGGATTTGAAACCCCAGGTTCCAAATAATGAATTATGGCATTCATATATATAACACTGGATCCAGAACTTCAAGTTCTCATCTGTTTTCCAAACCGTGCCAACTTAAAATATCATAATTCCAGGAACTTTAAGTTCCGGTTAGTCGGTCTAGCCAATGTTTATAAATAAAATGAAGAACAATGAAGAACATATGAACTAAATAAGTGAATAAATTGTAGAGAGAGATGAGAGTAATAACAAATGAATGAACAGAGATTCGAGAGGGAGAGATTACTTTGTGTATTATAATTTGAAAAATTGTGAACATTTTTTAAAGAGCATAATAAATAAATTCGGAACTATAATAGGTTCTGTTAATACAGTTGTATCCAGTCTATGTCGACACAGCCGCAACCAGTTTTATGTATTCCTTATTATTAAATGTGAATATTTAAAAAGTATAGTAAATGAATCCAGAACTATAATAGATTCTGTCAACACAGCCATAGCCAGTCTCTGTCGACACATCCACAATCAATCTTATATATTGCTTATTGTTATTGGGAAAATCTGAAAAGATGACATGTCAGCATAAACGCCGTGTTTCATGGAGATTAAGTGATGACATGTCAATAAATGTTAAACCAACCTAAGACGACCATAATGTGGCTCCTGTAATATCTGGTCAGGGTTACTTAGATGCTTAGGTTGAAAATACTTAGCCAAAGTAATTGAGTTGATAAAAGTAAAAAAAGATGATCGAGGGTACCCGAAATGGTCAGGATTTTGGTTGCCCGACCGGGTTTATATCCCTGGTCGGGGATGAAGGAAATTTGGTCTGGTTTGACAGATGATCGGTTGAGCGACACGTGTACAACTTCGAGACATGCTCAGAATCATGAAACGTCAATAGCATGGAATTCAATGCAATCACAACTAAAATACGTAGGGGAAGAACCTTACTCGAATAAGGTATCTATAAGCATACTCTGGTAAGAAAACAAATCTCCTTAAAGATATCAAAGTCCAGAATAGGCATGAGACCTATTGTATTTAAAACACAGACATTGCAAAACGGGAAAGAAGAACAACGCGACTCCAACAAGTCAGAGTTTTATTAATTTACTACCATCTTTCCTTTAACTTGTACTCCAAGAATTAAGGTTCTATACATGTATAAATAGATCCTAAAAACACCCAAAAAAGGGGTTAACAAATCAATAGATACTCAAGAGAGCGAGAGAGGCTGAATTTGTAACAATTTATTCATAGTGAATTACTTTCTCGCCGTCACCGGCAACTGTGGTTTTTTCCCTTTTGGGTTTTCTACGTAAAATCCTGTTTGCATGATCTCAATTATTTCTTTTTGATTCATTACGCAATTATCAATTCAACATACTTTGTGTGACGTGTGATTGGATTTACATAATCCTAAAAATCACCGTCAAGAATTGGCACTTGAAGGAGGGGGAGTGCTGCTTGATCAACAAAATCTAAGGAAATTTGTGTGACAGTCATATGGTGAATAGTAGAGATGGAAGTCAGTCCCCACATGAAACCGACACCCCACATTGTATCGATGATACTGGCGTAACAAACACCAGCGCTGCTGGAGTAGATTTACCTTTTAAAACTCCGCCCTCCATCGGACAAGATGTACTAACTTCTACATATACCATTACCTGTATCTCCCCGGATGCTTTCCTTTAAGTCCAGGAATCCCAGCGGAGAGTCATCAAAGACGCTGCCAGACAAGGAATCAGCATAACTGTTACCGCCAACTTGACCTCACCATACCAGTTGTCTACACCGGTGGTAGCTCGAGATCCCAAGGTACAGTCTGAAATAGTGGTTCCGACCCCAGGAGCGCCGCAGAAATCTGGTAGAGATAGGTCAGATTGTCATGACAAGAGGGAACATTCCAAGAAGAGAGATGATAGATAAGATGACCAGGATCGTAGAGAGAGTGGGGACCAGAGGAACCAAGAAAGAAAAGAACACAGAGAGCCTATTTTACGGGAAGACGTCGGAAGACACCAGGGGCGAGGGGCGAGGGATGAGTTACGATCCGACCAACATGAATGATGGTCACATGAGGAGATCCCGATTAGCTTTAGCAGATGATGTAGCTCCCCCTATGAGGCGTAGGTAAACTACCCCAGCACCTAAGTACGATGTACGTGACACTCAGATCACGGGGCGAGTATCTAAGAATCCTTATTGCCTCATCATTCATAAAAAATTTGATGAATGCAGCGAGCCGGAAGGAGACCGAAAAGTTCTGTTAAGAAGGATTGAAGCCTTGGAACGGAGGTAAGGTCTCGGGAACCTACTGATTAGTAATTCTAGCAGTCCATTCGCTACCTCCATAAGGCAAGCTCGTTTCTCAAAAAAGTTCAAGATGCCACATGTGGAGCAATTCAAGGCCAACGCTGACCACCAAGAGCACGTTAGAAGATACCAAAGCACAATGGTGCAATATGGATACGATGATGCTCTCTTATGCAGGATGTTCCCCCAAACATTAGGGGATCAGGGGTCTAGATGGTTTGGTGGCCTCGCCAATGGATCAATCCAAAATTTTGAAGAACTGATACAAGCTTTCACTAGGCAATTCATGAGAAACATTCAGCGTAGAAAGTCAATCTCTATTCTTTCGACCTTCAGACAAAGAAAGGACGAGAAATTAAAGGACTACCTCACCAGATTCTCACAAGAGGTCTCGGAGGTGCAGGACCTCAATGACGTCGCGGCAGTATCTGCATTTGTAAACAATTTGCAGCACAACCAGTTGTCGCTCAGCTTCAGGCAAAGAGGACCTACTAAGTATGCAAGTCTAGTGGATGATGTGGGAAGATACGCCATGGCCAAATAGGAGCAGATAGCCCACGGAGGAGAGCTTATACATGGTGGCCGACTGGGAGAGGGTCAAAAATCCAAAGATAATGGTTCAAAGGGGAACGTTAAAGGAGACTAGAAGAACAATTATGGGAAATGTAAAGAAGGCCGCAAGCATGATGATCAGAAAGGCACTAGGACCTTCAAGAGGCAGTACACTAATTATACCCCTCTGGCTTAGAAACAGGAAGAAATCTTGAATGTAATAGAGGATAAAAACCTGTACAAAACGCCCCCGAAGCAGTCAAACTTTGCTAGGAGGGACACTTCCAAGTACTGCCGATTTCATCGCGAGATTGGCCATGAGACTTCCAAGTGTTACCAACTAAGGGATTACATAGAAAAGCTGATTAGGAAAGGGCACCTGAAAGATGTGGTTCTTAAAGGAGGTAATGATAGATAGAATGACCTTGTGAAAAATGACCAAGACAAAAGAGGGAGCCTGAGGGGAAACTCAGATGTTGGGGTTATCAACACCATTTTTTGTTGGCCATGCCCATGAAGAAGTAGTAGGGAGAGAATGACTGAAGTCTGTAAGGTAATAGATGGCCAGAAGAACCTAGAAGTAAACTCAGTAGGTCCCGACCAGAAGTCACTTAAGCAAGGTTGGGACCTGATCATTTTTTCAGAGGCAAATGCGTACGAACTGGAAATAAGGCCAAACAACGCTATTGTAGTGTCAGTTCGCATCGGTCATAGAGAAGTAATGAGAGTGCTGATCGATAATGGAAGTTCAGTGAACATCATAAGTATTGGGGTATTCAATCAATTAGGGCTACAGAGGAAGGATCTGCAACCGCTGATGATTCCGCTCAGAGGATTTGGTGGAGCGGAAGTAAGATCATTAGGGACGCAAACTGCCGGTTGAGATAGGAAGCTTCCCATGTCAGAAGACGGTGTTACTCGACTTTGTAGTTGTTGACACTGAGAACTGGCCCTATAATGCCTTGTTAGGAAGATCATTCCTGAACAAAACAATGGCAGTCACGGCCACTTATGCCCTGACCGTCAAATTCCCGACCGAAGCTGGGGTCGGGGTCGGGGGTCATGAAAGGCTCACAGGAATGGGCAAGGAAAGCCAATCTGGTGGTCAATAGAGAAAAAGATAAGCCGAATATAATGCAAATAGATCTTCCCGAGCAGAAAAACTGCCTGAAGAAGGATGAGGAAGAAGAGAAGGCTGAAACGCCAACTCGGTTCGACCTGGACCCAAAAGAGACGTCTTCGGAACATGGGAAAGACTAGAAAAGTAAGCCAACTAATGGTGCGGCAATAAATGACAAAAACCCCGAGCAGACTGTGAAGCTAGGGGCATAGTTGACAAAACAGGTACAAAACAAGCTAGTCAACCTGTTAAAAGAATATAAGGACGTGTTTGCTTGGAAGCATGAAGATATGCCCGGGATCGATGCCAAAATAATTTTGCATGCTCAGGTAGTTGACCCCGAGCGCAAGACGGTTATCCAGAAGAGGCGACGATTCAACCCCGAGAGAAGCCAAGCAATCAAAGAAGAAGTCCATAAGCGATTGCCATCAGAATAGATCAAGGAAGTGCAATACCCCGAGTGGGTTGTAGGGAAAAATCGATATAAAACGCAGCGGAAGAAACGAAAAATAGATTTCGTATGGTTTTAAAAATTTTCTCAAAGTTGAACCTTAACCTTTTAATTAATTAAACTCAAATATATACGGTTAGAGTTAAATACCTCTTGACGCGTGATCCGATTGACTTACGTCGATTGGTAATCCGCAAAATCTTTTCCGATGCACGTGGACAGTACCCGCATGAACAGTGATCGTGAACAATACCGCATGAACAATGATCGTGAACAGTACCTCGCCGTGAACAGTGATCGTGAACAGTACCGCGAGATCTTCCAATCCGAACACGTACGTGAATCACCTATGAGCGTGGTCTCCCTTTTTCTTTGAATTGCAAACCTGAGAATGGATGAACAAAGTTTTCTTTTTCTTTTGTTAGTCACAAAACAATCAAAAGAAGACAAAAATTATTCCGGTCACTTTTGAGTTCTCAATCTAATGATCGAAAATCGCGTGAACCTAATTCGATGTTGTACACACAAGCTTATTGATGAACAAGCAATCAGTGTACTATCAAAGAATAATCTCTTCTCTCTTTTATGTTTAGTAGAATAAAAATTATCCTTTTCTATGAATTGAGAAGAAGAAAAAAAATTGAATCATTCAATCAACTATCGTGGCTGAATTCTATATGTGGTATTATATAGGTGGCTGAAATTTTACTTCCTCTTCTATTTAGAATTGCCGAAATCTTCCTCTAAATAGACTAGGGTTCCCACAAATCACATACCAAAAAGAGTTTGTATTGCACCCTAATTTCCATCAACCATTAGACTTCAAAACCTAATCCAATTCATAGATATTTTTATTCTTTTATTGACTAAATAAAAAGACTTCTTATTTGATTAAATAAATAAAATTAATTATTTATTTTCTTATCAAACAAGTCTTTTACTTTTAATATACTACTACCAATAGTATAACTTTAGGAAATATATTTCCTGATCAGAAAAAGATTTGTTTCTTAATTAAACAATTAATTAATAAATTAACTAATTCTTATTTAATTAAAACAATGAAATAAAATAATATATTAGGTTAATATATACACCTTGCCGCCCCACTTATATAAATGGGCCATATATTATTTTCTTATTTCATTTAATCCATTGGACTTTAAATAAAAGCCCACATGTGAACCAGACTCATTCTTACTAAAAGAAACAAGCCCACCTGTCTCCTTTTAATATATTAATATAATAGTGCAACCCATTAATTAAATAATAGTCATATTATATTCTTGATATATTAAAAACAATTCTAGATGGACCCTTAAATCGGCCCGGTAGAATATCTCAAGTGATCCATGCAAATACATGTGGATTGGGGATCTTGGCGGGCTATCTAAATTTAAGCTTCAATAGACACAACCTAATCACAATCAACAAATGATTCACTTAGGTCCAATCTATTAATTTTAACTCATTCCACTAAAGAGCTAAAATTGAACTCTTAAATAAAGATAGAATAAGGAGATGTTTCTCATTCATACCCTAGACAATCTTATAAGAGATGATGTATCCTCGTGAATAATATCAGTAATCGCCAAGAGCTCATAGACCGCCTATAGCTCTCCAAGTTACCATATTTCCTCATATGACCACATTTCGAACTTGGATACTTTGACTTGTCCATAATCCATGTTTTCAATAATCATTATTGAAAACTCAACGTTGAGATTTAATATCCAATACCTCAAAACATCCATATGATGATATTATACTCTCATTTAATAAATGGAGCCATGATGTCCATATCTATAAATGAAGTACTCTATCGATTAACAAATGTATACCACCAAACTATCGAGGATAGACTATGCTATATAATCGCACTCATTGATAGCTCTAATGATAACACTTGCAACCATAAGTCCATCATTTATCTCAGGATTAAGATAGACTCTCCGATTGTCCTCTTTAATGAAAAGACTTATATCTAGTGACGGTTCTAGATAAAGTATTTCATTGTGATCTAGTTCAATGCACCTAGTGCACTAGATTCTTTTCCTTGAAAACATTTCGATGATTTTAGACTCATCATATTCATTTGATCCCACTCAAATGCTAGTAAAAGAATTCTACAACCTTAACAAGATAGAGGTGCCCAACCTTTAACTTAAGTTGTGAACGTTATTCAAGACTAACTAAAGAATTGTGTCTACCTCATACATATCCGGATGTATGAACAATTCTTCATGTCTCATAGTCTTTTGACCTTATGATTATTTACCTTGACAATTATAATAATAAATGCTATAAGTAATTGTAAGAATCAGAATTCACTTTATTAATATGAGAAGATTGTCAATTACAATATTACACTATTGCCATTGAGCATAATCCTAACAATCTCCCACTTGCTCTATAGCAAGTGTATCATATCTCTCATTCCCATGTTCTCTAGATGTCCATCAAAGCTCTTCTGAGGTAGAGCCTTTGTGAAAGGATCCGCTAGATTTTCTGCTGACGCTATTTTGGTGATCGTCACGTCTCCCTTATGAACAATTTCCCTCAAAAGGTGATACTTCCTTTCAATGTGTTTACCTCTCTTATGACTTCTTGGTTCTTTCGAATTAGCCACTGCACCACTGTTGTCACAGTGTATAGTGATCTGCTTATTCGCACTAGGAACCACTTCTAAGTCAATCAAGAATTGGCGGAGCGAAACAGCCTCTTTGGCAGCTTCGCATGCAGCAACATACTCAGCTTCCATGGTGGAATCAGCAATACAAGATTGCTTGATACTCCTCCATATGACTGCTCCTCCTCCATATGACTGCTCCTCCTCCAATGGTAAACACAGATCCTAATGTGGATTTTCTGGAGTCAGAATCCGACTGGAAATCAGAATTTGTATACCACACGGGAATTAAATCCCCTCCAGAGTATACAAGCATATAATCTCTAGTTCTTTTGAGATACTTAAAAATATGCTTGACTGCCGTCCAATAATCAAGACCAGGTTTCAATTGAAACCTTATAACTATGCCAACAGCAAAACAGATATCTGGTCTAGTATAGAGCATTGCATAAATGAGACTTCCAACTGCCGAGGCATATGGAACTCTACTCATGAATTGCTCTTCATGCACATTCTTAGGTGCTTGACCCTTAGAAAGTTTGATTCCATGTCTAAAAGGTAACATACCTTTCTTGGAATCTTGCATGGTGAATCTAGACAAGATTTTATCAATGTATGAAGCTTGGGATAATGCAATCGTTCTATTCTTTCTATCCCTTATTACTTGGATACCAAGAATATAACTTGCTTCTCCTAAGTCCTTCATATCAAATTGTTTTGCTAACCATTCTTTCACTGATGTCAATACACCTACATCGTTTCCAATGAGTAGTATATCATCAACATAAAGAATGAGGAAAACCAACTTGTCGCCTTTAATCCTCTTGTATACACAAGGTTCGTCAGGGTTTTGAATAAATCCAAAACCCTTTACAGCTTGATCGAACCTTATGTTCCAGGATCTGGATGTTTGCTTTAGTCCATATATGGACTTTTGCAACTTGCATACTCTTTCTTCTTGGCCTTTTTCAATGAATCCCTCTGGTTGCATCATGTAGATGCTCTCGTCAAGTCTTACATTAAGGAAAGCTGTCTTGACGTCCATTTGCCAAATCTCTAGGTCTAGAGATGCTGCAATGGATAAGAGTATCCTAATGGATTTAAGCATGGCCACAGGTGAGAAGGTTTCCTCGTAATCGATACCTTCTTTCTGTGTATAACCTTTAGCTACTAGTCTAGCTTTAAAGGTTTCCACCTTACCATCCATACCTCTCTTCCTCTTGTATACCCACTTGCACCCAATGGGTTTTATCCCTTTAGGCAAGTCTACAAGGGACCAGACTTTGTTATTGAACATCGATTCAATCTCGGATTTCATTTCCTTTTGCCAATGACGACAATCAACATCCTCCATAGCTTCCTTGTACGTGTAGAGATCATCGCCGTCCGGGAGATTCTCAACAGATTCTATTAGACCGATATATCTTTCGGGTTGTGTTCTAACCCTCCCACTATGACGAGGAATGGTAGGTTGTTGATCTTGTGTTGGAGTGGAACTTACAATTGGGCTGGGTTGTGAAACCTCTTGTGGAATTGTATCTCCTGACATCTCATTCAGGACAATTCTACTTTTGGGCACAAAATTATTCATATAGTCCTTTTCTAGAAATGAAGCATTTGTTGAAACAAATACTTTTAGTTCAGAAGGACTATAGAAATAATATCCTTTAGTTCCTTTTGGATACCCCACAAATATAAATGTTTCCGAACGAGACTCCATCTTTTCTGTCTTTCCTTTCAACACATGTGCAGGACAACCAAATATCCTCATGTGTTGTAAACTAGGCTTTCGCCCAGTCCACAATTCATGTGGCGTTTTAGGGACAGATTTAGATGGTACATCGTTTAGATAATATATTGCTGTTCGTAGAGCATATCCCCAAAAAGAAATAGGAAGTGTTGTATAACTCAACATTGATCTAACCATCTCTTAAAGAGTCCTATTTCTCCTTTCTGCTACCCCATTTTGTTGAGATGTACCTGGTGCAGTAAAGCTGAGAAACTATCCCATTATCAATAAGATATTGCTGAAACTCTCCAGATAGATATTCTCCACCATAATCAGATCTCAAGATTTTTATATGTTTCTCAAGCTGATTTTCTACTTCAGCTTTGAATGCTTTGAACATATCAAACGCATCTGACTTATGTTTCATGAGATACACGTAACCAAATCTTGAGTAATCATCTGTGAAGGTGGTGAAGTACTCATATCAACCTCTAGCTTGAATGCTCATAGGACCACATACATCAGTGTGTACTAGTCCTAAACATTCAGTGGCTCTTGCACCTTTGGTATTGAACGGCCTTTTGGTCATTTTATCTTCCAAACAAGATTCACAAGTTGGTAGATCATCAACCTTTAAGTCACTTAAAGGTCCGTCACATACCAATCTTTTAATCCTATTAAGGTTAATGTGACCTAGGCGTAAATGCCAAAGATAGGTTTCATCTTTTGATAATTTTACTCTTTTATGATTAGGTTCCGTTATTTCTGTGTCTAACGAGTGAGAGATATTTCTATGCAAAAAGAATAAACCGTTTTCCAATGTACCTTTGCAAACAACTTTGTCATTCGTACTAATAATAAAAGTTTTATTAAAAGTAACCGAATATCCAAACTTATTTAAACAAGAAACTGAAATTAAATTCCTCTCGAATTGAGGTACATAATAAACGTCTATTAAATCTAAATGCCTACTAGAATCTAAAATAACTCTAATATCTCCCATTGCACTTGCAGACACTAACGTTCCGTTGCCCAAGCGCAAATTGACTTCATCTTCATTCAACCTTCTCTTTTCCTGAAACCCCTGCAAGGAATAACAAACATGATTAGTGGCTCCAGAGTCTATGATCCAAGAATCAGTAGAATCTGCCAGAAAACATGTTTCTAGATAATTAACATTACCTTATTCCTTCTTTTTCTGGGACTTTGGGCAATCTCTTTTCCAATGTCCCTTTTCACCACAAAGGAAGCATTTCCCTTTGATCTTGGTTACTTTCTTGGTTTCCTTCTTGGTAGGCCCAAGTTGCTTTTTCTTCTGTTGTTTCTTGACCTTCTTACGGGTCTTAACAGTAGCAACTTTACCAACCAAATGAATCTCTTGACCTTTGTTTTTCACAAGGTTCTTTTCAGTGCTTTGAACATCTTGCATCAGGCCCTGCAAGGTGTATTCCTTTTGGTTCAAGGTGTAGTCCAACTTGAAGTGATCAAAGGAATCTGACAGTGATTTAACTACCATATCAATTTTGGTCTCACCATTAATCTCAGCACCATTTAGTTCAGCAATATTGAGATGTGCTATGACTTTCATCATGTGATCTTTCACAGATTGTCCAGGTTTCATCCTAAGATTCATAAAAGCAGTCACTGCCTCTCTCTTAGTCGTCCTAGACCTCATAGCAAATATTTCCTCTAGAGACATCATTATATCAGCAGCGGACTCCATTCCTTCATGTTGCTGTTGCAATACGGCGGAGATAGTGGCTATAATGTAACATTTTGCCATATCATCAGAAGTCTTCCACTGCTCATACTCATCTCTTTGCATCACATTAGATTCATTATTAGGAAGGGGTGGTTTAGGAGTGGTCAGAACAAACTTATGTTTTTCACTTTGCAGCAACAACCCAATTTCCATTCCATGTTACGTAGTTATCTCCAGTTAAGGTGTTATCTTTCAGGATGTTCATAAGTGATGGGGTCATGATTTCTAATTAAAACAAAAACATATATAAGTAAATAATCATGATAATAGCACTTTTAAAAATTTATCTTGAATTAAAATAAATAATTCAATCATAAAAATTCAACGGTGATCCAACACCCATAAATATTACGCCTCCTTTGGGAGTTCGCACTATTTACTAGTTAGACTAGGTCCCACCTAATTGTTAACATAACAACCAGCGTTTTTTAATTTTAGCCTTGTAATTTTTATTAGCAAGAACTCTTGGGAGGATATTAATAAAATTACATTGAGTGTGTTACCAAGATATCGACCCTCAATTTTCTCTCACGAAAATCCCTCCTTGGGGAGTAGATTTTGTTTAAGTCAATTGTCTAGTCTATCCTTGTAAGGAAGTATATTGTTAAATTCCATTTATGGATGCCCCTTGGGGGGATTACCAAAAATAATAAAACTCAACTAATCTTGGAGGCCATAGGCGTTCTTGCACACCTTCTCCCACTCAATTATTTAAGGCGTGTGATTAAATCCCAAAGAATGATTTTTACCAAGTTATCTAGATGCCAATTAGATACCTAAATCATTCAATGCATGTTCATACCAAAAGAGATATATGAGTGGCACTCCTATTCTAAAATGTCATGGTATCATACAACAACAAATATTGTAATATTTAAGCAAAAATTAAATAGCAACAATTTTGGCCCATCCTAGAAAAGCAAGTAAATTACAATTGTTAGGAATACAAGATCTTCAGGTGGCCATCAACCATACGCTCATCCCTCTGCCTCCTCCCATGGACGTGCACAGCCCAAATCCCCACAAAGGGGCTGCCTTGCGCAGCCCATAAGGCCACACAAGGCTGCCGTGCGCAGCCCACCAAGGATTGGGCTTGCCATGCGCAGCCCAATCCAGTCCTAGGGTGCGCACGGTGCTCGTTCTCGGTTCCGGTTGCTTCGTTTTTATTCATGTCTTCGAATTTTCAATACCCGAATACATTACATCATATTACGAACAAATTACTACAGCAATTTTTTTTTTACTGCAGTAAGATTTACAAAAAAAAATACTGCACCTGATTACAAAAAAAAAATACTGCACTTATTTTACATACAAAAAAAAATAAAACCCTAGCAACTACCAAGAAGGAATTATGGCGATAATAGACCACCCTTCTTGTTACAAATCCGAAACAAAAATTACATTGAAATTCTAGGACCAAAATTGAGCAATAACAATTCACTTTATAAAACATATATAAATCCATACATTCAACATGTAATTATATATGCGAATACCTAGAGTGCCATCTCTTTCTAAAACATGTATAATCACAATAAAAAAGAAATAGATTCACGTATATATACATTAATTAATTAAAAGGTACAACCTGGCTCTGATACCAATTGTAGGGAAAAATCGATATAAAACGCAGTGGAAGAAACGAAAAATAGATTTCATATGGTTTTAAATTTTTCTCAAAGTTGAACCTTAACCTTTTAATTAATTAAACTCAAATATATACGGTTAGAGTTAAATACCTCTTGACGCGTGATCCGATTGACTTACGTCGATTGGTAATCCGCAAAATCTTTTCTGATGCCTGTGAACAGTACCCCCCCACCCCACCCCCCCCCCCCCCCCCCCCGTGAACAGTACCGCGAGATCTTCCAATCCGAACACGTACGTGAATCACCTAGGAGCGTGGTCTCCCTTTTTCTTTGAATTGCAAACCTGAGAATGGATGAACAAAGTTTTCTTTTTCTTTTGTTAGTCACAAAACAATCAAAAGAAGACAAAAATTATTCCGGTCACTTTTGAGTTCTCAATCTAATGATCGAAACTCGCGTGAACCTAATTCGATGTTGTACACACAAGCTTATTGATGAACAAGCAATCAGTGTACTAACAAAGAATAATCTCTTCTCTCTTTTATGTTTAGTAGAATAAAAATTATCCTTTTCTATGAATTGAGAAGAAGAAGAAAAATTGAATCATTCAATCAACTATGGTGGCCGAATTCTATATGTGGAATTATATAAGTGGCCGAAATTTTGCTTCCTATTCTATTTAGGATTGCCGAAATCTTCCTCTAAATGGACTAGGGTTGCTGCAAATCACTTACCAAAAAGAGTTTGTGTTGCACCCTAATTCCATCAACCTTTAGACTTCAAAACCTAATCCAACTCATAGATATTTTTATTCTTTTATTGACTAAATAAAAAGACTTCTTATTTGATTAAATAAATAAAATTAATTATTCATTTTCTTATCAAACAAGTCTTTTACTTTTAATATACTACTACCAATAGTATAACTTTAGGAAATATATTTCCTGATCAGAAAAAGATTTGTTTCTTAATTAAACAATTAATTAATAAATTAACTAATTCTTATTTAATTAAAACAATGAAACAAAATAATATATTAGGTTAATATATACACCTTGCCGCCCCACTTATATAAATGGGCCATATATTATTTTCTTATTTCATTTAATCCATTGGACTTTAAATAAAAGCCCACATGTGAACCAGACCCATTCTTACTAAAAGAAACAAGCCCACATGTCTCCTTTTAATATATTAATATAATAGTGCAGCCCATTAATTAAATAATAGACATATTATATTCTTGATATATTAAAAACAATTCTAGATGGACCCTTAAATCGGCCCAGTAGAATATATCAAGTGATCCATGCAAATACGTGTGAATTGGGGATCTTGGCGGGCTATCTAAATTTAAGCTTCAAAAGACACAACCTAATCACAATCAACAAATGATTCACTTAGGTCCAATCTATTAATTTTAACTCATTCCACTAAAGAGCTAAAATTGAACTCTTAAATAAAGATAGAATATGGAGATGTTTCTCATTCATACACTAGACAATCTTATAGGAGATGGTGTATCCTCGTGAATAATATCAGTAATCGCCAAGAGCTCATAGACCGCATATAGCTCTCCAAGTTACCATATTTCCTCATATGACCACATTTCGAACTTGGATACTTTGACTTGTCCAGAAGCCATGTTTTCAATAATCATTATTGAAAACTCAAAGTTGAGATTTAATATCCAATACCTCAAAACATCCATATGATGATATTATACTCTCATTTATTAAATGGAGCCACGATGTCCATATCTATAAATGAAATCCTCTATCGATTAGCAAATGTATACCACCAAACTATCGAGGATAGACTATGCTATATAATCGTACTCATTGATAGCTCTAATGATAACACTTGCAACCATAAGTCCATCATTTATCTCAGGATTAAGATAGACTCTCCGATTGTCCTCTTTAATGAAAAGACTTATATCTAGTAACGGTTCTAGATAAAGTATTTCATTGTGATCCAGTTCAATGCACCTAGTGCTCTAGATTCTTTTACTCGAAAACCTTTCGATGATTTTAGACTCATCATATTCATTTGATCCCACTCAAATGCTAGTAAAAGAATTCTACAACTTTAACAAGATAGAGGTGCCCAACCTTCAACTTAAGTTGTGAACGTTATTCAAGACTAACTAAAGAATTGTGTCTACCTCATACATATCCGGATGTATGAACAATTCTTCATGTCTCATAGTCTTTGGACCTTATGATTATTTACCTTGACAATTATAATAATAAATGCTATAAGTAATTGTAAGAATCAGAATTCACTTTATTAATATGAGAAGATTGTCAATTACAATATTACACTCTTGCCATTGAGCATAATCCTAACATGGGTTGCCAATGATGTACTTGTAAAGAAGAAAAATGGGCAGTGGAAAATGTGTCTGGACTTCACAAACCTAAACAAAGCATGCCCAAAAGACATCATCCCTCTGCCTTGAATAGACTAGTTGTTTGATGCGACTGCGGGGCATGAACTACTGAGTTTCATGGATGCTTATTTGGGTTACAACCAGATCAAGATGTTCTGCCTTGACGAAGAAAAAACCACATTCACAACAGATCAGGTTTTTTACTGTTACAAAGTAATGCCTTTTGGCCTAAAAATGCTGGGGCAACTTACCAAAGATTGGTAAACAAGATGTTCGTCCGACAAATCGGCAGAAACATGGAGGTCTATATAGATCACATGCTGACAAAAAGCATCACAGCAAAAAAACATGCAACCGATCTGGAAGAAATGTTTGGGGTACTGATGAGGTATAGGATGAAGCTCAACCCTAATGAGTGTGTTTTTGGGGTACCGTCATGAAAGTTCCTTAGGTTTCAAGTACACTAGAGAAAGATCGAGGTGAATTCGGAGAAGATAAGGGCCCTAGAGAAGATGAGGTCCCCAGTTACCCTGAAAGACATGCAAATGTTAACAGGCTGCGTAGCCACGTTAAACCGATTCATTAGTAAATCACCGGATAGGTGCTTACGCTTTTTCAGAGCAATAAGGAAGGGCAAAGGAGTGGAATGGAATGAAGAGTGTGAACAAGCCTTCCAGAAGATTAAAGAGTATCTAGGCAAGGCTCATATCTTGTCAAAGCCCTTAGACGGGGAAACATTGTATTTGTACATGTCGATTACAACTGTGGCCATGAGGTCGGTACTGGTCAGACTAGATGAAGGAGTACAAAAACCAGTGTATTAAACCAGTAAGGCCTTGCTGCCAGCAGAAACGAGGTACTCGGCAGCCGAGTAGATGGCGTTACTTTCAGACCCACAAGATAAGGGTGTATACGGACTGTCCGTTAAAGTAGATCCTATCTAAACTAGAAGTGTCAGAAAGGTTAACAAAGTGGGCAGTCAAGCTAAGTGAATTTGATATCACTTACCTTCCAAGGGCAATGATAAAAGGCTAGGCAGTGGCAGATCTGATCGATGAGTTCACCGAGCCAAATAGTGAAGTGATAAATGCTAGAAGATAAAGAGAAGATGATTTTTTAGCTGGAAACTACACATTGATGGGTCGTCAAACACGCACGGCAGCGGGGCGGGCATAGTGGTGTCCACCCTAGAAGGGGACCAAGTAGAATGTGTCCTCTGATTTGACTTTAAAGCTACCAACAACATGGCCGAATATGAGGCATTGTTGGCAGGACTCAGGGTTTGTACGACATTTGGAGCAGATGAAGTAGAGATAATCAGTGACTCATAAGTCGTAGTCAACCAGGTTTTAGATGAGTACCAGGCAAAGGACAACAACATGTTGGCTTACCTGGAAATAGCTAAGGCACTTGTCGAGAGATTCAAAACTTACAGAATCACTCAGATCCCGAGAGAGAAAAATGAGAAAGCTGACGCTCTATCAAGATTGGCATCGACAACCATTAGTAACTAGTCCAAAACGATCCCAGTGGCCCATCTTAAGAAGCCCAATATCAAAGAGAAGGAAAATATAATAGTTGAAATTATTGAAGAATGGCAGATTACCTAGATGACCATGATCAGAGAGTACCAAGAAGGTGGCAAGCGTCCTGAAGATATGGTAGAAGCAAAGCGTATCAGTTATAGGGAAGCCCAATATTCAATTATCGGAGGGGAGCTCTATAAAAAGGGATTTTCAAAGGCCCTCCAAAGATGTGTCAGTCAGGCTGAGGGAGATAAGATTCTAGCAAGTGTACATAGAGGTGTATGTGGGAACCATACGGGGGGAAAACGTTTGGCACATGAAACCCTCATACAAGGTTTTTATTGGCCAACCATGTTCCAGGATGCACAATCAATGGCTGAGAAGTGTGGTACTTGTCAAAAGATTGCAAATGACATCATACAGCCACCTGAGCATTTGAATAATCTGACCTCACCCTGGCCATTAGCAATATAGGGACTAAATCTGATTGGCCTAATGCCGATAGTGACCAAAAGAGGTGCAAAGCATGCCATAATAGCGGTAGACTACTTCACAAAATGGGCAGAAGCAGAAGCATTGATACATATAACCGAGGCTAATACTACCAGCTTTGTGAAGAAGAATATCAGTTACCGATTTGGAATCCCAGATACGATCATCACTAATAACGAGACCCAATTCGATAGTGACAACTTCAGGGAAATGTGCCAAAAGTACCATATCAAGAACTACTATGGCAAGCTGGCGCATCCCCTAACCAATGGACAGAATGACGTTGTTAACATGATCATCATGCACACCTTGAAGGCGAAGCTTGATAACAGGAAAGGAAACTAGGCACACAAGTTGCACGAGGTGCTCTGGGCATACCGGACAACTCAAAGAACGTCAACAAGAGAAACACCTTATTCCTTGGCATTTGGGACTGAGGCAGTCATCCTTGTTGAAATAACTCACGCTTCCTTCAGAGTCCAGCTATACTAGCCTAATGCAAACGTAGGGACTCTAGAACAGAACCTGGATGAATTGGAAGAGAAAAGGGATATTGCGAGAGTGAGAAATGTAGCCTATCAACAACGGATATCTAGATACTACAACTCGCATGTCCAGATAAAAAAATTCCAGCTCGGAGATCTAGTTCTCAAAAGAGTATCCCCAAACACAAAGGAGAAGGCATCTGGATCTCTGGCGGATAAGTGGGAGAGACCGTATCATGTGGTCGGATTAGATGGACATAGAGCATATCGCCTAACCCGACCAGAAGGGGGAGAGTTGCTCAGGCGTTGTAAGGCTCAATATTTGAAGATATTGTACCCTTGATGGGTTTCTTTTTCTGCTTTCTTTCTGTTTATTTAGATATTTTGTTAGGATTAGAACTACTACAGTTTTCGTTTATTCCTGACCAGTTGTTGCTTTCTATAGTTTTGATTGGAGTTATCAGTAAAAGCCTTTCAATGAAAGAATAGTTCAAGGAAAAAGTGTTCAAATATTGCTTTGGTTTACAAAAGCAACTTGTAGCACCTAAAATCATTAACGATAAGGTGCTCGAGGGGCCCAATGATGGGTCTAAAAGCATGCGTCGTAAAGACAATGCACATTCACCGAAACTAACTAAGTGTATATAAACACTGTTAGAGCACCTTCAGGTCATAGATACCTGATGGGATGCGTAGAAAGTTGGATGGGAAAGTCCCAGTCTCGTACTTGAACTCCGTGTAGGGAAATATCGATATAAAACGCAGCAGAAGAAATGAAAAATAGATTTCGTATGGTTTTAAAATTTTTCTCAAAGTTGAACCTTAACCTTTTAATTAATTAAACTCAAATATATACGGTTAGAGTTAAATACCTCTTGACGCGTGATCCGATTGACTTACGTCGATTGGTAATCCGTAAAATCTTTTCCGATGCCTGTGAACAGTACCCGCGTGAACAGTACCCGCGTGAACAGTGATCGTGAACAGTACCCCCGCCGTGAACAGTGATCGTGAACAGTACCGCGAGATCTTCCAATCCGAACACGTACGTGAATCACCTAGGAGCGTGGTCTCCCTTTTTCTTTGAATTGCAAACCTGAGAATGGATGAACAAAGTTTTCTTTTTCTTTTGTTAGTCACAAAACAATCAAAAGAAGACAAAAATTATTCCGATCACTTTTGAGTTCTCAATCTAATGATCGAAACTCGCATGAACCTAATTCGATGTTGTACACACAAGCTTATTGATGAACAAGCAATCAGTGTACTATCAAAGAATAATCTCTTCTCTCTTTTATGTTTAGTAGAATAAAAATTATCCTTTTCTATGAATTGAGAAAAAGAAAAAAAATTGAATCATTCAATCAACTATCGTGGCTGAATTCTATATGTGGTATTATATAGGTGGCCGAAATTTTACTTCCTCTTCTATTTAGGATTGCCGAAATCTTCCTCTAAATAGACTAGGGTTCCCGCAAATCACATACCAAAAAGAGTTTGTGTTGCACCCTAATTTCCATCAACCTTTAGACTTCAAAACCTAATCCAACTCATAGATATTTTTATTCTTTTATTGACTAAATAAAAAGACTTCTTATTTGATTAAATAAATAAAATTAATTATTTATTTTCTTATCAAACAAGTCTTTTACTTTTAATATACTACTACCAATAGTATAACTTTAGGAAATATATTTCCTGATCAGAAAAAGATTTGTTTCTTAATTAAACAATTAATTAATAAATTAACTAATTCTTATTTAATTAAAACAATGAAATAAAATAATATATTAGGTTAATATATACACCTTGCCGCCCCACTTATATAAATGGGCCATATATTATTTTCTTATTTCATTTAATCCATTGGACTTTAAATAAAAGCCCACATATGAACCAGACCCATTCTTACTAAAAGAAACAAGCCCACCTGTCTCCTTTTAATATATTAATATAATAGTGCAACCCATTAATTAAATAATAGTCATATTATATTCTTGATATATTAAAAATAATTCTAGATGGACCCTTAAATCGGCCCGGTAGAATATATCAAGTGATCCATGCAAATACGTGTGGATTAGGGATCTTGGCGGGCTATCTAAATTTAAGCTTCAATAGACACAACCTAATCACAATCAACAAATGATTCACTTATGTCAAATCTATTAATTTTAACTCATTCCACTAAAGAGCTAAAATTGAACTCTTAAATAAAGATAGAATAAGGAGATGTTTCTCATTCATACCCTAGACAATCTTATAAGAGATGATGTATCCTCGTGAATAATATCAGTAATCGCCAAGAGCTCATAGACCGCCTATAGCTCTCCAAGTTACCATATTTCCTCATATTACCACATTTCGAACTTGGATACTTTGACTTGTCCAGAATCCATGTTTTCAATAATCATTATTGAAAACTCAACGTTGAGATTTAATATTCAATACCTCAAAACATCCATATGATGATATTATAATCTCATTTACTAAATGGAGCCACGATGTCCATATCTATAAATGAAGTCCTCTATCGATTAACAAATGTATACCACCAAACTATCGAGGATAGACTATGCTATATAATCGTACTCATTGATAGCTCTAATGATAACACTTGCAACCATAAGTCCATCATTTATCTCAGGATTAAGATAGACTCTCCGATTGTCCTCTTTAATGAAAAGACTTATATCTAGTGACGGTTCTAGATAAAGTATTTCATTATGATCTAGTTCAATGCACCTAGTGCACTAGATTCTTTTCCTTGAAAACATTTCGATGATTTTAGACTCATCATATTCATTTGATCCCACTCAAATGCTAGTAAAAGAATTCTACAACTTTAACAAGAATGAGGTGCCCAACCTTCAACTTAAGTTGTGAACGTTATTCAAGACTAACTAAAGAATTGTGTCTACCTCATACATATCCGGATGTATGAACAATTCTTCATGTCTCATAGTCTTTTGACCTTATGATTATTTACCTTGACAATTATAATAATAAATGCTATAAGTAATTGTAAGAATCAGAATTCACTTTATTAATATGAGAAGATTGTCAATTACAATATTACACTCTTGCCATTGAGCATAATCCTAACAATCTCCCACTTGCTCTATAGCAAGTGTGTCATATCTCTCATTCCAATGTTCTCTAGATGTCCATCAAAGCTCTTCTGAGGTAGAGCCTTTGTGAAAGGATCCGCTAGATTTTCTGCTGACGCAATTTTGGTGATCGTCACGTCTCCCCTATGAACAATTTCCCTCAAAAGGTGATACTTCCTTTCAATGTGTTTACCTCTCTTATGACTTCTTGGTTCTTTCGAATTAGCCACTGCACCACTGTTGTCACAGCGTATAGTGATCTGCTTATTCGCACTAGGAACCACTTCTAAGTCAATCAAGAATTGGCGGATCGAAACAGCCTCTTTGGCAGTTTCGCATGCAGCAACATACTCAGCTTCCATGGTGGAATCAGCAATACAAGATTGCTTGATACTCCTCCATATGACTGCTCCTCCTCCAATGGTAAACACAGATCCTAATGTGGATTTTCTGGAGTCAAAATCCTATTGGAAATCAGAATCTGTATACCCAACGGGAATTAAATCCCCTCCAGAGTATACAAGTATATAATCTCTAGTTCTCTTGAGATACTTGAAAATATGCTTGACTGCCGTCCAATGGTCAGGACCAGGTTTCGATTGAAAACTGCTAACTATGCCAACAGCAAAACAAATATCTGGTATAGTACAGAGCATTGCATAAATGAGACTTCCAACTGCCGAGGCATATGGAACTCTACTCATGAATTGCTCGTTCATGCACATTTTTAGGTGCTTGACCCTTAGAAAGTTTGATTCCATGTCTAAAAGGTAACATACCTTTCTTGGAATCTTGCATGGTGAATCTAGACAAGATTTTATCAATGTATGAAGCTTGGGATAATGCAATCGTTCTATTCTTTCTATCCCTTATTACTTGGATACCAAGAATATAACTTGCTTCTCCTAAGTCCTTCATATCAAATTGTTTTGCTAACCATTCTTTCACTGATGTCAATACACCTACATCGTTTCCAATGAGTAGTATATCATCAATATAAAGAATGAGGAAAACCAACTTGTCGCCTTTGATCCTCTTGTATACACAAGGTTCGTCAGGGTTTTGAATAAATCCAAAACCCTTTACAGCTTGATCGAACCTTATGTTCCAGGATCTGGATGCTTGCTTTAGTCCATATATGGACTTTTGCAACTTGCTTACTCTTTCTTCTTGGCCTTTTTCAATGAATCCCTCTGCTTGCATCATGTAGATGCTCTCGTCAAGACTTCCATTAAGGAAAGCTGTCTTGACGTCCATTTGCCAAATCTCTAGGTCTAGAGATGCTGCAAAGGATAAGAGTATCCTAATGGATTTAAGCATGGCCACAGGTGAGAAGGTTTCCTCGTAATCGATACCTTCTTTCTGTGTATAACCTTTAGCTACTAGTCTAGCTTTAAAGGTTTCCACCTTACCATCCATACCTCTTTTCCTCTTGTATACCCACTTGCACCCAATGGGTTTTATCCCTTTAGGCAAGTCTACAAGGGACCATACTTTGTTATTGAACATCGATTCAATCTCGGATTGCATTGCCTTTTGCCAATGGCGACAATCAACATCCTCCATAGCTTCCTTGTACGTGTAGGGATCATCGTCGTCAGGGAGATTCTCAACGATTCTCCTAGACCGATATATCTTTCGGGTTGTGTTCTAAGCCCTCCCACTACGACGACGAATGGTAGGTTGTTTATTTTGTGTTGGAGTGGAACTTACAATTGGGCTGGGTTGTGAAACCTCTTGTGGAATTTTATCTCTGACATCTCATTCAGGACAATTCTACTTTTGGGCACAAAATTATTCATATAGTCCTTTTCTAGAAATGAAGCATTTGTTGAAACAAATACTTTTAGATCAGAAGGACTATAGAAATAATATCCTTTAGTTCCTTTTGGATACCCCACAAATATACATGTTTCCGAACGGGACTCCATCTTTTCTGTCTTTCCTTTCAACACATGTGCAGGACAACCAAATATCCTTATTTGTTGTAAACTAGGCTTTCGCCCAGTCCACAATTCATGTGGGGTTTTAGGGATAGATTTAGATGGTACATCGTTTAGAATATATATTGCTATTTGTAGAGCATATCCCCAAAAAGAAATAGGAAGTGTTGAATAACTCAACATTGATCTAACCATCTCTAAAAGAGTCCTATTTCTCTTTTCTGTTACCCCATTTTGTTGAGGTGTACCTGGTGCAGAAAGTTGAGAAACTATCCCATTATCAATAAGATATTGATGAAACTCTCCAGATAGATATTCTCCACCACGATCAGATCTCAAGATTTTTATATGTTTCTCAAACTGATTTTCTACTTCAGCTTTGAATGCTTTGAACATATCAAAAGCATCCGACTTATGTCTCATGAGATACACGTAACCAAATCTTGAGTAATCATCTGTGAAGGTGATGAAGTACTCATATCCACCTCTAGCTTGAATGCTCATAGGACCATATACATCAGTGTGTACTAGTCATAAACATTCAGTGGCTCTTGCACCTTTGGTATTGAACGGCCTTTTGGTCATTTTACCTTCCAAACAAGATTCACAAGTTGGTAGATAATCAACCTTTAAGTCACTTAAAGGTCCGTCACATACCAATCTTTTAATCCTATTAAGGTTAATGTGACCTAGGCGTAAATGCCGAAGATAGATTTCATCTTTTGATAATTTTACTCTTTTATGATTAGGTTCCGTTATTTCTGTGTCTAACGAGTGAGAGATATTTCTATGAAAAAAGAATAAACCGTTTTCCAATGTACCTTTACAAACAACTTTGTCATTCTTACTAATAATAAAAGTTTTATTAAAAGTAACTGAATATCCAAACTTATTTAAACAAGAAACTGAAATTAAATTCCTCTTGAATTAAGGTACATAATAAACGTCTATTAAATCTAAATGCCTACTAGTATCTAAAATAACTCTAATATCTCCCACTGCACTTGCAGACACTAACGTTCTATTGCCCAAGCGCAAATTGACTTCATCTTCATTCAACCGTCTCTTTTCCTGAAACCCCTGCAAGGAATAACAAACATGATTAGTGGCTCCAGAGTCTATGATCTAAGAATCAGTAGAATCTGCCAGAAAACATGTTTCTAGATAATTAACATTACCTTCTTCCTTCTTTTTCTGGGACTTTGGGCAATCTCTTTTCCAATGTCCCTTTTCACCACAAAGGAAGCATTTCCCTTTGATCTTGGTTACTTTCTTGGTTTCCTTCTTGGTAG
Organism: Dipteronia sinensis; assembly: GCA_033220585.1. Lineage (NCBI taxonomy): Eukaryota > Viridiplantae > Streptophyta > Magnoliopsida > Sapindales > Sapindaceae > Dipteronia > Dipteronia sinensis. The sequence continues at coordinate 46,893,709 of CM065638.1, read as the reverse complement.
GCCCAAGTTGCTTTTTCTTCTGTTGTTTCTTGACTTTCTTACGGGTCTTAACAGTAGCAACTTTACCAACCAAATGAATCTCTTGACCTTTGTTTTTCACAAGGATCTTTTCAGCGCTTTGAACATCTTGCACCAGGCCCTACAAGGTGTATTCCTTTTTGTTCAAGGTGTAGTCCAACTTGAACTGATCAAAGGAATCTGACAGTGAGTTAACTACCATATCAATTTTGGTCTCACCACCAATCTCAGCACCATTTAGTTCAGCAATATTGAGATGTGTTATGACTTTCATCATGTGATCTTTCACAGATTGTCCAGGTTTCATCCTAAGATTCATAAAAGCAGTCACTGCCTCTCTCTTAGTGGTCCTAGACCTCATAGTAAACATTTCCTCTAGAGACATCATTATATCAGCAGCGGACTCCATTCCTTCATGTTGCTGTTGCAATACGGCGGAGATAGTGGCCATAATGTAACATTTTGCCATATCATTAGAAGCCTTCCACTGCTCATACTTATCTCTTTGCATCACATTAGATTCATTATTAGGAAGGGGTGGTTTAGGAGTGGTCAGAACAAACTTATGTTTTTCACTTTGCAGCAACAACCCAATTTTCCTTTTCCATGTTACGTAGTTATCTCCAGTTAAGGTGTTATCTTTCAGGATGTTCATAAGTGATGGGGTCATAATTTCTGATTAAAACAAAAACATATATAAGTAAATAATCATGATAATAGCACTTTTAAAAATTTATCTTGAATTAAAATAAATAATTCAATCATAAAAATTCAACGGTGATCCAACACCCATAAATATTACGCCTCCTTTGGGAGTTCGCACTATTTACTAGTTAGACTAGGTCCCACCTAATTGTTAACATAACAACCAGCGTTTTTAATTTTAGCTTTGTAATTTTTATTAACAAGAACTCTTGGGAGGATATTAATAAAATTACATTTGGGGTGTTACCAAGATATCGACCCTCAATTTTCTCTCACGAAAATCCCTCCTTGGGGAGTAGATATTGTTTAAGTCAATTGTCTAGTCTATCCTTGTAAGGAAGTATATTGTTAAATTCCATTTATGGACGCCCCTTGGGGGGATTACCAAAAATAATAAAACTCAACTAATCTTGGAGGCCATAGGCGTTCTTGCACACCTTCTCCCACTCAATTATTTAAAGCGTGTGATTAAATCCCAAAGAATGATTTTTACCAAGTTATCTAGATGCCAATTAGATACCTAAATCATTCAATGCATGTTCATACCAAAAGAGATATATGAGTGGCACTCCTATTCTAAAATGTCATGGTATCATACAACAACAAATATTGTAATATTTAAGCAAAAATTAAATAGCAACAATTTTGGCCCATCCTAGAAAAGCAAGTAAATTACAATTGTTAGGAATACAAGATCTTCAGGTGGCCATCAACCATACGCTCATCCCTCGGCCTCCTCCCATGGACGTGCACAGCCCACAACCCCACAAAGGGGCTGCCTTGCGCAGCCCATAAGGCCACACAAGGCTGCCGTGCGCAGCCCACCAAGGATTGGGCTTGCCATGCCCAGCCCAATCCAGTCCTAGGGTGCGCACGGTGCTCGTTCTCGGTTCCGGTTGCTTTGTTTTTATTCATGTCTTCTAATTTTCAATACCCGAATACATTACATCATATTACGAACAAATTACTACAATAATTTTTTTTTTTACTGCAGTAAGATTTACAAAAAAAATACTGCACCTGATTACAAAAAAAAAATACTGCACTTATTTTACATACAAAAAAAAATAAAACCCTAGCAACTACCAAGAAGGAATTATGGCGATAATAGACCACCCTTCTTGTTACAAATCCGAAACAAAAATTACATTGAAATTCTAGGACCAAAATCGAGCAATAACAATTCACTTTATAACACATATATAAATCCATACATTCAACATATAATTATATATGCGAATACCTAGAGTGTCATCTCTTTCTAAAACATGTATAATCACAATAAAAAAAGAAATAGATTCACGTATATATACGTTAATTAATTAAAAGGTACAACCAAGGCTCTGATACCAATTGTAGGGAAAAATCAATATAAAACGCAGCGGAAGAAACGAAAAATAGATTTCATATGGTTTTAACATTTTTCTCAAAGTTGAACCTTAACCTTTTAGTTAATTAAACTCAAATATATACGGTTAGAGTTAAATACCTCTTGACTCGTGATCCGATTGACTTACGTCGATTGGTAATCCGTAAAATCTTTTCCGATGCCCATGAACAGTACCCGCGTGAACAGTGATTGTGAACAATACCACCCCCCCCCCCCCCCCCCCCCCCCCCCCGTGAACAGTACCGCGAGATCTTCCAATCCGAACACGTACGTGAATCACCTAGGAGCGTGGTCTCCCTTTTTCTTTGAATTGCAAACCTGAGAATGGATGAACAAAGTTTTCTTTTTCTTTTGTTAGTCACAAAACAATCAAAAGAAGACAAAAATTATTCCGGTCACTTTTGAGTTCTCAATCTAATGATCGAAACTCGCGTGAACCTAATTCGATGTTGTACACACAAGCTTATTGATGAACAAGCAATCAGTGTACTAACAAAGAATAATCTCTTCTCTCTTTTATGTTTAGTAAAATAAAAATTATCCTTTTCTATGAATTGAGAAGAAGAAGAAAAATTGAATCATTCAATCAACTATCGTGGCCGAATTCTATATGTGGTATTATATAGGTGGCCGAAATTTTACTTCCTCTTCTATTTAGGATTGCCGAAATCTTCCTCTAAATAGACTAGGGTTGCCGCAAATCACATACCAAAAAGAGTTTGTTTTGCACCCTAATTTCCATCAACCTTTAGACTTCAAAACCTAATCCAACTCATAGATATTTTTATTCTTTTATTGACTAAATAAAAAGACTTCTTATTTGATTAAATAAATAAAATTAATTATTTATTTTCTTATCAAACAAGTCTTTTACTTTTAATATACTACTACCAATAATATAACTTTAGGAAATATATTTCCTGATCAATAAAAGATTTGTTTCTTAATTAAACAATTAATTAATAAATTAACTAATTCTTATTTAATTAAAACAATATAACAAAATAATATATTAGGTTAATATATACACCTTACCGCCCCACTTATATAAATGGGCCATATATTATTTTCTTATTTCATTTAATCCATAGGACTTTAAATAAAAGCCCACATGTGAACCAGACCCATTCTTACTAAAAGAAATAAGCCCACGTGTCTCCTTTTAATATATTAATATAATAGTGCAGCCTATTAATTAAATAATAGACATATTATATTCTTGATATATTAAAAACAATTCTAGATGGACCCTTAAATCGGCCCTGTAGAATATATCAAGTGATCCATGCAAATACGTGTGGATTGGGGATCTTGGCGGGCTATCTAAATTTAAGCGTCAATAGACACAACCTAATCACAATCAACAAATGATTCACTTAGGTCCAATCTATTAATTTTAACTCATTCCACTAAAGAGATAAAATTGAACTCTTAAATAAAGATAGAATAAGGAGATGTTTCTCATTCATACCCTAGACAATCTTATAGGAGATGGTGTATCCTCGTGAATAATATTAGTAATCGCCAAGAGCTCATAGACCGCCTATAGCTCTCCAAGTTACCATATTTCCTCATATGACCACATTTCGAACTTGGATACTTTGACTTGTCCAGAAGCCATGTTTTCAATAATCATTATTGAAAACTCAACGTTGAGATTTAATATCCAATACCTCAAAACATCCATATGATGATATTATACTCTCATTTAATAAATGGAGCCACGGTGTCCATATCTATAAATAAAGTCCTCTATCGATTAACAAATGTATACCACCAAACTATCGAGGATAGACTATGCTATATAATCGTACTCATTGATAGCTCTAATGATAACACTTGCAACCATAAGTCCATCATTTATCTCAGGATTAAGATAGACTCTCCGATTGTCCTCTTTAATGAAAAGACTTATATCTAGTGACGGTTCTAGATAAATTATTTCATTGTGATCCAGTTCAATGCACCTAGTGCACTAGATTCTTTTACTCGAAAACATTTCGATGATTTTAGACTCATCATATTCATTTGACCCCACTCAAATGCTAGTAAAAGAATTCAACAACTTTAACAAGATAGAGGTGCCCAACCTTTAACTTAAGTTGTGAACGTTATTCAAGACTAACTAAAGAATTGTGTCTACCTCATACATATCCGGATGTATGAACAATTCTTCATGTCTCATAGTCTTTTGACCTTATGATTATTTACCTTGACAGTTATAATAATAAATGTTATAAGTAATTGTAAGAATCAGAATTCACTTTATTAATATGAGAAGATTGTCAATTACAATATTACACTCTTGCCATTGAGCATAATCCTAACACTCCGGCCATTCAGATACCAGGTTAAGATAAGTTAAGTTAATGAGATAAGGGTCATCCCAATTGTAACGAATCTTGACCAACAGACTACTGGGAAACGTCTCGGTGACTTAGTTGACAGATAAAAGACAAGTGTCTATAAATTAGATACTATGTGAATGGTCCATAAAAGAACACTACTTGAAAAAAACTTTCTAGAAAAGCTACTGCAAGCAACTCAAGCAAATAAGACTTGAAATTATTCATACAATAGACCAAGCTTGGTCAGTTGATTAGATAGCTGATCGGATCAAATAAAAGCCAGTGGGAAACGAAACTGACCAGACCAGGTTCAGTCAGTTGATAAGATAACTGATTAGGTCAATAATGAGCAGTTAATAAGATAATAGAACAAATTAAAAATGGTCGATCAAATACAAAACCGGTTAGATCGAGTTCGATCAGTTAAACAAATAATTGATCAGATTAGCAGCGGTCGGGTCACAAGATACCCGACCAAGTAAATAGCAGTCGGATAACTAGTTAACCGATCAAAGCAAAACCGCAGGTTTATAAAGATCATCAGTTAAAGCATGAAGGCTCATATAAGTAAATAAAGATCTGTATTATTTAAAATGAAATAATTGTTCATATGATGATATAGAAAACTTTACAAGGTATATGTCGAAAAAGAAAGAATGATAGCAGCAACGATGTCAAGTCTTGATTCAGTCAAGTTAGGCGCTAGGAGTGGTTGAAGGACCGCCAGGCCCAGAACCGCTAGGAGGGTTGCTCTCATCTTCATAGCCTTTGGTCAGGTCACCAAAGTCTAGCCAATGGATGTCATCCTCTGGATCATTGGTCATGAAGGGAGAACAGTCAATTCAGGTGAGTGACATGTAGGTTCCAGGTTTTGGATTGCGCAGCGGAATGGGGTTTTAAATTTTTTATGCAATCATCAAGTAAACCTAATTGTACAGTAATAATCGAAAACAACAAAGAAGGTGAAACGATTTAATATCAGCGTTTGAAGGATCCTTATTTCTTTTTCGATCTGCTTCTTGATTTGAACCACAAGATCTTCCAGGCTATGTCCCGCGATTGGCAACAGTGTGTGGGTGCGTCACAGGTTTCGGGAGCTTGAATAGAGGTAGAAGAAACTTACGAAAACAACTCTTGTTTTCTATGTCTGGAATTCCGCCACCATGAATCAAAGACAAAAAAAAAATATTTTGTTTTACCTGGCCGCACACCTCTCAGTTTTTCTTCTTTTAGTTTCACGCAACAATTGCATGCAATGCAATTAAGAGAACTGATATCTTCTCTTCTCTGCATGTATCAATTTTCAAAAACAATATATATCTTCTTCTTTTTTAACAGATAAATTTTCATTAATTAATCCTTTAAAACATCTAATATTTATAAGGATAATTAATAAATAACTTTCATTAATTAATCCTTTAAAACATCTAATATTTATAAGGATAATTAATAACTTTGAATTTAAACTTTTTAAATTCAAATTTGATATTTAATTTAATAAAAATAAAATAATCAAATTACTTTATCTTCATTCAAACACAAATATCAATCAACACCCTCAAACTAATGATTAATAGCATAATTAAATGATGTTATTATTTAATCAATTTAATCACTAATATTTTTTAAATAATCTCATTATTCAATTAATTCCCAAATAGATACGTGTCAATTTCGTAACACAATTAATTGGACAATCCAATTAATCAACCGTGACACTTGTTACCTTTAATCAATCGGGCTAGCAAGTGGACCTAATGGACCCACAGTATTTTGAGCTTCAAAAATCCTTAGAAATAATTAATTAAACTCTTTAATTAATATTTCATGATTATTAACTTCGGTGTTATTCCACTAAAAACCAGAAGCTGCATTCTCTCAACTGCAGATGTTTTTACACAAACCAATAACTCTCGGTGTCCATCGATATAGCTATTACATATGGTATAATCCTCCACAAGTAGTTTATAATTAGAGTTGGGTCATAATGTCTGTTATACCCCTCTAATTACATCTATTCCATTAAGTACCATTGATTCTCTAATGAACAGTAAATCCTCCATTCCTCACGGAATTAGAAGAGTGTTCATATTGTTCAAGCCCTGAAAAAACCTTTAAGGGAACTACTATCTACTTCTCGCAAGAAGGAGTGGATTCCACTATTGTGTACAAACCTTCCCAGCCACAAGCCAAACCGCGATCCTAACATACAGAGCATATTGATCAGGAATGCAACTTCGACCTCACCCATGGTACATCAAAAATCATGATCTAACCTGAAGGAATCAATAAGACACTCAGGATTAAGATCACCCATTTAAATCCATCATTTGTCGATATATATGAATCTTAGTATAGAGGCCCAATACTATATGATCACATCATACAAGGTGCCTCCATTCTCATATCACCATATGAATGATCCAGGATAAGATCACCGTACATTATAGAATAGACCGCAGCTGTAGATTAGCCACAAATAAAGTACCCAGCTTTATTTGCTATCTACAGACTCTTTAGATTGTTCGTTTCAAACTGAATCCGTCTGTATATGACATTCATATACTCAGTTCAAAATTACATTCGGCAATCTTGGATGTTAAATATGCATGTTATAGAAAAGTATGAAATAATTTGAATGAATAAACTACTTCTTTTATTTATGTTCAATTCACATTTACAAATTACAAGTTTTAGGGCAAAAACCCCAACAATCTCCCACTTGCACTAAAGCATGTGGGACATGTCTTGTAAACCTAGACCCTCTAGGTGACTTGTAAACACTTTAGCCGGTAAGGTCTTCGTAAATGGATCAACATGATTGTCCTGTGACCCTACCTTGGTCATGGTCACATCTCCTCTCTGCACTATCTCTCTAATGAGATGATATTTTCTCTCTATATGCTTCCCTCTCTTGTGGCTTCTTGGTTCTTTGGAGTTAGCCACAGCACCACTATTATCACAATAAAGTGTGATAGGCTTATCTAGATCTCGAACAACTTTCAGATCACTCAAGAATTTTCAGAGCCAAACAGCCTCTTTAGCAGCTTCACAAACGGCTACATATTCGACTTCCATTGTGAAGTCAGCAATACAAGATTGCGTAACACTCTTCCTCACAATGGCTCTACCACCAAGGGTGAATACTGATCCAGACGTAGATTTCCTAAAATCCTTGTCTGACTGAAAATCAAAATCCGTGTATCTTAACTGGATCAAATCCTATCCAGAATACACTATCATATAGTTTCCCGTTCTCCAAAGATATTTGAGAATAGTCTTGACAGCAACCCAATGATCCAATCCTGGGTTAGACTGGTACCTATTGGCTACTCCCACTGTGAAGCAGATGTTAGGTCTCGTGCATAATATAGCATACATGACACTGCCTACCGCAGACGCAAAGGGAAAACGTCTCATATCCTCAACTTCTTGAGGTATCTTAGGACACTGTTCCTTAGACAAGTGAACTTCATGCCTGGAAGGTAAATTACCTTTCTTGGAGTTCTGCATCAAAAATCGCACAAGAATCTTGTCGATATACGATGCTTGAGACAATGCTAGGAGTTTGTTCTTACGATCCCTTAAAAGTTCGATCCTTAGAACATAACTCGCCTCTCCCAAATCTTTCATTTGGAATTGGCTAGCCAGCCAGCCCTTTACTTCCGATAATACTCCTACATCATTCCCAATGAGTAGGATATCATCTACGTATAGGACTAAGAAAATCTACTTTCTTGTCAACAATGCGCTTGTAGACACAAGGCTCATCAACATTTTGCTGGAAGCCATAGGTTTTGATCACATCATCAAACCTTATGTTCGAAGATCTAGATGCTTACTTCAGTCCATAAATGGACCTTTGCAACTTGCAAACCTTTTGCTCTTGATCTGGAGACACGAATCCCTCTGGTTGCATCATGTAGATGCTCTCATCAAGATTGTCATTCAAGAATGCAGCCTTAATGTCCATTTTTCCAAATTTCATAATCGAAATAAGCAGCAATGAATAAAAGAATCTTAATAGACTTAAACATGGCTACTGGCGGGAAGGTCTCTTCATAATAGACCCCTTCTTTCTAGGAACAACCCTTGGCCACTAGTCTTGCCCTGAAGGTCTCTACCTTCCCGTGTACTCCTCTCTTTCTCTTGTAGATACACTTACACCCTATGGGTTTTACCCCATTCAGTAAGTCTACAAGTTCCCAGACTGAGTTAGAGTACATGGACTCCATCTCGAGATCCATGGCTTTAAGCCATTCCTCTTTGTCAGGATCTTCTATTACATTTGAAAATACACTCTTAACGTGTGTCTACAACCTAGAGGGGGGGGGGGGGGTGAATAGGTTGTTAATCGATTATTACCAATTTTTCGATTAGTCAATATTAAACAATTAACCCAATTAAATCAAACATACAAAATCAAGTGTAAAGTGCGGAATAATAAATAACACTTGATTTTTACGTGGAAACCCTTAAACAAAGGGAAAAACCACGGGCTATCCTTCAAGCCACACACGATCCTCAAATCCACTATATGAGTAAAACGTTACACCCTCAAGTGATGCTCGGACTCTCATTCTAGATAACCTCAGGCTATGGACACTACCACTCGCCACTCTTGGTTCAATCCCTAGTGATATCCACTGATACACTACTATTGGCGTGAGCACCTCCAACTCTACCCGCATGCCTTTTACAATGGATTCTTGACCAATGCTTGCTAACCACAACTTGGTTGCAAGACTACAATGCTTGTGCAACTTCACCCCGAAGCCACCAGACTTTGACTCAATGAAGAGTATAGGGTCTAAGTGAACAATCAATGAATGCTCAACACAATATATGTTAGACCAAACATACAATGCTTAACTAGATGTAGATAGTGCAATACAACATCCTAGTTATCAAATAATGCCTACATGTACACACATGAGGTCTCAATTAGTTGTAGAGAAATTCTAACAACCTAATTGTCAATTAAATTCACATAAACATTCATAAACTTGACTAGATGCACAAAGTCAACCTAATCATCAATTAAGCATACATGAATATTTATGGATTAGCTATTTAGGCATATATGACCTAATAATGCAAGCTATCACACACAAACACAATCAAATATTCATGAACATTAACTAGTTGATTAAAACACAATTTTTCAACCTAGTTATCAATTAATCACACATGAATATTTATGACCTAGCTTTTAGGCAAAAATGACCTAATCAATTAAGCTATCACAAACAAACCCAATCATGTTATAAAGACTCATAAATATATGCAATAAGTAGAGTCTAGGTATTTAATCATGCAATAAATACCTAATCTAGAGTAAGAAGAACAATAAATGATATTCAAAGAAGTTCTTGCTTACCTAGTCATGAAACAATGAAGACCCATGCTCAAATGATGTTGAATGATGCAATATGGAGATGGGTTTTGGGTTTGGAGAGTCAAAGATGCTTTCTTGAAGCTTTCTCTCTCTAGGAGCTCTAACCTCTCTCTAAATATGAATTTTTGAGCTCTTGGTCGGCCAAGAAGAGAAGATGAAGAATATATATGAAGCCCTAGTTAAAACTACGTCGTTTTGAACTTGGGAAACAGAATCCTGTCAAATCCGCTTGCTAGACCGCGGCTCAGGTAAGTGTCCAGACCGCGGTACATACAGCAGTGCACCGTCTGGACAACACCGCGGTTAGGACCGCTGTGCGTGCAAGTGCACAGGTCGTGGTCCACGTCGCGCATGACGCACTGGAGAATACCGCTCCGTGTGCCGCGGTGCAAGCAAAGCCTGCCGAGCGGTCTAGGCCGCGCCAAAGGGAAAAATCCCTTTTTAACACTCAAGACAAAAGTCAATCTTACATGAATGTTGTGCAAGTGTGAAGTGAGTGAGATGCACACAATGAAGCACAATTAACATGTCAAACATGTTATCAACTAAGATACAATACAAGATATGGTATCTAATGTAAGCTAGTGAGTGTTTTAGAAAAGGATGCACACTTATACAAACAATAAAGAACACAAATGCAAGATAAAAAAAACATGCATGAAGTGTGTGTGTGCACCTAAACTCTTCAAGAGACAAAGTCAAGTGAATATACCTTTTGCTCTTGAAGTCATGGAGATGCTTGGAAGCTTGCCAATGCGGACCTAAGCTACCCATTACACAATCATCCCCAATGTGGTGGTTTGTCATGAAATAAGCCAATCATAAAATCGAGGTCCTTACAACATTTTTAAATGTGAATGGATCTTCCACACTACCTGTAAAGACGATATCTCATCCCTCACCTATGCCCAAATAGTGTTCAGGTTGTCTCACAACCCTCCGACTACGTCTAGGTGGTAGTGTATCTTGACTAGGAATCATCCGACAATCAGATGTCAATAGATCAATAACTCTTGTTGACTGATCATTAGTCGTATCAGGCTGCATTTCAATCAATACAATCTTGCTACAAGGTTTATGATCACTAATATAGTTATCCTCAAGAAACGTTACATTTGTCGATACAAACACTTGGTTCTCTTCAGGACTATAGAACTATCCACCTTTGGTCTCTTTGGAATATCCTACAAACAAGCAGACCATAGACTTGGGGTCTAGCTTTCCACTTCTATTCTTTAGCACATGTGTTGGACACCCTCATATGCTGAAATGTCAAAAACTAGCTTTACGACCATTCCATAACTCTAAGGGAGTCCTAGGAACAGATTTGGATGGGACTACATTCAAAATGTAGGCCGCGGTTTGTAACGCATATCCTAAAAAAATATGGTAATGATGAAAAACTAATCATAGATCTCACCATTTCCATAAGGGTTCTATTTCTCCTCTCCGTGACACCATTTTGTTATAGTGTTCCAAGAGCTATGAGTTTGGACACTATCCTATGCTCGACCATAAAGTCTTCAAACTCTTGGTCAAGATACTCACCTCCACGATCCAATCACAGAGACTTGATGGTCTTTCCTAACTGATTCTCAACTTCAGCTCGGAACTCTTTGAACTTTTCAAGAGCTTCAAACTTCCATTGCATTAGGTAAACATATCTGTATCTAGAGTAGTCATCTATAAAAGTGACATAATACTTATAGTCACCCCTTGCTTTAACATTCATCGGTCCACAGATGTCTGAATGTATAAGCTCTAGTGATTCTTTAGCTCTAAGCCCTTTTCCAGTAAAAGATCTCTTGGTCATTTTACATTCCAGACAGGATTCGCAGACAGGTAATGTGCCAACCTTTAACTCACTTAAAGGTCCGCTTTTAACTAGTCTATCTATCCTGCCAAGGTTAATGTGGTCAAGTCTTAGATGTCATAGATACGTTTCATTTCTAGAGAAATCTTTTGTCGTTTTGTTTTTGGTTTTTCAACTTTAAACATTTCAGTATTGAGAATTGTTGTATGTATTAACGGCCTTAAAACATACAAATTGTTTTCGTTTAATCCTGAACATATATTCAAACCATTCTTTGCAATAATAACAGACTTAATATTAAAAGAAACAGATTTAATTGTTCCAACAACTTTGAAACAGAAATCAAGATTCTTTTGAATCCAGGAATAAAAAATACATTGTTCAAAACAATAAAACAATTTCTAAAATGTAGTCTAACTACACCCAATGCTCTTGCTGACACGACATCCCCCGACCCAACACACATAAAAAGGCTCCCTCCTGAAGCTGTGTCCAAGAATCAGTATACTGTATAGAAGAACATACACAGTTAGTAGCCCCCGAATCAACTATCCAGGGTGAAGAATCATCTTCCACTAAATATGACTCAAGAACAAGTAAATCATATTTACCTTTCGTTTTCTTCTTCTTGGAAACCTTCTCTAGATACTGAGGACAATTCCTCTTCCATTATCCAACCTTCTCGTAATGGAAACATTTTCTTTTGACTTGGTTGGTGGAGGCGCCATTCTTCTTACCTTAGGCTTTCTTGGGCTTGGGCTTACCCTTTGCCTTCCCAGCAGACCTCTTCCTCTTTTTATTTCCAGAGGAAGATGGTTCAGCAACATTTGCCTCACCAATCTTACTTTTGTTGTCCTTAGTCAAGGACTCAAAAGTAGCGAGCTCATTGAGCGACTGAGTGAGACTGAACCTTATCTCGTTCATCTCATAGTTACTCTTGAACTGATCGAAAGTCTTCGAAAAAGTCGTCAGTATGATGCTCACCTGATTGGGTTCATCAATGGCCCCGCCATTGGTCTCTTCCATGTTGAAATAGGATATCATGTTCAGGACATGTTCATGAACAGATGCGCCCTCTTTCATCCGAGCAAGCATTGCAGAATGAACAGCTTCGTGCAGCTTTTGCTCAGAGGGCTGCCTAAACATAGCTTGCAATGACTTCATTATTTCAAATGCAGTACCCATTGCTTCGTGCTTAATTACAAGCACGTCTGTCATACTGGTGTTCGAGTTTTCTCATCTGATGAGACCCATTTTTCATATGCCTCACGAATAGTTCGTGCGGCATTGGCAGCAAGCGCTGGAGGACATTCCTAAGCTCAAACTTTAGGTCCTTGGTGACCAAGATTGCATTTATGTTATGTTTCCATTTAGTGTAGTTATCACCAATTAATTTATCATTGGCAAGGATTTGTAACAGTGCAGATGACATGGCTGAAAAAACATAAATTAAGAATTCATTCAAAACATGTGCGAATGTTCAGCATAAAATTAAACATGATGCATGAAAATGTTTAATGAACAAGAACAACCCTAAGAAAACAATGTTTCTATGCCACGACAATCCAACATACCACAAGTAAGTGTCGCCTTAAGGTCGGTCAAATTCTTGCATGTTGGATCGAGACCTTCTCAACCAAATAATATATCAGAATAACTCTTATTCCAATATCATTCAACCATCGTTTATTTAGTCATGTTTTTAATTAACCAATTTAATTAAAACATTTGTAAGCGTAACCCATCATTTCAGATCTCATGAGCTTAACTCGAGAATTGACGCCTTAGGGTCGGTCAATCCCGAAATCCCCTCAGAAATCCTATCCGTTAGGAAGTCAACCTTGGTATTGATTCTTATGGAAACCCTCCTTAGGGAAGACGAAAGCAAAGCCGTCACGAGGCCCCACTGGAAACTCACGGTGTTGAACTAATGATGAAGACCGCGGGATATAATGTCATATATCCCTCTCCCACTCACTATTTTATAATTAGGGTTTTCTATTAATGCATCTAGATTAAACAAGATTAAAAGGTTAATTTGAATTTAAACGTCTAGTGCATTAATCACAAATTATTAGAATCTTATTCCAATAACTAATAAACTAATACGATTTTTAACTCTTAAAAATCTAGTTCATAAGTGATAATTCTAATATATGTAAACTATTTACTAAGACTAGAATTATTAATGTGTATTTACCAAGTTTTAACAATTAAAACTAAACACATTATTGGGTCCAATTATATTAGGGCTTTAATCTAATTAAACATAATATTAAGTGAAGGACCTAACTAATCTAACTAATTAAACGATTTAATTAATATACTGGTTATTAACGAGAATTACCAAGTTTTTACTCTAAAAACTAATCTCATTATATAATAGCCAATTATGTGAATTATATTAATTTTAAATCAAATTTAAAAAAAAATAAAACACATAATTATCAATGGCAATTATGCATGTATGATATAAAAAATATATATATATTCCTATGTGTAGACACACCTAATCTAAATGATATGTATATGCATGGCAATGTTTTAATCATCTCATAACAAAAGCATACATAAGTTGACCGAGTACAGTGGGTTATTTAACTTAAAAAAAATATCTAATTACAAAAGTTATCTAAGGCAATCCTTGGTCTTCAAGTAATTCCTATATTCTTCAAGTCACTGGGTTCTTCTTATTTTGGGCTTTTAACCAAGTCCAACTTGATTAATTTTTTTTTTATGTTATGATCCATCTCATGAATCAAACCTAAAGCCCAAGTGTTACTCTAACACTTATTGGAGGCCCAATGCATAAAAATAAAATAAAAATATATATTTATAACCCAAAATCTTTTTCGAATTCGGAAACCCTAGCGTTGCAAATTCAAAACCCTAGCGCTTTTGCGCATGGCCGTCATTCGAATGCATGGGCTGCCCGCAACCACGAGTCTACGCTCGCACGTGTTTCTGATTTCGTTCTTCCGCCTTCCGTCTTCTTCGTCCGATTTCTTCATACTTATTTTATAATAAAATACATAATAGAAAAAATACAACAAAGAAAATACAGCAAGAAAAAAATAAAATAAAAATAAAAATAAAAATACATCTTGGCATTAATATTACATTAAAAAAAATAAATTACAACCTTTAATAAGAACCCTAAACCCATTGTACCATACAATTAATGATCAACCATGTTTAAATTAAACGATTTAATTATAAACATTGATACAATCATAAAGACAGTGCCTACACATTCATACATGCAATCAGGAGCAATCGAATTCGATTATACTTTAAAAAAATGGCTCTGATACAATTTGTTAGGTTCCAGGTTTTGGATTGTGCAGCGGAATGGGGTTTTAAAATTTTTATGTAATCATCAAGTAAACCTAATTGTACAGTAATAATCGAAAACAACAAAGAAGGTGAAACAACTTCATATCAGCGTTTGAAGGCTCCTTCTTTCTTTTTCGATCTGCATCCAGATTTGAACCACAAGATCTTCCTGGCTATGTCCCGCGATTGGCAACAGCGTGTGGGCGCATCACGCGTTTCAGGAGCTTGAATAGAGGTTGACGAAACTTACGAAAAAAACTCTTGTTTTCTATGTGTGGAATTCGGTCACCATGAATCAAAGACAAAAAAAATATATTTTGTTTTACCTGGCCGCACACCTCTCGTTTTTCTTCTTTTAGTTTCACGCAACAATTGCATGCAATGAAATTAAGAGAACTGATATCTTCTCTTCTCTGCGTGTATCGGTTTTAAAAAACAATATATATCTTATATTTATTTATTTTTTCAACCGGTAACTTTTCATTAATTAATCCTTTAAAACATCTAATATTTATAAGGATAATTAATAAATAACTTTCATTAATTAAACCTTTAAAACATCTAATATTTATAAGGATAATTAATAACTTTGAATTTAAACTTTTTAAATTCAAATTTGATATTCAATTTAATAAAAATAAAATAATCAAATTATTTTATCTTCATTCAAACACAAATATCAATCAACACCCTCAAACTAATGATTAATCGCATAATTAAATAATGTTATTATTTAATCAATTTAATCACTTATATTTTTTAATTAAATAATCTCATTATTCAATTAATTCCCAAATAGATACGTGTTACTTTCGTAACACAATTAATTGGACAATCCAATTAATCAACTGTGACCCTTGTTACCTTTAATCAATCGGGCTAGCAAGGGGACCTAATGGACCCATAGTAATTTGAGCTTCAATAATCCTTAGAAATAATTAATTAAACTCTGTAATGAATATTTCGTGATTATTAACTTCGGTGTTATTCCACTAAAAACCCAAAGCTGCATTCTCTCAACTGCAGATGTTTTTACACAAACCAATAACTTTCGGTGTCAATCGATATAGCTATTACATATGTCATAATCTTCCACAAGTAGTTCATAATTAGAGCTGGGTCATAATGTCCGTTATACCCCTCTAATTACATCTATTCCATTAAGTACCATTGATTCTCTAATGAACAATAAATACTACATTCCTCACGGAATTAGGATAGCGTTCATATTGTTCAAGCCCTGAATCAACCCTTAAGGGAACTACTATCTACTTCTCACAAGAAGAAGTGGATTCCACTATTGTGTACAAACCTTCCCAGCCACAAGCCAAACCGCGATCCCAACATATGGAGCATATTGATCGGGAATGCAACTCTGACCTCACCTATGGTATATCAAAAATCACGATCTAACCCGGAGGAGTCGATAAGACACTCAGGATTAAGATCACTCATTTATAGCCATCATTTGTCGATATTTATGAATCTCAGCATAAACAGATCTTAATGAGAGATTCATATAAATCGTGGCTCAGTCCTATATGATCATATCATACAAGGTGTCTCCATTCTCATATTACCATATGAATGATCCAGGATAAGATCACCGTACATTACGGAATGGACCACAGCTGTAGATTAACCACAAATAAAGTACCCAGCTTTATTTGCTATCTACGGACTCTTTAGATTGCTTGTTTCAAACTGAATCCATCTGTATATGACATTCATATACTCAGTTCGAAATTACATCCGGCAATCATAGATGTTAAATACACATGTTATATAAAAGTATAAAACAATTTGAATGAATAAACTAGTTTTTTTTTTATTTATGTTCAATTCACATTTACAAATTACAAGCTTTTAGGCAAAAACCTCAACAGGACTAACATCAATGCCCTTAGTTGATCTGCCACCCATCTCCTCTGTATGGAAAGTTACTAGGGAAGACTTAGAAGGGAGCTCCAGGTGCATGTTGTGAGGATCCTTCCCAATCAACCTACAATAGGTCCTCCATCTTATTCACTAATTCTTTATTGCATCTAGAGAATCAGCCTTGTTTTTATGGATCGTCTGATCCCACTTACACTAAGCTTTACTAGATGACCTTTCCTTAGCCTTGAGGAATATTCTAGCAATGACTAGCCCTCGCTCTAGCTCTCTCAGCATAACTGCTTCGAATGCAGGAGACCTCTTACATCGATTAACGCTCTGGACTTAGAGAGCTAGCTTGGCCTCCTATGAAAGCACCTCCACGATGACTTTCTGTTGCTTCAGATCTTCAGCCAGCCTTTCATAATGTAGCTTAGCTTCCTCAGATCCCTACTGAGCCTCAAGCATTGACTGTTATGAGGTGGCCAAAGTCTTTTTGGCAACTCGAGCTTCCACCTCTTGACTAGCAGCACCTTGTTCAGCCAGAACCAGCTTTTGCTCCAGTTCATCTCACTGTTGTTTGGCTTTGGTAAGATTTGCTTCAAGTTGGGTACTATTTCTGGCTAGTTCAGTGAGGTTATTAGTGTTATTGTCAGCTCGGGTCTCAATAGTAGCCACAGCCTTCCTCAAAATCTCTTCAATCATGTCACACTGCTTCAGCCTCTTTTCATATGATTTCTTCAGTTTTGACTCACTGGCTGAAGCAAAATCAAGCACCTTTTTCCTCCCTTGAAGCTTCGTCTTCAACTAGGAGATCTCAGCAGCCTGTCTCTCTTGAACAATCATGGCTCTGGTTAGCTATTCCATAGCCTGAAAAGAAAAGAGACAGGTTATGATAATAAGCCAAAAGCGAAAGAGGTCGATCAGAAAGCTAAAGACACTTACATATACGCCATTGTTGTAAATTGCATGGACCCGCTCATGGTTTCTGATATTCCGGAAGTCCTTCCAATACCCTTCCCAAACATAGCCTTTGCAAGCAGACATGGTCCATAACATGTCGAGAGGGTCCACCGACGCTTCCCCAGATCTAGAAGGGGCCTGTAATGACATGTGTTTCCACCACCCAATGACTCTGAGCCTGATGAGCGGTCAGAGGTGTCCTGGATGCAGACAGGATGGCCTTAAAAGTAGCTTCCAAAGGCGTAGCAATGGTTTGCCCCTGATCAATGCCTCCAGATGAACCCACTTTAATGACACCTGTATGAGGGTTCATTCCAACGCTCGGTGAGGCCCTTGGGAGAAGACCTAGTTGTAAGGAAATTTTTTCAGTATGATCTACCTTTTGATTAGCCAGATCATCTTCAGTTTCAGAAGCAAGATTGTCAGCAGCTGCTCCTTCATGTTCATCCTGCCTCTCGTCAGAATCCGAGTCAGTAAAGACTATCTGACGTTTGACCGAAAATTACATCGGAGCCTTGCAAGAGAGCTGCACAGGAGGCTCAATAGAGACTTCGTCCACTAGACGAGCAGTTTGAACGGGAGCCGATTCGGATGGAGCTGGAAGTTACGTTTGTTGAGGGATAGCCTGCTCACTGGCCCCAGCAGGAGTTTGATCATCCACTCTGGGTTGATCAGATGGATGAGTGTCAGACGTAGCATAAACGCGATCAGTTTTTCTCTTTTATCGCTGCTCCATCATAATCAGTTCAGTCACCGTTTCCTGATCCTCATCTTCCTCCTTAGGAATAATCGGTTTGACTCCAGTATGATGAGCTACTGGACCTTCGCCTATTTTTACCTTCTTCTTTTTACGAGCAACTTCAAAGGTGGAATACCCTTTAATTTTCTTGGCCACTTTGTTGACTAAAGATCTTTCCGAAGTTGTGGCCACTTTTCGGACAGTTGTTGCTTTGGTAAACCTCATGTTGGAACCCCTAGGAGGACTCTTCTTTTTGCTATCTCTATCGGAGGATCTTCTCTCTCGTTCCCGATCAAAAGTACCCGAGGTAGTATTAGGATCAGCCTCGTAAGTATGCTCAACTATGTTTTATTGAGGGGGAGCAATCCCTGAGCCAATTGGGCAGCAGCCTCTGCTCCACTAACCTTGTCAAGGTTTTTGATCCTCTCGGCCTGATCGCTAGCAACGATGTTCATCTCATATACTGAACGGTTAGCACAAAAAATGTCATACAAAGCAAGTATAATCCGGGTAAGTTAAAATTAGGAGAAAGATAAAACTCACATCGCTTGCGCCAGTTGGAAATGGCAGGGAACAATCCCAGTCTCCGAAGCTCTGTCTCAACGAACAGTTCCCGACGATCTCTAACTTCCCACTAAGTGTGAGTAGCTTTAATTACATTTCTAGCATGTTCTTTATTCAGTAAGGCTGGAGTCTTATTCCAAAGGTCAGGATTGTAAAAATACCTGGGAACACTGTTTCTGGCCAATTCTTGGCGAGGGTCGGCAGCCACGACCTCACCCCATTCACCTTTAATGAAGAACCAGTTGTTCTTCCAATATTTGTTGGATGAAGGGAAGCCCCAGATAAAACACTTGTGGTCTCAGCTGGATGTAGAAGTAGGTCGATGGTTAAACCCGCTAGGAATCCAGTGGCTGGGAGAACTGGATTGAAGATGAAAAGTATCTCTGTCGTCCAACGGCCCCAACGTATAAAAATTACTAATCTCTTGGGGGTCGAGGGGTGTTTGGCACCAATATGCTTCCACAGATGCCATAGGCTGATCAATACCTGATACGAGTTCAGGGTGAGTTGTACAAGAGCAATTCCAGCTTCGGCTAGGAACCGAACGATGAAAGGTTGAAGGGGCAGCGTGACCCCTGTGTGAGCATGACCCCGTAAATGGCTACATCGCCCCAAGGGAGATTCCAGATAGCATGATCACCGCTCATAAAGAGCTGAGCCGATCGAGGGAGATCAAACCTATCGCTACACTTAATGATCTCCTACTCACCAACCATGTTCACCCTAGAGTCAAAAGCACTCGGGTGTTCTACTGGGAACTTCAGTAGATGGGCTCGACGCCTTTTGGGAACATCCTCTATCTTTAACAGTTATGAGTGAATCTTCAAGTTGATTGTAGCAGAATTCCTGGCGCCTGATCTGCTCCCCCGACCGGATCCTGTTGTCTTCATCATATCTGGGCATGTATTAGGAGAGAAACATTTGGGTTAGCAATATCCGAATCAAAATATGAAGGTTGAAATTCAGAGCGGGCAGTTGAACAATCAACGTTAAGAGCTGTGGGTTAAGTTACAGGGGGTTTTGAGAACAACCCCGCAAGATAAACTCAATCCTATCGTCGTTTTCCTTAATGCCAGTTTCAACAGCCCTCATAAGCATTTCAACAAAACGATGACGGGTAATAGGGTCCATACCTGAAGATTTGAAACGGATGAAACGTAAGTGTTGATAATGATAGAGTAGAAAGACTAGAGAAGATGAAGAGTTCTGAAAAATTCCAAGCAAGTTTAAAGAAAAGGACGTGTGAGAGGGAAACGAAGGGTTTTGAAAAAATATATATATATATAGGTAAAGATAACATCATGCAAGAGTGGTGGTTGGTGTGCGAATCCTGGAGATCAGGTTCCATTAGAAATTTGAATCGCCGCTGTCAGTTACGTCATATGCGTCAAATCAGCTAGGTAAATCAAACGTTTGCAGTTAAAATTTAAAGACTAGCTATCAAGCATTAATAGGCATTAATGAGCTACAAGAAAAAAGACTCTCGGGTTAAACATATCTCACCTAGCGAGTTCTCTAAGTTAAGCAAGGTGCTCGGTTTGAATGTTTAAGGGGGTATTGTTATTGGTAAAATTCGAAAAGATGACATGTCAGCATAAACGCCATGTTTCATTGAGATTAAGTGATAACATGTCAATGAATGTTAAACCAACCTAAGACCACCATAATGTGGCTCCCGTAATATCTAGTCAAGGTTACTTAGAAGCTCAAGTTGAAAATAAGAAGCTCAAGTTGAAAATACTTAGCCAAAGTAATTGAGTTGATCAAAGTAAAGAAGATGATCGGGGGTACCCGAAATGGTCGGGGTTTCGGTTGCCCGATCGAGTTTATATCCCCGGCCAGAGATGAAGGAAATTTGGTCAGGTTTGACAGATGGTCGGTTGAGCGACACGTGGACAACTTCAAGACACGCTCAAATTCATGACATATCAATAGCATGGAATCCAATGCAATCACGACTCACATACGTAGAGGAAGAACCTTACTCGAATAATATGTCTAGAAGCATACTCTGATAAGGAAACAAATCTCCTTAAAGATATCAGAGTCCAGAATAGGCAAGAGACCTGTTGTATTTAAAACACAGACAGTGCAAAACGAGAAAGAAGAACAACGCGACTCCAACAAGGCAGAGTTTTATTAATTTACTACTATCTTTCCTTTTACTTGTACTCCAAGAATTAGGGTTCTATGCATGTATAAATACACTCTAAAAACACCCAAAAGGGGGTTAAAAAATCAATAAATACTCAATAGAGCGAGAGAGGCTGAAGTTGTAACAATTTATTCATAGTGAATTACTTTCTCGCCGTCACCAGCAATCGTGGTTTTTTCCCTTCTGGGTTTTCCATATAAAATCCTGTTTGCATGATCTCAATTATTTCATTTTGATTCATCACACAATTATCAATTCAACATATTTTGTGTGACATGTGATTGAATTTACATAATCCCAAAAATCACCATCAACACGTATAATTAAATGCGAATATTTAAACAATTCTAGGAGGCTAAGGTTGCCTGATATGTTCATAAAAATAAATGCGAATATTTAAACAATTCTAGGAGGCTAAGCTTGCATGATATGTGCATAAAAATAAATGTGAATATTTAAACAATTCCATAAGGCTAAGCTCGCCTGATATGTGCATAAAAATAAATTAGTATAAATAAACAAATCCATAACTATATATAGGTTCCGTTCACGACATAAGTCATCTTGTATACAGAACTATAAATAGATCTTGAATATTGAAATGTAAGTTAATCACCTATCAGGGGATCTTTTTAACTTATATACAATCGTGCTGATAACGTGATGTAAATAATTGAGATAATAAAATAAATAAAGGAGATGAGAGATATAGAGAGAGGGAGAAAGAGAGACACGATATATATATATATATATATTTATTTATATATATGCTTTTGTGTATTGATCATTGAACCCTTTTACAATGACATGAGCATTCTATTTATAGTGATTTTAGATGAGAGCACCACTTGCCCACTTGTAGATTGATTTAGCTAAGACACTTGCCCACTTGAAGATTGAATGGCTAAGTCACTTGCAAATGTATTACTTATTGGTTAAAAAGAAAAACGGGTCAACATCTTTCAGTAAAGAGAGTTAAATAAGTAAAGGGATAGGTATGAAACCAATAAAGTGGGAAAGACATTAATTATAACAGAAACACGTTTATTGAATTATTGTGAGTTGCGAAGTTGCATTAAGTATGAATAACGCAATTCTAGAAATTAGGTTTATCGATTTTAAGGTATACATTTGCAACAATAACATTGATTATGAAAATACTCTAAGAGTGATAAAACTAACCTAGGGGGTGAATAGGTTTTAACTAAATTAATTGCCATATTTTGGATAGTCAAACTTAATTACAACAAACCCCTAACAAACAATCATTGTAACAAAGTGCGGAAAATAAAATAAAGACACAATGATTTGTTTTACGTGAGAAAACCCCAAAAAAGTAAAAACTCACGGGCCTAAGCCAATCGAACCCTCAAATCCACTATTTACAAAAAAGATTACAACTTAGGTTGACCACATCACACCTAATCGGTTACTAATCCGTTATTGCTATCCGTAGGCCTTTAATAGCGAGTTTAGGCTCTTGCTTGTACACTACCCACGGCACATACAAGACATAACTCTTAAGTGAAGAGATATGCAGCCTAACGTGAATATGAAAATATTCTAAATGCATAAATGCTAGGTCAACACATTTTATGTTTATCTAATCATGTATGAATGCGTCAAACTATCATAGATATCATGTTGCTATATGTCATACATACAACTTAGCTATATAATATAAATGCAAACCTAGATGCAATAGCTATCACAATACAAAACCCAACAAACATACAAAGATGTCATCTTGAAGATAAAAACTCAAACTTGATACAAACAAGTCATAAAAGAGTTATCTTGGTGGACACAAGAAGTAATGGAGATGGTCTTCTACATACCAAGTCATGAGCTTTGATGCAGACCCATACAAGAATACATCCTAGATGAAGCAAGATGATGTTTAATCCATGAATGAAAGATGGGTATTTGGGTTTTGGTTAATAAAAATTGAATCTTGGTGGCTTTCCTTGCAAGACACTCTTTTCCTATTCAAGGTTCTGAAATTTTATGCTCTAGGTCTAAATGGGAAAGAAGATGACATATATATAGTGGGAAAAATGAGCTGCAGTGGAAAAGACGAAACTGTCCAAAAGTAGCGCAGTGCGCGGATAGGTGTTGCGCACTCACCTGCGCACTTACCCGCGCACAAACAGATCAGTCCTAAGAACTGCGTCTTCCGTGGGAGCCATCGTGGGAGGAGCAACGACAAGATGTCCCGCGAAAACTACTAGAGAAAGTTTCACGAGAGAGGTTATAGGAGGAACGAAGACACGAAGTCGCGTAGAACACATCAGCGCAGTGTGCGGGTTGCAAACCCGCACACTCCCTGATTTTCCAAGGGTTATAAGGGACAAAGGCAAAACTAAGGGACACACTACACAAGCATGCAAGAGACAAGAAGGATGCACACATGTCGGCAAAATAGGCACAATGCAAGATGAATAAACATGCATGAGAATAGAGTGTGTGTGTGTGTGTGTGTGTGTGTGTGTGTGTGTGTGTGTGTGTGTGTATGTGTGTGTGCAACTAAATCTCTTCAAAGAGTTAAGCAAGTGATATACCTTCTTAAAGCGCCCTTGAATTTGACGATGCCATTGAAGCTTGATCATGGTCAGTGAGAACTAATCTATCCTTACAAGAAAATTCCCAATGTGGTTTGTCACTGAAATGAACCAATTAAAATATGAGAAACTTTTAATCTCCCCCTTTGGCTATTTCGTGACAAAACCACCACTTACAAAACAACCTCACAGATACAAAAGAAAGTTGGTCAACAAAATTTTCTACATTATAATAAGGCCTAAAATCTAAGTCTTGAACATTTTCAAGTCAACCCAAAGCTTGTAGAAAAAAATCCAACCTACACACAATCAACAAGACAAACAAAAATACCTTCCAAGAACAAGTGTGTGAGAGGTACTTTCAATAACCATAATCAACAAAAAAAAACACATTTGCAATAGTCATACTAGATTGAACCAATACAGTCAAATAATGTAGTCATGCTATGCAATGCAATACTCCCCCTAAATGATTGCTCTCAACTCCCCCTAAACATTATGCCAAAGACACTATCGCTCACAACCCTTCTCCCTCATTTTGTCATAAGATAGGTAAAGGTCATAAGATAGGTAAAGGGAGTCCCCCGTAATAGGTAAGCATTTGGCAATGAGAGCTCATAGCACAAAACATATACATAATCATATAAGCAACTATATGCAACTCAATTAAGTAAGAGAGAATCAAAGAGTCTTGTTTTATAAAAATGTGTGACACAATGCTTTGCATGCAAAACATGTTGCATTCAAGTTCAAAGACAATGGTATTTGGCAAAGCAAACAACAAAGGTTTTGATTGGACGATGAATGTACCTATTTGAGGTCCCTAGTTCTTAGCTTTTGTTCTCGTTTTTGAGCATATTTTTGTATATAAGTGTTTGTTGAGCCTTGTGTAGGTACATATTCCCTACAACAGGTGTTTTGAGCTTAAAGTCAAGTTTGGGAGCAAATATGAGCTTAAAGAGAACAATAAGAAGTCTTCATAGTTGTCGTGGTCTCACCGTCGACCCAAACTACGGTGTGATCTAGGGTCAACCAGTTCCATGGTGGACCCGTCGTTGAGCCAGAACGCGACATAGAGACCGCGGCACAGGACAACTCTGTTTTCCAAAAGTTAGTGGGCTGAAATTGTATGTGCTCATGCAAAACACTCTAATTTTGGGGGCCATATCTCCCTCCTCAGAATGAATTGGGTTTTGTATTACCTATTTTTAGAGAGCCTTAGAAGTCTACTTTCCAGCGATTTTTACGGATTGCAATTTTGGGTTTTCTAGAGGGAGATATGTGCGTTTTCATTACGGTGCGCGTGTCAAAAATCTTGACCGCGACAGCAAGACCACGGCACTAGATCGCGACACTCATATGAAAAATCTATCGCGTTGGTACCGCTACCTCGCCACGACCGCGTCACATTTGTTCACTAGACCGCGGCAGGTAGTTTTTGGGTGAAATTTAGAGGGAAAACTCGTCTTTTCATACCCCATTTCATGCCCTACCTCCCTCCACTATAAATGTATCATTTCCTCTCTTCTCTTCAAAAAACATAAAAACACAGCAGCTATTCACTTCTTCTTCATCTTCTTTATTTCATAAGAGAGAGAAAGGGAGAAACTTCTCAAGCTCCCATGGAGGTTTTCCTCCATGGGAGGCTTTCCATAACCATTTCTACACATCCTCCACCACATTAGAGAGTAGATTGCAGGGAGAAAGGAGAGGTCTTGGACCAATTTCGAGCTAGGAAGCAAGGAGCTTATGGAGAAAGCCATCTTCAAAAGTTGTCACCTTTAAACTCTTCTCTTGTATTTCTTGTTGTCTTTAATGTGTAATCCCCATTTGAGAATATTTGTAAACCTATATTTATGCTTATATATAAGTTATTGTTCTTAAATTAGAATTGGGTTTTGATTTGTTCTTGATATTCATTGATAATCTCTAGTTGTGAATGGCATGTGTATGGATGATTGGAAATTGATATGTGCTTATGGAAGGGATTAGGAGTAGATTAACTTAAGTGTATGAGTAGTTATAACTAAATATCACATTTGTGTGTGTATGTCTTTGGAAGGTCGAAATGCCATGTTATGATCGATTTGAGTGTTTGTGGGTTTCGGTTGTACCCCAAAGGATGACCAATTCGGGTATGACCGTAAACACTTAGCTCCTAAGAATAGATGAAACTCGTTTTATGCATGATTATGCTAGGATAGGTTTTGGCTTTTGTTCATGTGCTTAATGGTAGGGACTAGAGGCACATTGCTCTTCTAGACTCTTTTGGGAAGTGATTAGTGTTTCGAATCCCTTACTAGAGACTAGAAGCACATTGCTCTTCCATGACCCTTTTGAGGAGTAATTAGTGTTTCGAATCTCTTAATTGAGACAACAAGCCCTCAACTTGATTTGAATGTTTTTAATGCCTAACATTCGCTTATATGCACTTATGTATGGCGAACTCGTAAACCCTTGTGTAACCATTATCTTGCATCTCTCCTATCCACCCTTTTATTTGTCACATTAAACACCATCCTCACCTTTCCATATTCTTTTGTTTGTTTTCTATTTTTCTTTCTTTACATTTTCATTACACACCGCATTATGCACACACCATTGTCACCACATCGGCATTCTATTTACATTGCTTTCAACAAACACTAGAACACGATCCTGTTGATTGTGCCTAAATTGTTGTATATTTTGGCCCTCATTTCCTATTCCTTTGTCTTGTTCTTGTGTATATTTTCTATATATTTTCTGTATATTTTATGTCTAATAGGCTTGTTGGTGCTAATTACAGGCAATAGATGTAATTCTAGTGTTAGAAGCTTTTTGCGGTGGTTCCGACAGAAAATGGGCAAAAGGAAAGACAAAGGATCATAAGCAGCTCTACAGTGCGGGTCAAGTGCGGGTTAAAACCGCACTCCAACTGCACTCATACTCATAGCCGGGACCGGATGCTGAAGAAGAGTTAAAGTGTGGGTACAGTGCGGGTCATCCAACCGCACTCCACCCGCACTGTTGCCAAAGCCAGAGAATCTGATTTTCACATGACGTTAAAGTGCGGGTCATCCAACCGCACTCCACCCTCACTGTTGCCAAAGCCAGAGAAGCTGATTTGTACCTGACAGATAAAGTGTGGGTAATCCAACCGCACTCCACCAGCACTGTTGATCAAGATAGAGGAGTGGATTTGCACCTGACATTAAAGTGCGGGTCAAGTGCGGGTCAAGTGTGGATAATTCAACCGCACTCCACCCACACTCTACGCGTGACAACTTCTGTTTTCAAGCTTAAGTGACCTATTTTTCCATCCCCTATAAATAGAAAAGCATGGGAACGAACCAAAGGACTCCTATATCTCACAACACTTGTATTTTCTATTTTCTTTACATAGTCTAAGCTAGAAACACATCTCTCTCTCATCCAAACCATCTCTACTCAATCAAAGGCAACTAGGAGACTTGGATTCAAGCTTCAAAGAAGGAGATCAATCTTCAAGGGTTTTCTCTCTACACTCTCTCTTAGTTTATTGGTTTGTAATAGAACATGAGTAGCTAAAATACCCCATTATGGGGTTGATGTTATTTGTTTGATGGATATTTGGGCTTTGTAAATAAACTCTATGTGTTATATTTATTCTATCTCTATATTTTATTCCATTGCTTGAATTGATTTCCATTATTGATTTGCTTGGATACACCCTCTTTGCATGTTGATTTGGATTACTTGAGTAGGCAATTAGGTTGTCTAATGCTCCATTGAATGGAAGGATTTCCGGAAATCCGGCTCTACAACCATACCCTTAATCTAATCTTGAATTAGTGGCTTTCACTATACACCCTAGGTTAGCCACTTGTGAGAGAATTAGAAGCCTTCACTATACACCCTAGGTTGGCTACTTTAGTGATTTTACGAGAACTAACCTTTGAGTAGAATTCGGTTGATAACCTCGAGCCTCATCCAATCTCAAACGGGTGGTCATCACTATACACCCTAGGTCGGCCACTTGTGAGGGAATTGGAAGCCATCACTATACACCCTAGGATAGCTACATTAGTAATAGGTTGAGCCATAGCTAGATAGATGAGCATTCATGGAAAAAGTCTCGATTGAGTAACTAGCCATTGTTGGTTGCTTAGGAGGGATTAATCGCTAGTAGGAGGTCTTTGCTAATACACCCTAGGTTGACCGCTTGCTAGAGATATATACCAACACTATACACCCTAGGTTGGTTACATTTGTCAAAACATGCTTAATTGAGAGTTTGTTGCAATTGCCCCAATATTCACTTACGAGTCCATCTACTCCATAGTTCCATCATCATACATTCATCACTCCATTTTCATCCCATTTTATTTGCTTTCATAGTTTAGTTTATATTGTATTTTCATTCACCGTCACTTTTACTTTTATGCATACTAGTTATATTAATCATAATCTTATCACCGCTACCCGATCTCAGTGGACAATACCCGTGCTTACCGCTTTACTCGTATTTATACTTGTGAACGCATCGTATAGGTTTTATAAATTGTTTTGACGGCCGGTTTTCTAACGGCGAAAATCTTCCCATCACTTGTTAACGGATAACACCTCCCTACGGAACGATACCCTCGCTTACCGCTTTACTAGTCTTTTGCTAGTTTAGAGCACATTGCGTAGGATCTTTTAGTATATATATCTTTTGATAATCACAATTTGGTAATGACACAAAAAGTGAGTATCAGGTTTCCAAAAAGAATTCAAACCAATTTCACCCTTTGTCATGATTTCAAGCAATGATATATATTTTATAAGAATTTTAATTTAAATAGTAACTATATCAAACTTTATAAGCAAAACAAGACATGAGCGAATTTTGCACCCTATTTGATTTTCCGGGTAGGATTCCCGTATGATAGTAGCCTTGTTCAACTATTAAAGAGTGAGAGAAGACTAAATTTGAATGAGACATCATTATTTATTGAATGGACACAAGGTTCTTATTGAGTTTAGTCTTCTCATTTGCTTTTTCACATATATTTTTGCATTCATATTTAAGCAATTAAAAAAAAAGTCATCATGCATATCATCTTTAAGCATGTCATTAATAAAATCATCATGTCATGGAGATCAATTATAGGTCATTCAAATTGTACTACCAAAGTAAATCTCATAGTCCAAAAATGCATGTTTGAACATAAATATAACATGGATTGCAAGGAAAGTAATTTGCACACTTATTAAGAAAATAACATAAGCATATGCACAATCAATCATCTCAAGTAATTAATAAAGGAGCATGAAGTATATCAATGTAGCACAATGCAATTTTATGCCAATTCGCTCTCTTTGCTTAAGCTCCCCATATGGGGTCAATCACCAAAAACTTCAAGACATATGACACATTCCAATAGACCTACTAAGTGTTTTGAACCTAGTTGAGTCTAAGGGTGACATGTTAGCACAATAGCATGTGGGTTCATCTTTTCTAATCCACTTAGGTGACACATTTTCAATCCTAGTGGTCATAGAAACATTGGCTCTAAATTTCCTAGAAGCATGAATTTTAGCTCTAACCCTATTCTTTTCAACATGCTTTTAGTTCTACACATTTTTATAAACTTGAAGCAATTTGGTCTAAGATGGCCATCAACACCACAAAAATGACATGTAGAAATGAAGTAAGATGTCATATCATTCCTTTATGAGTACAAAAGGGGCTTTCCTATGTCTTTGAGCTTGCCTTTGGTGTTAAACAAACTCTCTCCTTTGAGGTTGAGCTAAAGTAGCATGTCTTCTTTGTTGAGCATAAGGAATCATTGGTTGTGGTGGAGGGATTCTTGGATGTGGAGGTCTTGATTAAGATGCTCTAGCTTGTTGTGATTGAGCTCTTGTTGGAACCTTGACTTAAGTATGTTTTGAGGATTCTCCAATTTCAACCCTTTTTGTTGTTTGTTATGGGATTTTGACTTCTTCAACCTCTTGACTCTTGACAAAAATAGTCTTCTTCAAGAAAGTGGTATCAATTTCTTCCTCATATCCCAAGCCCCTCTTATCACTAGGGCTCTTCCCACTTGATAGCATCTTGTCAAGCTTTTCGGTTCCGGAGGTCGTCTTGGCAGTCACACATTTTGCCTCCCTAAACTCTTTCCTCAAGCTTTCTTCACTCTTCTTAGCCACAACAAGCTCCAGTTTCAAGCTTTCTTCTCTTTCTCTTGCTCTTTCCACTTCCTCACTCAAGTGAGTCATCTTGGATGTCAATTCAAGGTTCTTCCTCTCCAACTCTTGAATCTCTTTTTTTCTTCTTCTCTCTAGAGCTCTTAAAGTATTCCATGAAGTTTTCACAGTCCATCTCCTCATCAAGTTCATGCTTGGACTCGGATGAAGTACTCTTATAACTTGAGTCATCTTCTTCTTCTTCTTCTTCTGGCTTGCCATTCTTCTCTTCTTTGTCACTTATAACTTCTTTGCCATTGTGAGATGATGAGATAGCAATGAAGTTTTCAACTTGGTCTTCATCATCCGAAGATTTTTCTTCCTCCTCTAAGTCTTCACTATCACTCCAAGTAGCCGCCAGAGCCTTTCCTTTCTTCTTCTTTTTTAAATTAGCACACTCTGGAGCAATGTGACCATACCCACAACACTCATAGCATTGAATCCCCTTATTGGAATCCTTCTATTCACTCTTCTCCATCTTTTTATAGGGAGTCTTCTTCTTCACAAATTTTCCATTGGAGCCTAAACTGTTCTTCTCAAACTTCATAAATTCCTTGAACTTCTTCAACATTTGAGTCATTTCTTCATCCGAATCTTCTTCCTCCCTTTCTTGCTTGGAGGTCTTCAATGCAATGATCTTCTGTTTCTTTGAAGGTGTTGTTAAAGTAGGAGCTCTTCTAGACTCAAAGGCTAACAACTTGCCAATTATTTCACTTGGCTTCATCTTCTTATATTCACTATTCTCCTCAATAACAGTCACATTTGCATCAAATCTCTCAGGAAGAAACCTCATAATATTTTTATTTATCCTCATATATGAATAGGGGTCACCCAATTGGTGACTTTGGTTGACAATATCCATTAGCTTCACTTGGAAGTCATAAAAGCACTCGTGATCTTCCATCTTCAAAGTCTCAAATTGGGTTTGAAGGACTTGTAGCTAAGAGTCTTTTACCACATCGTTTCTTTCACGTGCCCTCTCCAATATTGTCCTTGCTTCATGTGCATTCCTTGTTGTTTAGATTAACTTGTGTTGGTTTTCATCCACCGCACACAAGATTGCATGCATGGTCTTGTTGTTCCATTTGGAGGCTTCAAAATCTTGAGTACTCCATTCGGACTCCATTTCATCGTCGAGAGTATTGGTGGGTGATGTGTAACCATCCTCAATCACCATCCAAACTCGATCATCTATTTGGCATAGGTAGGACTCCATTTTTCCTTTCCATGATGAGTAATTAATGTTGGAACCTAGGGTTACAGATTGCGCAGCGGAAGGTTTTATAAAATTTTTATGCAATCATTTAAACTAACCCATTTGTACAGTAATAATCAAATGAAATTATAAAGTGATGAAACATTTTCATACCTACGTAGGAGGCTCCTTCACTTTAATACGAACTGCTCCTGATTTGAACCACGTGATCTTCCTCGCTATCTCCCGGAACTGGTAACAGCGTGTGGGCGCGTCACGATATTCAGGACCTGTATAGAGGAAGAAGAGAAGAACACACACAAAAAAACCAACTCTAGAAGTGTAGCACTTGTGGTCTCACCACACACTAACTTTTTCTATTTGTTTTGTTTGCTGTTCACGATCACCTTTTCTCTTTATTTTTCTTTTGCTGTGTATGTTTTCTCATTCCCAAATCAAGTAATCTCATTACTTTGTATATTAGTCATTCGGTTATTGCTATTATTTTTTTAATTAAATATATATCACATATATATTAAAAAAAAAACAAACCAAAATCTTATTTGATTTTTAAAACTTTTCAAAAGATTATCTCATATCCTTTTAAATTAAATATTTATTTTTGAATTCAAACATTTCAAATTCAATTTCAAATATTTAATTTAATAAAATAAAATAATCATATTATCTTATTTTATTCAAAATCAAATATCAACTAACACCCTCCATTTAGTGATTAACAACATAATTAAATAATCTTATTATTTAATTTATTTAATCACCATTATTCATTACTTAAATAATCCCATTATTCAATTAATTCCCGAATTAATACGTGTCACTATCGTTACACAATTAATTGGACAATCCAATTAATTAACCGTGACCCTTGTTACCTAAATCGATCAGGCTAGCAAGGGGACCTAATGGACCCACAGTATTTTGAGCTCCAATAATCCTTAGAAATTATTAATTAAACTCTTTAATTAATATTTCATGATTATTAACTTCAGTGTTATTCCACTAAAAATCCGAAGCTGCATTCTCTCAACTGTAGATATTTTTACACAAACCAATAACTTTCGGTGTCCATCGATATAGCTATTACATATGGTATAATCCTCCACAAGTAGTTCATAATTAGAGCTAGGTCATAATATCCGTTATACCTTCTAATTACATCTTTTCCATTAAGTACCATTGATTCTCTAAAAAACAATAAATCCTACATTCCCCGCGGAATTAGGAGAACGCTCATATTGTTCAAGCCCCGAATCAATTTTTAAGGGAACTACTGTCTGCTTCTCGCAAGAATGTGTGGATTCCACTATTGTGTACAAACCTTCCCAGCCACAAGCCAAACCGCGATCCCAACATACGGAGTATATTGATCGGGAATGCAACTCCGACCTCACCCATGGTATATCAAAGACCACGATCTAACCTGAAGGAGTCGATAAGACACTCATGATTAAGATCACCCACATATAGCCATCATTAGTTGATATATATGAATCTCATCGTTAAACGGATCTTAGTGAGAAATTCATATAGATCATGGCCCAGTCCTATATGATCACATCATACAAGGTGTCTCCATTCTCATATCTACAAATGAATGATCCAGGATAGGATCACCGTACACTACGAAATGGACCGGAGCTATAGATTAACCACAAATAAAGTACCCAGCTTTATTTGCTATCTACAGACTCTTTAAATTGCTCGTTTCAAACTGAATCCATCTATATATGACACTCATATACTCAGTTCGAAATTACATCCTGCAATTTTGGATGTTAAGTGCACATGTTATATAAAGTATGACACAAAATGAATGAATATACTACTTCTTTTATTTATGTTCAAATTATATTTACATATTACAAGCTTTAGGGCAAAAACCCCAACAATCTCCCACTTGCACTAAAGCATGTGAGTCATGTCTCGTAACCCTAGACCTTCTAGGTGACCTTCAAACACTTTAGCCGGTAAGGTCTTTGTAAATGGATCAGCATGATTGTCTTGTGAGGATATCTTGGTGACGATCACATCTCCTCTCTGCACTATCTCTCTAATGAGATGATACTTTATCTCTATATGCTTCCCTCTCTTGTGGCTTCTTGGTTCTTTGGAATTAGCCACAGCACCACTGTTATCACAATAAAGTGTGATGGGCTTATCCAGATCTGGAACAACTTCCAGATCACTCAAGAACTTACGGAGCCAAACAGCCTCCTTAGCAGCTTCACAAGCGGCTATATATTCGGCTTCCATGGTAGAGTCAGCAATGCAAGATTGCTTTATACTTCCACACAATGGCTCCACCACCCAGGGTGAATACTGATCCAGACGTGGATTTTCTAGAATCCCTGTTTGACTGAAAATCAGAATCTGTGTATCCTAACGGGATCAAATCCTGTCCATAATACACTAGCATATAGTTTCTCGTTCTATGAAGATACTTGAGAATAGTCTTGAAAGCAACCCAATGATCTAATCCTGGGTTGGACTGGTACCTGCTGACTACTCCCACTGCATAGCAGATGTCCAGTCTCGTGCATAACATAGCATACATGAGACTACCTACTGCTGATGCATATGGCACACGTCTCATATCCTCAACTTCTTGAGGTGTCTTAGGACACTGTTCCTTAGACAAGTGAACCCCATGTCTAGAAGGTAAATTACCTTTCTTGGAGTTCTGCATCGAAAATCGCATAAGAATCTTGTCGATATATGATGCCTGAGACAATGCTATGAGTTTGTTCTTACGATCCCTTATAAGTTGGATCCCTAGAACATAACTCGCCTCTCCCAAATCTTTCATTTGGAATTGGCTAGCCAGCCAGCCCTTTAAATCAGACAACACTCCTTTATCATTCCCAATGAGTAGGATGCCATCTACGTATAGGACCAAGAAAACTACTTTCTTGTCAATGATGCGCTTGTAGACACAAGGCTCATCAACGTTTTGCTCGAAGCCATAGGTTTTGATCACATCATCAAACCTTATGTTCCAAGATCTAGATGCTTGCTTAAGTCCATAAATGGACCTTTGCAACTTGCAAACCTTTTGCTCTTGATCTGGAGACACAAATCCCTCTGGTTGCAACATGTATATGCTTTCATCAAGATTGCCATTTAAGAATGCAGTCTTGACGTCCATTTGCCAAATTTCATAATCTAAATAGGCAGCAATGGATAAGAGAATCCGAATAGACTTAAACATGGCTACTGGCGAGAAGGTCTCTTCATAATCGACCCCCTCTTTCTGGGTATAACCCTTGGCCACTAGCCTTGCCTTGAAGGTCTCTACCTTCCCGTCTACTCCTCTCTTCCTCTTGTAGATCCACTTACATCCTATGGGTTTTACCCTATTCGGTAAGTCTACAAGTTCCCAGACTGAGTTAGAGTACATAGACTCCATCTCGAGATTCATGGCTTTAAGCCATTCCTCTTTATCAGGATCTTCCATTGCATTCTTAAATGTCAATGGATCATCCACACTATCAGCAGAGACAAGATCTTGTCCCTCACTTACACCCAAATAGCGTTTAGGCTATTTCACAACCCTCTCACTACGTCTAGGTGGTAGTGTATCCTGACTAGGAATTATCTGACTTTCAGATGTTAATGGATTAACAACTCTAGTTGACTGAGTACTGGTCTCACCAGGCTCCAACTCATTTAATACAATTTTAGAACGAGGTTTATGATCACTTATATAGTTATCCTCAAGAAACGTTGCATTTGTCGATACAAATACTTTGTTATCTTCAAGACTATAGAAGTATCCACCTCTGGTCTCCTTGGAGTATCCTACAAACAAGCAGACCACAAACTTGGGATCTAGCTTTCCAGTTCTGTTCTTCAGCACATGTGCTGGACACCCGCATACGCGAAAATGTCGTAAACTAGCTTTACGACCATTCCACAACTCTAGGGGAGTTTCAGGAACAGATTTGGATGGCACTACATTCAAAATGTATGCCGCTGTTTGTAATGCATATCCCCAAAAGGAATTTGGTAATGATGAGAAACTAATCATAGATCTCACCATTTCCATTAGGGTTCTATTTCTCCTCTCCGTAACACCATTCTGCTGAGGTGTACCAGGAGCTGTGAGTTGGGACATTATCCCATACTCGACCATAAAGTCTTCAAACTCTTGGTCAAGATACTCACCTCCACGATCTGATCGTAGAGACTTGATAGTCTTTCCTAACTGGTTCTCAACTTCAGCTCAGAATTCTTTGAACTTTTCAAATGTTTCCGACTTCCGTTGCATTAGGTAGACATATCCGTATCTCGAGTAGTCATTTATAAAGGTGATATAATACTCATAACCACCCCTTGCTTTAACATTCATTGGTCCACAGACGTCTGAATGTATAAGCTCTAGTGGTTGTTTAGCTCTAAGCCCTTTTCCAGTAAAAGGTCTCTTAGTCATCTTACCTTCTAAACAGGATTCGCAGACAGGTAAGGTGTCAACCTTTAACTCACTTAAAGGTCCACTTTTTACTAGTCTGTCTATCCGGTCAAGGTTGATAAGACCAAGCCTTAGATGCCAAAGATATGTGTCATTATCTGGAGAAATCTTATGTCGTTTAGTTTTAGGTTTTTCAACCTTAAACATTTCTGTGTTAAGCAGTGTAGTATGTATTAACGGTCTTAACACATACAAATTGTTTTCATTAATTCCTGAACAAATATTCAGACCATTCTTTCTAATAATAACAAACTTATTATTAAAAGAAACAGAATACAATTGTTCTAACAACTTAGAAACGAAAATCAAATTCCGTGTAAATCCAGGAATATATAAAACATTGTTCAATAATAAAAAACTATTATTATTACAAAATTGCAATCTTATTGCTCCCACTGCTTTGGCCGACACGACATCCCCCGACCCCACACGCATGGAGAAGGCTCCCTCCTCTAGCTGTGTCCAAGAATCAGTCCACTGCAAAGAAGAACAAACATGGTTAGTGGCCCCCGAATCAACAATCCAAGGTGAAGAATCATCTTCCACTAAACAAGATTCAAGAACAAGTAAATCATATTTACCTTTCTTCTTCTTCTTGGCTACCTCCTCCAGGTACTGAGGACAGTTCCTCTTCCAGTGCCCAACCTTGTTACAATGGAAACATTTTCCTTTGTCTTGGTCGGTGGAGGTGTCCTTCTTTTTGCTTTGGGCCTTCTTGGGTTTGGGCTTACCCTTCGCCTTTCCAGCAGACCTCTTCCTCTTCTTATTATTGGAGGAAGATGGTTCGGCAACATTTACCTCACCGGTCTTACTTTTGATGTCCTTGGTCAAGGACTCAAAAGTAGCGAGCTCATTGAGCAATTGTGTGAGACTAAACCTTAACTTGTTCATCCCGTAGTTGTTCTTAAACTGATCGAAACTCTTCGGAAGAGTCGTCAGTATGATGCTCACTTGACTGGGTTCATCAATGGCCCCACCATTGACTTCTGCCGTGTTGAAGTAGGACATCATGCTCAGGACATGCTCCCGAACTGATGTACCTTCCTTCATGCGAGTGAGCATAGCGGAACGAACAGCTTCGTGTCGCTTTTGCTCGGAGGGCTGCCCGAACATAGCTTGCAATGACTCCATAATTTCGAATGTTGTAGTCATTGTTCGTGCTTTGTGACAAGCACGTCTGTCATAGAAGCTAACAGATATGTTCGGGCCTTCTCATCAGATGAGACCCATCGCTGGTATGCCTCACGAACAGTTCGTGTGGCATTGGCAGTAGGCACCGGAGGACATTCCTCCGTAAGCACAAACTTGAGGTCTTTGGTGACCAGTATTGCATTAATGTTAATTTTCCATTTTGTGTAGTTATCACCAGTTAATTTATCGTTTGCAAGTATTTGTAATAGTGCAGATGACATGGCTGAAAAAACATAAATTAAGGATTCATTCAGTCATACATTCTAAACATGTGCGAATGTTCGGCATAAAATTAAACATGATGCATGAAAATGTTTAATGAACAAGAACAACCCTAAAAACAATGTTTCTATGCCACGACAATCCAACATACCACAAGCAAGTGCCGCCTTAGGGTCGGTCAAATTCTTGCATGTTGGATCGAGACCTTCTCAATCAAAGGATATACCAGAATAACTCTTATGCCAATATCATTCAACCATCATGTATTAGGTCAGGTTTTTAATTAACCAATTTAATTAAAACCTTGTGAGTGTAACCCATCATTTCAGATCTCAAGAGCTTAACTCGAGAATTGCCGCCTTAGGGTCGGTCAATCCCGAAATCCCCTCCGAAATCCTATCTGTTAGGAAGTCAACCTTGGTATTGATTCTTATGGAAACTCTCCTTAGGGAGGACGAAAACAAAGCCGTCACGAGGCCCCACTCGAATTTCACGGTGTTGAACTAATGATGGAGACCGCGGGATATAATGTCATATATCCCTCTCCCACTCACTATTTTATATGAAGGGTTTTCTATTAATATTAATGCACCTAGATTAAACTAGATTAAACGGCTAATATTAATCTAAGCGTCAAGTGCATTAATCACAAATTATTGGAATCCTATTCCAATAACTAATAAACTAAATTGATTTTTAACACTTAAAAAAATCTAGTTCATTAGTGATAATTCAAATCTATGTAAACTGTTTACTAAGACTAGAATTATTATTAAATGTGTATTTACCAAGTTTTAACTATTAAAACTAAACACATTATTTAGGTCCAATTATTATTAGGAGCTTAATCAAATTAATCCTAATATATATTAAGGACCCTACTAATCTAAGTATTTAAACTCTTTAAAAAAATTAGTAATTAATGAGATTTACTAAGTTTTTACTCCTAAAAACTAATCCCATTAAAAATAGCCAATTATGTGAATAACCCATTTTAATCAAATTAAAAAAAATTAAACACATAATATAGATGGCTATAATGCATGTATGATATATCAACATATATATATATATATATATATATATATGTGTGTGTGTGTGTGTGTAGGCACAACTAATTTAAATGACATGTATATGCATGGCAATGCTTAATCATCAAATAATTAAAACATACATGAGTTGACCGAGTGTTGTGGATTATTTAACCTAAAAATTGGAATCTAATTACAAAAAAATATTCCCAAGGCATCCCTTGGTCTTCTTGTAATTTCCAAGACTTCCAATCTCTTCAGGTCATGTGCGCTGGTAGCATGCGCGCGATGTGCTATGCGCGCTGGACGAAGTGCGCTGGTGGCGCGCGCTGGAAGCATGCGCAGGACTTTGAGCGCTGGTAGCCTGCTTTGCGAGCTGGTAGGCTCGCGCAGCTGCGTGGGATCGCTAGTGGCAGATCTTGCAATTACAATGTTGTTTTTTTTTTTTTTAATAATACAATAGTAAAATAAATAAATAAATTATAACAACATTATACAACCCAGAAACACTCTAAATCCACAACACAATAAAAAATTACGATCAACCATGTTTTTTTAAATTAAACAATTTAATTAAAAAACATCATACACTCATCAAAAAAATATGTGCCTACACATTCATACATTTCAGGAGTAATCAAATTCGATTATACTGTACAAAAATTGGCTCTGATATCAATTGTTGGAACCTATGGTTACAGATTGCGCAGCGGAAGGTTTTACAAATTTTTTATGCAATCATTTAAACTAACCCATTTGTACAGTAATAATCAAATGAAATTATAAAGTGATGAAACATTTTCATACCTACGTATGAGGCTCCTTCACTTTAATACAAACTGCTCCTGATTTGAACCACATGATCTTCCTCGCTATCTCCCGGAACTGGTAACAGCGTGTGGGCGCGTCACGATATTCAGGACCTGTATAGAGGAAGAAGAGAAGAACACATACAAAAAACCAACTCTAGAAGTGTAGCACTTGTGGTCTCACCACACACTAACTTTTTCTATTTGTTTTGTTTGTTGTTCACGATCACCTTTTCTCTTTATTTTTCTTTTGCTGGGTATGTTTTCTCATTCCCAAATCAAGTAATCTCATTACTTTGTATATTAGTCATTCGGTTATTGCTATTAATTTTTTAATTAAATATATATCACATATATATTCAAAAAAAAAAAAACAAACCAAAATCTTATTTGATTTTTAAAACGTTTCAAAAGAATATCTCATATCCTTTTAAATTAAATATTTATTTTTGAATTCAAACATTTCAATTCAATTTCAAATATTTAATTTAATAAAATAAAATAATCATATTATCTTATTTTATTCAAAATCAAATATCAACTAACACCCTCCATTTAGTGATTAACAACATAATTAAATAATCTTATTATTTAATTTATTTAATCACCATCATTCATTAATTAAATAATCTCATTATTCAATTAATTCTCGAATTAATACGTGTCACTTTCGTAACACAATTAATTGGATAATCCAATTAATTAACCGTGACCCTTGTTACCTAAATCGATCAGGCTAGCAAGGGAACCTAATGGACCCACAGTATTTTGAGCTCCAATAATCCTTAGAAATTATTAACTAAACTCTTTAATTAATATTTCATGATTATTAACTTCGGTGTTATTCCACTAAAAATCCGAAGCTGCATTCTCTCAACTGTAGATATTTTTACACAAACCAATAACTTTCGGTGTCCATCGATATAGCTATTACATATGGTATAATCCTCCACAAGTAGTTCATAATTAGAGCTAGGTCATAATGTCCGTTATACCTTCTAATTACATCTTTTCCATTAAGTACCATTGATTCTCTAAAAAACAATAAATTCTACATTCCCCGCGGAATTAGGAGAGCGCTCATATTGTTCAAGCCCCGAATCAATTTTTAAGGGAACTACTGTCTGCTTCTCGCAAGAATGAGTGGATTCCACTATTGTGTACAAACCTTCCCAGCCACAAGCCAAACCGCGATCCCAACATACGGAGTATATTGATCGGGAATGCAACTCCGACCTCACCCACTGGTATATCAAAGAACACGATCTAACCTGAAGGAGTCGATAAGACACTCATGATTAAGATCACCCACATATAGCCATCATTAGTTGATATATATGAATCTCATCGTTAAACTGATCTTAGTGGGAGATTCATATAGATCATGGCTCAGTCCTATATGATCACATCATACAAGGTGTCTCCATTCTCATATCTACAAATGAATGATCCAGGATAGGATCACCGTACACTACGAAATGGACCGCAGCTATAGATTAACCACAAATAAAGTACCCAGTTTTATTTGCTATCTACAGACTCTTTAAATTGCTCGTTTCAAACTGAATCCATCTATATATGACACTCATATACTCAGTTCGAAATTACATCCGGCAATTTTTGATGTTAAGTGCACATGTTATATAAAGTATGACACAAAATGAATGAATATACTACTTCTTTTATTTATGTTCAAATTATATTTACATATTACAAGCTTTAGGGCAAAAACCCCAACAATTAACCCCCATTAGAAGTGGAGGTCTTGTACTCGATGCTCCCTCTCGCTCATATCTGTTTCCTCTCATGGTGTTTAAGGGTGTGAATGAGATGAATGCAATCAATCAAACACGACAAGCAAGACACACTAACTAAAATGCAATCTAATGCAAGACACTCTTAAAGAGCAATGGATCTCCTAATTATGTTAAGGACCCGCTCTGATACCAATTGAAAATACTCTAAGAGTTATAAAACTAACATAGAGGGGGGTGAATAGGTTTTTACTAAATTAATTGATAGCTTTTGGTTAGTCAAACTTAATCACAACAAACCCCTAACAAACAATCATTGTAACAAAGTGCGAAAAATAAAATAAAGAGACAATGATTTGTTTTACATGAGAAAACCCTAAAAGGGTAAAAACTCACGGACCTAAAGTCAATCGAACCCTTAAATTCACTATTTGCAAAAACGATTACCACATAGGTTGACCATATCACACCTAATCAGTTACTAATCCGTTCTTGCTACCCGTAGGCCTTTAATATCGATTTTAGGCTCTTGCTTGTACACTACCCACGGCACATACAAGACTTAACTCTTAAGTGAAGAGATATGCAACCTAATGTGAATATGAAAATATTCTAAATACATAAATGTTAGGTCAATACATTTTATGCTTATCTAATCATGTATGAATGCATCAAACAATCCTAGAAACCACATTGCTATCTGTCATACATAGAACGTAGCTATATGATACAAATGCAAACCTAGATGCAATAGCTATCACAATACAAAACCCAACAAACATACATAAATGTCATCTTGAAGACAAAAACTCAAACTTCATACAAACAAGTCATAAAAGAGTTATCTTGGTATACTAGAACACAAGAAGTAATAGAGATGGTGTTCTACTTACCAAGGATTGAGCTTTGATGCAGACCCATACAAGAATAATCCTAGATGAAGCTAGATAATATTTAATCCATGAATGAATGGTGGGTATTTGGGTTTTGGTTAATTAAAATTGAATCTTGGTGGCTTTCCTTGCAAGACACTTTTTTTCTTCTCAAGGTTCTGAAATTTTAAGCTCAAGTCTGAATGGGAAAGAAGATGACACATATATAATGGGAAAAACGAGCTGTAGTGGAAAAGACGAAAATGTCCAAAAGTAGCGCAGTGCGCGGGTAGGTGACTCGCGCACTCACCCTCGCACAAACAGATCAGTCCTAAGAATTGTGTCTTCTGCAGGAGCCGTCGCGAGAGGAGCGACGACAAGATGTCCCGCAAAAAATACTAGAGAAAGGTTCACGGGAGAGGTCACCGGAGGATCGACGACAAGATGTCCTGTGAAAACTACTGGAGAAAGTTTCGTGGGAGAGGTTTCGGGAGGAAGGACGATAGGAAGTCACGCAGAACACATCAGCGGAGTGCGTGGGTAGCATACCCCCGCACTCCCTGATTTTCCAAGGGTCATAAGGGACAAAGGCAAGACTAAGGGACACACTACACAAGCAAGCAAGAGATAAGAAGGATGCACACATGTAGGCAAAATAGGCGTAATGCAAGATGAATTATGCATGAGAAGTGAATTTCTTCAAAGGGTTAAGAAGTGATATACCTTCTTGAAGCGCCCTTGAATTTGACGATGCCATTGAAGCTTGATCACAAACAATGAAGCCTAATCTACCCTTACAAGAAAATCCACAATGTGGTTTGTTAACGAAATGAGCCAATCAAAACATGAGGAACTTACAGATTAGATTGTTTCCAAGCATTCTACCTTGTTTGGAAGCTGATTCTCCAATCTGGTTGACCCCATTTATGCAAACAATCTTGTTTGTTTGCCATCGTCATTATATTTTATATTTATATTTAGTTTTTATTTTTATTTTAATAATAAATAAGAGAAAATTGGTGTAAATAGCACTTTTTACCCTCTAGTTTAGGGACTAAGGGTGTGTTTAGGATGACTTTTCAAGTTAAGCTTATGAAGTAGATCTTTTACAAGTAGAGCTTTTATTGAGTATGACTTTTAACAAAAAGCAGTATGTTGTTTGGTATTCACTTAAAAAAGTGTTTTTTTGGTAGATTGTTTGACAAAATATCTCTAAAAGAGCTTTAGTCGTTTAAAATTACAAAAGTACGCATTAATAAAGTATTTATAATAAAGGGGTATATGGTGGATTATTTAAAATTCATAGAGGGTAGCTGAGACTTTACCTCTTTTAAAAAAAAAACTCAAAAATAGCTTCTTGGGAGAAGCTCAAAATTTGGGCTTCTCACAATAGATATAAAATAGCTTTTTTAACATTAAAAAATCACTTTTTAATTTTACGCTCAAAATAACCCATCAAAATAGGTTTTAACATTAAAAAAGCACTTTTAGCTAGTAGAAAAGCCATACCAAGCATATACTAAGACAAACTTAATAACTTAAGTTTAAATAGCATCAAAGTATGGTTTGAGATAAAAATGTCCTCACTTTTTTGTGCAAATTCTAGACTTATTTGTCAAATTCGAGACTTATTTTGAAACTTTTTTTAAGAGACTTATTTTAAAAATTCAAGATTTATGGGGTATTTTTGCAAATTAGAGAATTACTGGGGCCAAATAAGATTTTTTTTTTTACTTTTTTTTTAGATGTCGCATGTAGGTTCCAGATTTTGG
Source organism: Dipteronia sinensis (assembly GCA_033220585.1). Taxonomy (NCBI): domain Eukaryota; kingdom Viridiplantae; phylum Streptophyta; class Magnoliopsida; order Sapindales; family Sapindaceae; genus Dipteronia; species Dipteronia sinensis. Next base: position 46,850,317 of record CM065638.1, on the reverse strand, counting down.
ATTGCGCAGCGGAATGAGGTTTTTAAAATTTCAATGCAATCATCAATTAAACCAATTGTAAAAAAATAAGAAAGAGATGTAATATTTCATACCAACGTTTGTAGGCTCCTTCTTCTTTTCGATCTGTTTTCTGATTTGAACCACAAGATCTCCTAGCTATCTCCCAATATTGGTAATGGCGTGTGGGCGCGTCACAGTACTCAGGAATAAGGAGGATGAAGAAAAGAAGAAAAAACAAATTTCTTTGGCCGAAAAATACCTAGAACACTTTCTAGGCTTTTTTTTTCTCTTCTTTGGTTCTATACGCTCAAAAAATTGACTCTCAATTCAAAACTCATGTTGTGTTGTCTTAGTTTCCAAAAACATATATCATATATATTTTTTTTAATAAAACTGATTAATCAATTGTTTTAAAGATATCATATATCTTTAAAGATATTAATTAACATTAATATCTTTGATTTGATTTGAATTTAAACTCTTTTAAATTCGAATTTCAATATTTAATTAAATGAAAATAAAAATAAGCAAATTATCTTATCTTCATTCAAATTTAAATATCAATCAACACCCTCCATCTAATGATTAATTGCACAATTAAATAATCTAATTATTAAATTAACATAAACATTAATACTCATTAATTAAATAATCTCATTATTCAATTAATTCCCGAATAGACACGTGTCACTTTCGTAACACAATTAATTGGACAATCCAATTAATTAACTGTGACCCTTGTTACCTTAATCAATCGGGCTAGCAAAGGTACCCAATAGACCCACAGTATTTTGAGCTCCAATAATCCTTAGAAAACTTTTTAATTAATATTTCATGATTATTAACTTCGGTGTTATTCCACTAAAAATCCGAAGCTGCATTCTCTCAACTATAGATATTTTTACACAAACCAATAACTTTCGGTGTCCATCGATATAGCTATTACATATGGTATAATCCTCCACAAGTAGTTCATAATTAGAGCTAGGTCATAATGTCCGTTATACCTTCTAATTACATCTTTTCCATTAAGTACCATTGATTCTCTAAAAAAACAATAAATCCTACATTCCCCACGGAATTAGCAGAGCGCTCATATTGTTCAAGCCCCGAATCAATTTTTAAGGGAACTACTGTCTGCATCTCGCAAGAATGAGTGGATTCCACTATTGTGTACAAACCTTCCCAGCCATAAGTCAAACCACGATTCCAACATACAAAGCATATTGACCGAATATAACTGTGATCTCACCCATGGTATATCAGAAACCACGATCTAACCTGAATTGGTCGATAAGACACTCAGGATTAAGATCACTCATATATAGCCATCATTTGTCGATATATATGAATCTCATCATGTAAGAGATCTTATTGAGAGATTCATATAGATCGTGGCCCAGTCCTATATGATCACATCATACAAGGTCCATCCATTCTCATATCACCATATGAATGATCCAGGATAAGATCACCGTATATTACGGAATGTCCGCAGCTATAGATTAACCACAAATAAAGTACCCAGCTTTATTTGCTATCTACGGACTCTTTAGATTGCTCGTTTCAAACTGAATCTATCTGTATATGACATTCATATACTCAGTTCGAAACTACATCCAGCAATCTTGTAAATACAGGAAATTGTAATCAATATATAAAAAAATAATTTAGAACCTTACCAAAGTTTGGAGGCTCCTTCACTTTACGATATGCTCTTGGTCTGTACAACCGATCTTCCTCGCTACATCCCGGGACTGATAACTGCGTGTGGACGCGTCACGATCTCAGGAACTTGAATGGAGGATTCAGAGAGAATGAAGAAGAAGAAACAATTTCTTTCGAGGGAAAAATTCCTAGAACAACTCTTGTTCTTTAAAAGAAAAATATATTAAATAAGATTTTTTTTTTCTTTAATGGTGCAGAGGACGCACCCACTTCTTTTTCTCTCTTGTTTCTCAAGCACACCAATTGCTTGTGTTTCTTTCCTTGCTTTTTTTTATCTCTCTTGCGTGAATCAGGTTATCAAAATATAGATAACTTATTGCTTTTTAAGTTATCTCTATTTTATTTAATTTCTAGTTATATTAAATATATCTCTATATATTTTTCAAACTAGACCATTATCTCTTTCCAAATATATCTCCATATATTCAAAAGATAATTAGTATTTAAGTATCCTATATATAACTTGCTTCTCCTAAGTCCTTCATATCAAATTGTTTTGCAAACCATTCTTTCACAGATGTCAATACACCTACATCGTTTCCAATGAGTAGTATATCATCAACATAAAGAATGAGGAAAACCAACTTGTCGCCTTTGATCCTCTTGTATACACAAGGTTCGTCAGGGTTTTGAATAAATCCAAAACCTTTTACAGCTTGATCGAACCTTATGTTCCAGGATATGGATGCTTGCTTTAGTCCATATATGGACTTTTGCAACTTGCATACTCTTTCTTCTTGGCTTTTTTCAATGAATCCCTCTGGTTGCATCATGTAGATGCTCTCGTCAAGACTTCCATTAAGGAAAGCTGTCTTGACGTCCATTTGCCAAATCTCTAGGTCTAGAGATGCTGCAATGCATAAGAGTATCCTAATGGATTTAAGCATGGCCACAGGTGAGAAGGTTTCCTCGTAATCGATACCTTCTTTCTGTGTATAACCTTTAGCTACTAGTCTAGCTTTAAAGGTTTCAACCTTACCATCCATACCTCTTTTCCTCTTGTATACCCACTTGCACCGAATGGGTTTTATCCCTTTAGGCAAGTCTACAAGGGACTAGACTTTGTTATTGAACATCGATTCAATCTCGGATTGCATTGCCTTTTGCCAATGATGACAATCAACATCCTCCATAGCTTCCTTGTACGTGTAGGGATCATCGTCGTCCGGAAGATTCTCAATAGATTTTCCTAGACCGATATATCTTTCGGGTTGTGTTCTAACCCTCCCACTACGATGAGGAATGGTAGGTTGTTGATCTTATGTTGGAGTGGAACTTACAATTGGGCTGGGTTGTGAAACCTCTTGTGGAATTGTATCTCCTGACATCTAATTCAGGACAATTCTACTTTTGGGCACAAAATTATTCATATAGTCCTTTTCTAGAAATGAAGCATTTGTTGAAACAAATACTTTTAGATCAGAAGGACTATAGAAATAATATCCTTTAGTTCCTTTTGGATACCCCACAAATATACATGTTTCCGAACGGGACTCCATCTTTTCTGTCTTTCCTTTCAACACATGTGCAGGACAACCAAATATCCTCATGTGTTGTAAACTAGACTTTCGCCCAGTCCACAATTCATGTGGAGTTTTAGAGACAGATTTAGATGGTACATCGTTTAGAATATATATTGCTGTTTGTAGAGCATATCCCCAAAAAGAAATAGGAAGTGTTGAATAACTCAACATTGATCTAACCATCTCTAAAAGAGTCCTATTTCTCCTTTCTGCTACCCCATTTTGTTGAGGTGTACCTGGTGCAGAAAGCTGAGAAACTATCCCATTATCAATAAGATATTGCTGAAACTCTCCAGATAGATATTCTCCACCACGATAAGATCTCAAGATTTTTATATGTTTCTCAAGCTGATTTTCTACTTCAGCTTTGAATGCTTTGAACATATCAAATGCATCCGACTTATGTCTCATGAGATACACGTAACCAAATCTTGAGTAATCATCTGTAAAGGTGATGAAGTACTCATATCCACCTCTAGCTTGAATGCTCATAGGACCACATACTAATTGTGTACTAGTCCTAAACATTCAGTGGCTCTTGCACCTTTGGTATTGAACGGCCTTTTGGTCATTTTACCTTCCAAACAAGATTCACAAGTTGGTAGATCATCAACCTTTAAGTCACTTAAAGGTCCGTCACATACCAATCTTTTAATCCTATTAAGGTTATTGTGACCTAGGCGTATGAAAATACACAAAGTGTGTCTAATACAACCTAGAGGGGGGGTGAATAGGTTTTAGTTGATTTATTACCAACTTTTTGACTTAATCAATTTTAATAATCCTACTCCATATTAACAATCAATCAATCCAATATAAATATGCGGAAAACAATAAAAACATAAGGATTGATTTACGTGAGAAACCCTCCAACTAGGCAAAACTCACGGGCTATCCTTCAAGCCACAAACGGTCCTCAAATCCACTATTTGAACGAAAGTTTACAACCTAGGTTGACCTCAAGTCACACCTACTTGGTCACTAACCCTTTCACCCTAGGGCCTTTAATAGTGATTCTTGACCACAAGCTTGTGCACTAACTCACTTAGTCACAAAGCTTAACAATCAATGAAGAGGTTTAACAACCTATGTGAATATGTAAAAGATATTCAAACATGCAGTTAATGCTAGGCAACAATAAATGCTTATCTAAGGATTTAAAGATGTCAATAAATGTAAATCCTAGATATCAATATCTAAATGCAAATGCATGAAGATTTAGCTAGAAGGGTAAAATCATCATAAATGCTAGCTATTAATGAAGAAGGCTCTCAACCAACACACAACAACTCAATCATGTTATAAATGCCAATAAACATAAAGATATGCAATAAAATCACATAAAAGAGCTAACCCTAGGCAAACAAGAACATATATAAATACAAAGAGATTTAGGGCATGTTCAAGTTACCTAGTCAATGAAAGCAAGAAGAATCCATGATGAGATAATGCTTGAAGAGGTTAAATGCACATGGATTTGTGTTTGGTTGAGTAAAGATGAGTTCTTGGGAGTTTCTCTCTCTAAGGGAAGCTTGGCCTATCAAAAATGGCTTCTTGAACTCATGAAAACGAGCAAGGAAGAAGATAGAGCATATATATGGGAGCCCTAGTTGAAACAGCGTTGTTTTGAACTTAGGGCACAAAATCCCGTCAATACCGCTAGATGGACCGCGTCGCAGGCAAGTGTCCAGACCGCGGTACACACAGCAGTGCACCGTCTGGACAAGAACGCGGTGCAGGGCGCTGTGCATGCAGGTGCACAGGCCGCGGTATGGGCAACATAGGCTTATTGGACAACACCGCGACTTGGGTCGCTTTGCGTGCAAGTGCACAGGAAGCGGTACAAGGAGCATGACCATGCTGAGGTATACCGCTCTGTATGCCGCGGTGCAAGCATGTCTTGCCAAGCGGTCTAGGCCGCGCTAAGAGAAGAAATTCTCTTTTCTAGGCAAACTCAACACACTAAGAGATGTGCAAAATGTGCAAGTGCGGAGTGTGAAAAGAGGCATACAATACATCATTCAATAACATGAAGATAAGAACAATAATGCATGCAAGTGAGTGTGTGCAACTAGATCTCTTCAAAGAAAGTTAAACTAGTGAGATACCTTTGAAGTGCTCTTTGAGAGAGATGATATCCTTGAAGCTTGATCACACTCACGAGGCCTAAATTACCCTTACAAAGAATAATCCCCAATGTGGTTTGTCAACGAAATAAGCCAATCAAAATATGAGGAACTTACAGCGTAAATGCCAAAGATAGGTTTCATCTTTTGATAATTTTACTCTTATAATTAGGTTCCGTTATTTCTGTGTCTAACGAGTGAGAGATATTTCTATGTAAAAAGAATAAACCGTTTTCCAATGTACCTTTGCAAACAACTTTGTCATTCTTACTAATAATAAAAGATTTATTAAAAGTAACCGAATATCCAAACTTATTTAAACAAGAAACTGAAATTAAATTCCTCTTGAATTGAGATACATAATAAACGTCTATTAAATCTAAATGCCTACTAGAATCTAAAATAACTCTAATATCTCTCACTGTACTTACAGACACTAACGTTCCGTTGCCTAAGCGCAAATTGACTTCATCTTCATTCAACCTTCTCTTTTCCTGAAACCCCTGCAAGGAATAACAAACATGATTAGTGGCTTCAGAGTCTATGATCCAAGAATCAGTAGAATCTGCCAGAAAACATGTTTCTAGATAATTAACATTACCTTCTTCCTTCTTTTTCTGGGACTTTGGGCAATCTCTTTTCCAATGTCCCTTTTCACCACAAAGGAAGCATTTCCCTTTGATCTTGGTTACTTTCTTGGTTTCCTTCTTGGTAGGCCCAAGTTGCTTTTTCTTCTGTTGTTTCTTGACCTTCTTACGGGTCTTAACAGTAGCAACTTTACCAACCAAATGAATATCTTGACCTTTGTTTTTCACAAGGATCTTTTCAGCGCTTTGAACATCTTGCATCATGCCCTGCAAGGTGTATTCTTTTTTGTTCAAGGTGTAGTCCAACTTGAACTGATCAAAGGAATCTGAAAGTGAGTTAACTACCATATCAATTTTGGTCTCACCATCAATCTGTTGGGGTTTTTGCCCTAAAGCTTGTAATATGTAAATAGAATTTGAACATAAATAAAAGAAGTAGTATATTCATTCATTTTGTGTCATACTTTATATAACATGTGCATTTAACATCCAAGATTACGGGATGTAATTTCGAACTGAGTATATGAGTGTCATATATAGATGGATTCAGTTTGAAACGAGCAATCTAAAGAGTCCGTAGATAGCAAATAAAGCTGGGTACTTTATTTGTGGTTAATCTACAGCTGCGGTCCATTTCGTAGTGTACGGTGATCCTATCCTGGATCATTCATATATAGATATGAGAATGGAGGCACCTTATATGATGTTATCATATAGGACTGGGCCATGATCTATATGAATCTCTCACTAAGATCCGTTTAACGATGAGATTCATATATATCAACAAATGATGGCTATATGTGGGTGATCTTAATCCTGAGTGTCTTATCGACTCCTTCAGGTTAGATCGTGGTCTTTGATATACCATGGGTGAGGTCGGAGTTGCATTCCCGATCAATATACTCCGTATGTTAGGATCGCGGTTTGGCTTGTGGCTGGGAAGGTTTGTACACAATAGTGGAATCCACTCCTTCTTGTGAGAAGTAGATGGTAGTTCCCTTAAGGGTTGATTCGGGGCTTGAAAAATATGAGCGCTCTCCTAATTCCGTAAGGAATGTAGGATTTATTGTTCATTAGAGAATCAATGGTACTTAATGGAAAGATATGATTAGAGGGGTATAACGGACATTATGACCCAGCTCTAATTATTAACTACTTGTGGAGGATTATACCATATGTAATAGCTATATCGATGGACACCGAGAGTTATTGGTTTGTGTAAAAACGTCTACAGTTGAGAGAGTGCAGCTTCGGGTTTTTAGTGGAATAACACCGAAGTTAATAATCATGAAATATTAATTAAAGAGTTTAATTAATAATTTCTAAGGATTATTGGAGCTCAAAATACTGTGGGTCCATTAGGTCCCCTTGCTAGCCCGATCGATTTAGGTAACAAGGGTCACGGTTAATTAATTGGATTGTCCAATTAATTGTGTTACGAAAGTGACACGTATTAATTCGGGAATTAATTGAATAATGAGATTATTTAATTAATGAATAATGGTGATTAAATAAATTAAATAATAAGATTATTTAATTATGTTGTTAATCACTAAATGGAGGGTGTTAGTTGATATTTGATTTTGAATAAAATAAGATAATATGATTATTTTATTTTATTAAATTAAATATTTGAAATTGAATTTGAAATGTTTGAATTCAAAAGTAAATATTTAATTAATTTTAAAAAAAGATATGAGATATCTTTATAAAATTTTAAAAATCAAATATAAGATTTTTGGTTTGTTTTTAATATATATGAGATATATTTTTTTTTAAATTTTAAACCGAATGTCGGTTTTTGTTTTTAAAGATATATGAGATATATTTTAATGAAAACAAAAGTTGAACCAAAATAAAAACACATACACGACAAAAAAAAAAGAGGTAGTGAACAGAAAAGGCACAGCAAAAGAGAAAAAGCAAACTAAGAAAAATAATTGGGTGTGGCGAGCACAAAGTGCTGCACTCATAGAGTTTGTTTTTTCTGTGTGTATTCTTCTCTTCTTCCTCCATACAGGTCCTGAATATCGTGACGCACCCACACGCTGTTACCAGTTCCGGGAGATAGCGAGGAAGATCACGTGGTTCAAATCAGGAGCAGTTTGTATCAAAGTGAATGAGCCTCCTACATAGGTATAAAAAATGTTTCTTCACTTTATTATTATATTTGATTATTACTGTACAAATGGGTTAGTTTAATGATTGCATAAAAAAATATTAAAACCTTCCGCTGCGCAATCTGTAACCCTAAGGTTCCAACACAATCTCAGCACCATTTAGTTCAGCAATATTGAGATGTGCTATGACTTTCATCATGTGATCTTTCACAGATTGTCCAGGTTTCATCCTAAGATTCATAAAAGCAGTCACTGCCTCTCTCTTAGTCGTCCTAGACCTCATAGCAAACATTTCCTCTAGAGACATCATTATATCAGCAGCGGACTCCATTCCTTCATGTTGCTGTTGCAACACGTCTGAGATAGTGGCCATAATGTAACATTTTGCCATATCATCAGAAGTCTTCCACTGCTCATACTCATCTCTTTGCATCACATTAGATTCATTATTAGGAAGGGGTGGTTTAGGAGTGGTCAGAACAAACTTATGTTTTTCACTTTGCAGCAACAACCCAATTTTCCTTTTCCATGTTACGTAGTTATCTCCAGTTAAGGTGTTATCTTTCAGGATGTTCATAAGTGATGGGGTCATGATTTCTGATTAAAACAAAAAACATATATAAGTAAATAATCATGATAATAACACTTTTAAAAATTTATCTTGAATTAAAATAAATAATTCAATCATAAAAATTGAACGGTGATCCAACACCCATAAATATTACGCCTCCTTTGGGAGTTCGCACTATTTACTAGTTAGACTAGGTCCCACCTAATTGTTAACATAACAACCAGCGTTTTTAATTTTTGCCTTGTAATTTTTATTAACAAGAACTCTTGGGAGGATATTAATAAAATTACATTGAGTGTGTTACCAAGATATCGACCCTCAATTTTCTCTCACGAAAATCCCTCCTTAGGGAGTAGATTTCGTTTAAGTCAATTGTCTAGTCTATCCTTGTAAGGAAGTATATTGTTAAATTCCATTTATGGGTGCCCCTTGGGGGGATTACAAAAAATAATAAAACTCAACTAATCTCGGAGGCCATAGGCGTTCTTGCACACCTTCTCCCACTCAATTATTTAAGGCGTGTGATTAAATCCCAAAGAATGATTTTTACCAAGTTATCTAGATGCCAATTAGATACCTAAATCATTCAATGCATGTTCATACCAAAAGAGATATATGAGTGGCACCCCTATTCTAAAATGTCATGTTATCATACAACAACAAATATTGTAATATTTAAGCAAAAATTAAATAGCAACAATTTTGGCCCATCCTAGAAAAGCAAGTAAATTACAATTGTTAGGAATACAAGATCTTCAGGTGGCCATCAACCATACGCTCATCCCTCGGCCTCCTCCCATGGACGTGCACAGCCCACAACCCTACAAAGGGGCTGCCTTGCGCAGCCCATAAGGCCACACAAGGCTGCCGTGCGCGGCCCACCAAGGATTGGGCTTGCCATGCGTAGCCCAATCCAGTCCTAGGGTGTGCACGGTGCTCGTTCTCGGTTCCGGTTGCTTCGTTTTTCTTCGTGTCTTCGAATTTTCAATACCCGAATACATTACATCATATTACGAATAAATTACTGCAGCAATTATTATTTTTTTATTATTTTACTGCAGTAAGATTTACAAAAAAAATACTGCACCTGATTACAAAAAAAAATACTGCACTTATTTTACATACAAAAAAAAATAAAACCCTAGCAACTACCAAGAAGGAATTATGGCAATAATAGACCACCCTTCTTGTTACAAATCCGAAACAAAAATTACATTGAAATTCTAGGACCAAAATCGAGCAATAACAATTCACTTTTTAAAACATATATAAATCCATACATTCAACATGTAATTGTATATGCGAATACCTAGAGTGCCATCTCTTTCTAAAACATGTATAATCATAATAAAAAAGAAATAGATTCACGTATATATACGTTAATTAATTAAAAGGTACAACCAAGGCTCTGATACCAATTGTAGGGAAAAATCGATACAAAACGCAGCGGAAGAAACGAAAAATAGATTTTGTATGGTTTTAAAATTTTTCTCAAAGTTGAACCTTAACCTTTTAATTAATTAAACTCAAATATATACGGTTAGAGTTAAATACCTCTTGACGCGTGATCCAATTGACTTACGTCGATTGGTAATCCGCAAAATCTTTTCCGATGCCAGTGAACAGTACCCGCGTGAACAGTGATTGTGAACAGTACCCGCGTCAACAGTGCTCGTGAACAGTACCGTGAGATCTTCCAATCCGAACACGTACGTGAATCACCTAGGAGCGTGGTCTCCCTTTTTCTTTGAATTGCAAACCTAAGAATGGATGAACAAAGTTTTCTTTTTCTTTTGTTAGTTACAAAACAATCAAAAGAAGACAAAAATTATTCCGGTCACTTTTGAGTTCTCAATCTAATGATCGAAACTCGCGTGAACCTAATTCGATGTTGTACACACAAGCTTATTGATGAACAAGCAATCAGTGTACTATCAAAGAATAATCTCTTCTCTCTTTTATGTTTAGTAGAATAAAAATTATCCTTTTCTATGAATTGAGAAGAAGAAGAAAAATTGAATCCTTCAATCAACTATCGTGGCCGAATTCTATATGTGGCATTATATAGGTGGCCGAAATTTTGCTTCCTCTTCTATTTAGGATTGCCGAAATCTTCCTCTAAATGGACTAGGTTGCCGCAAATCACATACCAAAAAGAGTTTGTGTTGCACCCTAATTTCCATCAACCTTTAGACTTCAAAACCTAATCCAACTCATAGATATTTTTATTCTTTTATAGACTAAATAAAAAGATTTCTTATTTGATTAAATAAATAAAATTAATTATTTATTTTCTTATCAAACAAGTCTTTTACTTTTAATATACTATTTCCAATAGTATAACTTTAGGAAATATATTTCCTGGTCAGAAAAAGATTTGTTTCTTAATTAAACAATTAATTAATAAATTAACTAATTCTTATTTAATTAAAACAATGAAACAAAATAATATATTAGGTTAATATATACACCTTGCCGCCTCACTTATATAAATGGGCCATATATTATTTTCTTATTTCATTTAATCCATTGGACTTTAAATAAAAGCCCACATGTGAACCAGACTCATTCTTACTAAAAGAAACAAGCCCACATGTCTCCTTTTAATATATTAATATAATAGTGCAGCCCATTAATTAAATAATAAACATATTATATTCTTGATATATTAAAAACAATTCTAGATGGACCCTTAAATCGGCCCGGTAGAATATATCAAGTGATCCATGCAAATACGTGTGGATTGGGGATCTTGGCGGGCTATCTAAATTTAAGTTTCAATAGACACAACCTAATCACAATCAACAAATGATTCACTTAGGTCCAATCTATTAATTTTAATTCATTCCACTAAAGAGCTAAAATTGAACTCTTAAATAAAGATAGAATAATGAGATGTTTCTCATTCATACCCTAGACAATCTTATAGGAGATGGTGTATCCTTGTGAATAATTTCAGTAATCGCCAAGAGTTCATAGACAGCCTATAGCTCTCCAAGTTACCATATTTCCTCATATGACCACATTTCGAACTTGGATACTTTGACTTGTCCAGAAGCCATGTTTTCAATAATCATTATTGAAAACTCAACGTTGAGATTTAATATCCAATACCTCAAAACATCCATATGATGATATTATACTCTCATTTAATAAATGGAGCCACGATGTCCATATCTATAAATGAAGTCCTCTATCGATTAACAAATGTATACCACCAAATTATCGAGGATAGACTATGCTATATAATCGTACTCATTGATAGCTCTAATGACAACACTTGCAACCATAAGTCAATCATTTATCTCAGGATTAAGATAGACTCTCCGATTGTCCTCTTTAATGAAAAGACTTATATCTAGTGACGGTTCTAGATAAAGTATTTCATTGTGATCCAGTTCAATACACCTAGTGCACTAGATTCTTTTACTCGAAAACCTTTCGATGATTTTAGATTCATCATATTCATTTGATCCCACTCAAATGCTAGTAAAAGAATTCTACAACTTTAATAAGATAGAGGTGCCCAACCTTTAACTTAAGTTGTGAACGTTATTCAAGACTAACTAAAGAATTGTGTTTACCTCATACATATCCGGATGTATGAACAATTCTTCATGTCTCATAGTCTTTTGACCTTATGATTATTTACCTTGACAATTATAATAATAAATGCTATAAGTAATTGTAAGAATCAGAATTCACTTTATTAATATGAGAAGATTGTCAATTACAATATTACACTCTTGCCATTGAGCATAATCCTAACATGCGGTTGGATGACCCGCACTTAACCCGCACTTTATCTTTCCTTCATGATTCAGGTCCCGGCTGTGGCAAGGAGTGCGATTGGAGTGCGGTTGCGACCCGCACTTGACCCGCACTGTAGAGCTGGTTATGATCCTTTGTCTTTCCTTTTACCCCTTTTCTACCGGAACCATTGCAACTAGCTTATAACACCATAATTACATCTATTGCCTGCAATTAGCACCAACGAGCCTATTAGACATAAAAGACGTAAAATATATAGAAATTACACTCAAGAACGAGACAAAAGAATAGGAATGAGGGCCGAAATATACAACAATTTAGGCACGATCAGGTATCGTTCCTCAGAGATCGAGCGATCGTTATGATTAAACTAATGCTTTAGTTAAAAATGCAAGAAAAGTAAATTGATGTGGTTTTCTAGAAAAAAGTAAAACTAAAATATAAACTAAGCTAAAATGCACTAATCTAAAAAGTATGGATATGTGATATGTGGATTAAGGAATTGATGAATTCAACTAGCAAACAATGGGTAAAGAATGAACTCACATTAATTGTCATTAACTAATGTAACCACCCTAGGATGTATATGAGTGATTATTTACCACTTGTGAGTGCCCAAACCATCATGTATAGCATTGACCACCCACAATTGGTTATACAATGAAAGAACATCTATCACATACGGGACAAATCTCTTTGTTAAAAATCACCAACCCATCATGTATAGGTTGATGCTTAATCTATCACATGCAAACATTCCTAGGATGTATAGTCTTGATTACCCATAAAAGATTAGAATTATGTGAGATTAATAAGTCCGGATATTACTTGGGTCATGTACCCTTGTTCAATCCTCCTATTCAATTGAGCTTAGAGAGCCAAGCATCATGTATACTTGATTCTCTACACATATAATTTCTCAAACAACTCGTGAAGAAAGTCATGTACAATCAAACACAAATTGCTTTTGAAATCAAGTAAAACATTCAATAGAATAAATGAGATAGATTTTAATATAAGATATTGAGTTTATTACAAATACCCATATTTACAAGTGAATCACATCAATCCCTTAATGGGATTTAGCTACTCATAACAAATGTAATACAAGAATAAAAAGGAGGGAAGTAGAAAAAACCCATGTAGAACCTTCTTTCTTCAAGCTTCAATCCCCCTCCTATGTCCTTATGAGTAGCAATTGATGAAGATGATATGGGTGTTTTGTGAGAAAAGGTTTTTGAGATTTAGAGAGAGAAAGAATGAATGGAATGGTGTATGGTCGTGGGTCTCCCCTTCAAAAATCAGATTTGAAAACTATTTATACTTCCTTCAAAAACTATGCCAAAATGCTGATGTGGCGAGCTGGGTATCCCCGTATAGCACGGGTATAGCACGGGTAGGTTACCCGTGTAGTTACCTATGCAATTTTCATTTCCCTTCAGATTTGCACAATGTGCACGGGTATGTGCACGGGTGGATGACCTGTGCACCACCCGTGCAGTTGCTCCTTGCCTGAGGCTCTGCTCACTGGGTTGTGGATTGCATGGGTGAGTGCCAGGGTAGTACCCGTACAGTTACCCGTGCACTGAGATTCTTCAATATTTTCACCTTCCGGTGCACGGGTAAGTGCAAGGGTATGATACTCGTGCACTTTTGCTTTCTTCACTTCATTTGTGCACTAATTGGTCCATTTTGCCCCCTTCATGCCTTTTTGCCTAATGCCTCCAATAAAAACCAAAAGAGCCATAAATACACATAAAAACGCTTAAAAACAAAACAAAGAGAAAGGATATGAAGGCCAAAATGTATGACATTTTTGGCTTGAGCAGATGCCACAACTCAACTTGTTCACAACTAGACAAGTTACAAGAGATGTTACTAGATTAAACACAATAACAATTGTCACTTGATCTCTTGCCTTTTAAAAGAACTTGCCCATTTTCCTTAAGAATAGAGCAATCAACTTTGCCAAACAAAGCCAAGAGCCCTTCATCACTTAAATGTGATATACTAATAAGATTGGCTTGTAAGCCATCTACATAGAGAGCATTAGGCAAGGATGGCAAACCAGGAATAGATATGTTACTTTTCCCTATGAATTTTTTCGTGAACCATCACCAAAGGTGACAAATCCACCATCCTCCATCACAAGAGTCTTAAAGAAACTCTTGTTTCCGGTCATATGCCTAGAACACCCACTATCAAGATACCAAGTGTTAGAGGCTTTGGCTTTCAAAGCCACTTGAGCCACATAGCAAAAATACTCATTTTTTCTAGTCCACCTAGGTACAACATTTTCAATCCTATGAGCCTTTGATTCGTTGGCTCTAATTTCCCTATGTGCATGCTTTTTGGCTCTTCTAAGCATATTTTTCTCAATCATGTTTTCCATTCTACACAATATGATATACCTAAAGCAATTAGGCCTTATGTGGCCTTCAATACCACAATAATGACAAGTAAGAGCGAAATAGGAGTTCATACCATAGCCTTGTGCAAGCATTTGAGTCTTCATTCTCCTTTCAGTAGTCCTTTGATGTTGAGCAAACTCTCTCATTTATAGTTGAGCCAAAGTAGTATGTCTTCTTTGTTGAGCATGAGAAGTCCTTGGTTGTGGTTGAGGAATTCTTGGATGTGGAGGTATTGATTGATATGCTCTAGCTTGTTGTGGTTGCGCTCTTGTTGGACCCTTGGCTTGAGCATGTTTTGAAGATTCTCTAACTTCAATTCTCTTTGTATTTTGTTGTGGAATTTTGGTTTCTTCGACCTCTTGACTCTTGACAAAAATGGTCTTCTTCAAGGAGGTGGTATCCAAGTCTTCCTTATATCCCAAGCCCCTCTTATCACTAGGGCTCTTCCCACTTGATAACATCTTGTCAAGCTTTTCGGTTCCGGAGGTCATTTTGGCAATCAGATCTTTTGCCTCTCCAAGCTCCTTCCACAAGCTCTCTTCACTCTTGTTAACCTCAACAAGCTCCAATTTCAAGCTTTCTTCCCTTTCTCTTGTTCTTTTCACTTCTTCACTCAATTGAGTCATCTTGGAGGTCAATTCAAGGTTCTTCCTTTCAACTCTTGAATTTCATTTTTCTTTTTCGCTATAGAACTCTTGAAGTATTCCATAAAGTCTTCATAGTCCATCTCCTCATCAAATTCATGCTTGGACTCGGATGAGGTATTTCCATTGCTTGAGTGCACTTCTTCTTCTAGCTTGTCAATCTCCTCTTCTTTGTCAATCAAGACTTCCTTGCCATTGTGAGATGATGAGAAGGCAATGAAGTTGGCAACTTGTTCTTCATCATCTGAAGACTTTCTTTCTCCGCTAAGTCTTCACTATCACTTCAAGTAGCCACCATGGCCTTGATTAGATGCACAAAGCCAACCTAATCATCAATTAAACAAACATGAATTTTTATGGATTAGCTTTTTAGGCATAAATGACCTTATGATGCAAGCTATCACAAACAAACCCAATCATGCAATTTAGACTCATAAATATATGCAATAAAGGAGTCAAGGTATTTAAACAAGCAATAAATACCTACTCTAGAGTAAGAAGAACAAAAAATTATATTCAATGAGGTTCTTACTTACCTAGTCAAGAAATCAAGAAGACTCATGCTTAAATGATGATGAATGATGCAAGATGGAGATGGGTTTTGGGTTTAGAGAGTCAAATATACTTTCTTGAAGCATTCTCTATCTAGGAGCTCTACCTCTCTCTAAAAATGATTTTCTGAGCTCTTGGTCGGCCAAGAGGAGAAGAGGAACAATATTTATGAAGCCCTAGTCAAGACTATGTCGTTTTGAACTTGGGAAACAAAATCCCGTCAAAACCGCTGGCTGTACTGCGGTACAGGCAAGTGTCTAGACCACGGTACATGCCGCGTAATAAAAGAAACAGTCTTCTGGAATGGACCGCGGTTGAGACCGCTGGCTGGGTAGTGTAGGTTCCAGATTTTGGATAGCGCAGCGGAATCGAATTTTAAAATTTTAATGTAATCATAAACCACCCCATTTGAATAGTATAAACAAAAACAATAAGAACGAGATGAAACTATTTCATACCAACATTTGTACGCTCCTTATTCTTTTCGATCTTCTTCTTGCTTTGAACCACAAGATCTTCTGGCTATCTTCTGGGATTGGTAACGGTGTATGGGTGCGTCACGGTACTCAGGAACAAGGAGGATGAAGAGAAAAGAAATGAAAATATTTTTTTTTCTTTTGGTCGAAAAAATCTAGAACTCTTTCTAGGGTTTGGTTTTTTTTTTCTCTTCTTTGGTTCCATACCCTCAAAAATTGACTCTCAATTATGAACGTATGTTGTGTTGTTTGTTTCCAATAACATATATTCTATATATATATATATATATATATATATATTTAATTAAACTAATTAATCAAATCTTTTAAGATATCTGATAGCTTTAAAGATATTAATTAATATTAATTTATATGATTTGATTTGAATTCAAACTCTTTTAAATTCAAATTTAATTTAATGGAAATAAAATAATCAAATTATCTTATATTCATTCGTCTAATGATTAATTACACAATTAAATAATCTAATTATTTAATTAACATAATCATTAATATTCATTAATTAAATAATCTCATTATTCAATTAATTCATGAATTAACACGTGTCACTTTCGTAACACAATTAATTGGACAATCCAATTAGTTAATTGTGACCCTTGTTACCTTAATCAATCGAGCCAGCAAAGGGACCCAATGGACCCACAGTATTTTGAGCTCCAATAATTCTTAGAAATAATTAATTAAACTCTTTAATTAATATTTCATGATCATTAACTTTGGTGTTATTCCACTAAAAACCTGAAGCTGCATTCTCTCAACTGTAAATGTTTTTACACAAACCAATAACTTTCGGTGTCCATCAATATAGCTATTACATATTGTATAATCCTCCACAAGTAGGTCAAAATTAGAGCTGGGTCATAATGTCTGTTATACCCCTCAAATTACATCTTTTCCATTAAGTACCATTGATTCTCTAATGAAAAATAAATCCTACATTCCTCGTGAAATTAGGAGAGCGCTCATATTGTTCAAGCCCTGAATCAACCCTTAAGGGAACCTACTATCTGTTTCTCGCAAGAAGGAGTGGATTCCACTGTTGTGTGCAAACCTTCCTAGCCACAAGCCAAACCGCGATCCCAACATACGGAGCATATTGATCGGGAATGCAACTCCGACCTCACCCATGGTACATCAAAAAATCATGATCTAACATGAAGGAGTCGATAATACACTCAGGATTAAGATCACCCATTTATAGCCATCATTTGTCGATATATATGAATCTCAGCGTAAACAGATCTTAGTGAGAGATTCATATAAATCGTGGCCCAGTCTTATATGATCACATCATACAAGGTGCCTCCATTCTCATATCACTATATGAATGATCTATGATAAGATCACCGTACATTACGGAATGGACCACAGCTGTAGATTAACCACCAATAAAGTACCCAACTGTATTTGCTATCTACGAACTCTTTAGATTGCTCGTTTCAAACTGAATCCATTTGTATATGACATTCATATACTCAGTTCGAAATTACATATGACAATCTTGGATGTTAAATACACATGTTATATAAAAATATGAAACAATTTGAATGAATAAACTACATCTTTTATTTATGTTCAATTCACATTTACAAATTACAAGCTTTAGGGAAAAAACCCCAACAATCTCCCACTTGCACTAAAGCATGTGAGACATGTCTCGTAAACCTTGACCCTCTAGGTGACCCATAAACACTTTAGCCGGTAAGGTCTTCGTAAATAGATCAGCATGATTGTCATGTGACGCTATCTTAGTCACGGTCACATGTCATCTCTGCACTATCTCTCTGATGAGATGATATTTCCTCTCTATATACTTCCCTCTCTTATGGCTTCTTGGTTCTTTGGAGTTAGCCATAGCACCACTGTTATCACAATAAAGTGTGATAGGCTTATCCAGATCTTGAACAACTTCCAGATCACTCAAGTATTTTCAGAGCCAAACAGCCTCTTTAGCAGCTTCATAAGTGGCTACATATCCAGTTTCCATGGTGGAGTCAGCAATACAAGATTGCTTAATACTCCTCCACACAATGGCTCAACACCAAGGGTGAATACTGATCCAGACTTGGATTTCCTAAAATCCCTGTCTGACTGAAAATCAGAATTCGTGTATCCTAACGGGATCAAATCATGTCCAGAATACACTAGCATATAGTTTCTCATTCTCCAAAGATACTTGAGAATAGTCTAGATAGCAACCCATTGATACAATCCTAGGTTGGACTGGTATCTGCTGGCTACTCCTACTGCGAAGCAGATGTCAGGTCTCGTGCATAACATAGCATACATGAGACTACCTACTGCTGACGAATAGGGAACACGTCTCATATCCTCAACTTCTTGAGGTGTCTTAGGACACTGTTCCTTAGACAAGTGAACTCCATGCCTAAAAGGTAAATTACCTTTCTTGGAGTTCTGCATCGAAAAAAGCATAAGAATCTTGTTAATATATGATACCTGAGACAATGCTATGAGTTTGTTCTTACGATCCCTTATAAGTTGGATCCCTAGAACATAATTTGCATCTCCCAACTCTTTCATTTGGAATTGGCTAGCCAGCCAGCCCTTTACTTCTGATAATACCCCTACATCATTCCCAATAAGTAGGATATCATCTACGTAAAGAACTAAGAAAACTACCTTCTTATCAATGATGTGCTTGTAGACATAAGGCCCATCAACGTTCTACTCAAAGCTATAGGTTTTGATCACATCATCAAACCTTATGTTCCTAGATATAGATGCTTGCTTAAGTCCATAAATAGACCTTTGCAACTTGCAAACCTTTTCCTCTTGATCTGGAGACACGAAACCCTCTAGTTGCACCATGTAGATATAATCGAAATAGGCTGCAATGGGTAAGAGAATTTGAATAGACTTACACATGGCTACTGGTGAGAAGGTCTCTTTATAATCGACCCCCTCTTTCTGGGTATACCCCTTGGCCACTAGCTTTGCCTTGAAGGTCTCTACCTTCCTATCTACTCCTCTCTTTCTCTTATAGATCCACTTACACCCTATGGGTTTTACCCCATCCGGCAAGTCTACAAGTTCCTAGACTGAGTTAGAGTACATGGACTCCATCTTGTCAAGATCCTCCATTGCATTCATAAATGTCAATGGATCATCCACACTATCAGTAGAGACGATATCTCTGTTGGAATCCCGATCACAGGTAACGCAGCAGAAATAGGTTTAAAAATTTTTCATACAGATCGTAAATGATCTGGGAACAGTGAACTTAGGATTGCAATTTTTTTCGAAATTTATACATACATCATTATTACAATAATAAAATATATATGTATACATAAGAAATTGAAATCAATTATAAGAAGAAGAGATGAAATCAATTCTTCATACATACGTAGGAGGCTCTTTCACTTTACGATATGCTTCTGATCTGTACCACCTATCTTCCTATCTATTCCCGGAACTGTTAACTATGTGTGGGCGCGTCACATATTCAGGAACTTATGAGGATGTAGAGAAAAGAAGAAGAAACTATTTCTTCCAAGAGAATAGTACCTAGAACAATTCTAGTTGTTCAAAAAAAATATTATAAAATATTTTTTCTTTTGTTTCAATCGTCCACCACTTGCTCACAATTGCCTTTTTATTTTATTTCTCTTTGATATCTCACGCACTCAAATTGCTCACCCATCGGTACTTATGCATTTTTTTTTTCTTTTTTGTCTTTTAAAAATTGATTACATGTTGACTTTATTTTAAAAATCAAAATCAACATTTAATTAAAACCAATCAATTAAACCAATCAATCTAATCTTTTAAAATATCAAATATCTGTAAAGATTTTGATTAATATTTAGTTTATTTGATTTGAATTCAAACTATTTAAATTCAAAAATTAAAAATTTAATTTTAATAAAATAAAATAATGATTTTATCTTATTTTATTCAAAAACAAATATCAACAAACATCCTCCATGTAGTGATTAGTAACATAATTAAATAATCTTATTATTTAATTTATTTAATCACCATTATTCATTAATAAAATAATCTCATTATTCAATTAATTCCCGAATAAATACGTGTCACTTTCGTAACACAATTAATTGGACAATCCAATTAATTAACAGTGACACTTGTTACCTAAATCGAGCGGGCTAGCAAGGGGACCTAATGGACCCATAGTATTTTTAGCTCCAATAGTCTTTGGAATCATTAATTAAACTCTTTAATTAATATTTCTTGATTATTAACTCCGGTCTTATTCCACTAAAAACCTGAAACTACACTCTCTCAACTGCATACGCTTTGACATAGACCGATACAACTCGGTGCCCATCGATATAGCTATTACACATGGTGTGATCCTCCACAGTAGTTCATAATTAGAACTGGGTCTTAATATCCGTTATACCCCTCTAATTATATATATCCTTTAAGTACCGTTGGTTCTCTAATGGACAATAAATCCTATTTCCTCACAAAATTAGGAGAGCGCTCATATTTTCCAAGCCCTGAATCAACCCTTAAGTGAACTACCATCTACTTCTCACAAGAAGGAGTGGATTCTACTATTGTGTACAAACCTTCCCAGCCACAAGCCAAACCACAATCCCAACATACAGAGCATATTGATCAGGAACTGCATCTGATCTCACCCATTGTATATCAAAGACCACGATCTAACCTGAAGGAGTCAATATGACACTCAGGATTAAGATCACCCACATATAACCATCATTAGTTGATATATATGAATCTCATCTGTAAACGGATCTTGGTGAGAGATTCATATAGATCATGGCCCTGTCCTATACGATCACATCATACAAGATGCGTCCATTCCCATATCTTCATATGAATAATTGACGATAGAATCACCGTACTTTATGGAATGGACCGCAGTAATAGATTAACTACAAATAAAGTACCCAGCTTTATTTGCTATCTATGGACTCTTTTAATTGCACGCCTCTTACTGTATTCATCTGTATATGACACTCATATACACAGTTCGAGATTACTTCTAGCAATCTAGATGTTAATATGCACAAGTTATAAAATAAACAATACAACAAGAAAGAATTGAACTTTTCTTTTTATTTATTTCATAAATCCATTTACAAATTACATCTTTAAGGGCATAAACCCCAACAATCTCCCACTTGCACTAAAGCATGTGAGGCATGTCTCGTAACCCTAGACCTATCTAGGTGACCCGAAAACACTTTAGCCGGTAAGGTCTTCGTAAATGGATCGGCATGATTGTCTTATGAGGTTATCTTTATGACCATCACATCTCATCTCTGCACTATCTCTCTAATGAGATGATACTTTCTCTCTATATGCTTCACTCTCTTGTGGCTTCTTGGTTCTTTGGAATTAGCCACAGCACCACTGTTATCACAATAAAGTGTGATAGTCTTATCCATATCTGGAACAACTTCCAGATTACTTAAGAACATGGGGAGCCAAACAGCCTCTTTAGCAACTTCACAAGTGACTACATATTAGGCTTCCATGGAAGAGTCAGCAATGCAAGATTGCTTGATACTTCTCCACACAATGGCTCCACCACTCAGGGTGAAAACTGATCCAGACTTTGATTTCCTAGAATCCATGTCTGATTGAAAGTCAGAATCCATGTATCCTAATGGGATCAAATCCTATCGAGAATACACTAGCATATAGTTTCTCGTTCTCCGAAGATACTTGAGAATTGTCTTGACAGCAACCCAATGATCCAATCCTGAGTTGGACTAGTACCTGTTGACTACTCTCACTGCATAGCAGATGTTCGGTCTCGTGCATAACATAGCATACATGAGACTACCTACTGCGATGCATAGGGTACACGTCTCATATCCTCAACTTCTTGAGGTGTTTTAGGACAATGTTCCTTAGACAAGTGAACTACATGCCTAAAAGGTAAATTACCTTTCTTGGAGTCTTGTATCGAAAATCACACAAGAATCTTGTCGATATACGATGCAAAAGATAGTGTTATGAGTTTGTTCTTACGATCCCTTATAGTTGGATCCCTAGAACGTAACTCGTCTCTCCCAAATAATTCATTTGGAATTGGTTAGCCAGCCAGCCCTTTACATCAGATAACACTCCCACATCATTCCCAATGGGTAGGATGTCGTCCATGTATAGGACCAAGAAAACTACCATTTTGTCAATGATGCGCTTGTAGACATAAGACTTATCGACGTTCTTCTCAAAGCCATAGGTTTTGAATACATCATCAAACCTGATGTTCCAAGATCTGGTGCTTACTTAAGTCCATAAATGGACCTTTGCAGCTTGCAAACCTTTTGCTCTTGATCTGGGAACACGAATCCCTCTGGTTGCATCATGTAGATGCTCTCGTCTAGACTGTCATTCAAGAATGCAGTCTTGACGTCCATTTGCCAAATTTCATTATCAAAATAAGCAGCAATGGATAAGAGCGTCTGAATAGACTAAAACATGGCTACTGGCGAGAAGGTCTCTTTATAATCGACCCCCTCGTTCTAGGTATAACCCTTAGCCACTAGCCTTGCTTTGAAGGTCTCTACCTTGCTGTCTACTCCTCTTTTTCTCTTGTAGATCCAATTACACCCTATGGGCTTTACCTTATCTGGTAAATCTACAAGATCCTGGACTGAGTTAGAGTGCATAGACTTCATCTCTAGATTCATGGCTTTAAGCCATTCCACTTTTTCAGGATCTTCCATTGCATTCTTAAATGTCAATGGATCATCCATACTATCAGCAGAGACAACAACTTGTCCCTCACCTATACCTAAAAAGTATTCAGGTTGTCTTACAACCTTTCCACTACGTCTAGGTGATAGTGTATCCTGATCAGAAACCATCTGACTCTCAGATGTTTGTGGATCAACAACTCTTGTTGATGAAGCACTAGTCTCACCGGGCTCCAACTCATTCAATACAATCTTAGAACGAGGTTTATGGTCACTAATATAATTGTCCTCAAGAAACTTTGCATTTGTCGATACAAATACTTTGTTATCTTCGGGACTATAGATGTGTCCACTTCTAGTCTCCTTAGAGTATCCTACAAACAGGCAGACCACGGACTTGGAGTCTAGCTTTCCACTTATGTTCTTCAACACGTGTGCTAGACATCCCAATACGCGAAAATGTCGTAAACTAGCTTTACGACCATTCCACAACTCTAGAAGAGTCATATGAACAGATTTGGATGGCACTATTCAAAATGTATGTCGCTGTTTGTAATGCATATCCCCAGAAGGAATTTGGTAATGATGAGAAACTAATCATAGATCTCACCATTTCCATCAGGGTTCTATTTCTCCTCTCCGCTACACCATTTTGCTGAGGTTTATCGGGAGCTATGAGTTGGGAAACTATCCCATGCTCGACCATGAAGTCTTCAAACTCTTGGTCATGGTACTCACCTCCACGATCCGATCGTAGTGACTTGATAGTCCTACATAATTGATTATCAACTTTAGCTCGGAATTCTTTGAACTTTTCAATTGTTTCCGACTTTCGTTGCATCAGGTAGACATATCCTTATCTTGAGTAGTCATCTATAAAGGTGACATAATACTCATAGTCGCCCCTTGCTCTAACATTCATCGGTCCGCAGACGTCTATATGTATGAGCTTGAGTGGCTCTATAGCTCTAAGGGCTTTTCTAGTAAAAGGTCTCTTAGTCATCTTAGCTTCTAAACAGGATTCACAGGCAGGTAAGGTGTCAACCTTTAACTCACTAGTCTGTCTATCCGGTCAAGGTTGATATGACCAAGCCTTAGATGCCAGAGATTCGTATCATTATTTGGAGAAATCTTATGTCGTTTAGTTTATGGTTTTTCAACCTTAAACATTTCGGCGTTGAGCAGTGTAGTATGTATTAACGGTCTTAACACATACAAATTGTTTTCATTAATTCCTGAACAAATATTCATCTCATTCTTTTCAATAATAACAGACTTATTATTAAAAGAAACATAATATGATTGTTCTAACAACTTAGAAATGGAAACCAAATTCTGTGTAAATCCAAGAATATAAAAAATATTGTTTAATAATAAAAAAAAAACTATTATTATTACAAAATTGAAATCTTATTGCTCTCGCTGCTTTGGCCGACACGACATCCCCCGACCCCACACACATTGAGAAGGCTCCCTCCTCTAGTTGTGACCAAGAATCAGTCCACTGCAAAGAAGAACAAACATGGTTAATGGCCTCTGAATCAACTATCTAGGGTGAAGAATCATCTTCCACTAAACAAGATTCAAGAACAAGTAAATCATATTTACCTTTTGTCTTCTTCTTCTTTGCTAACTCCTCCAGGTACTGAGGATAGTTCCTCTTCCAGTGCTCGACCTTATTACAATGGAAACATTTTCCTTTGTCTTAGTCAGTGGAGGTGCCCTTCTTTTTGCTTTGGGCTTTCTTAGGTTTGGGCTTACCTTTTGCCTTCCCAGCAGACCTCTTCCTTTTTTATTATTATTAGAGGAGGAAGATGGCTCGATAACATTTGCCTCACCGATCTTACCCTTGTCGTCTTTAGTCAAGGACTCAAAAGTAGCGAGCTCATTGAGCAACTATGTTAGACTGAACCTTAACTTGTTCACCCCATAGTTGCTCTTAAACTGATCGAAACTCTTCGGAAGAGTCATCAATATGATGCTCACTTGACTAGGTTTGTCAATGGCCCTACCATTGACTTCTGTCGTGTTAAAATAGAACATCATGCTCAGGACATGTTCCCAAACTGATGTACCTTCCTTCATGCGAGCGAGCATAGCGGAACGAACAGCTTCGTGTCGCTTTTGCTCGAGGGCTGTCCGAACATAGCTTGCAATGACTCCATGATTTTGAATGCTGAAGTCATTGCTTTATGCTTTATGACAAGCACGTCTATCATAGAAGCCAACAGATATGTTCGGGCCTTCTCATCAGATGAGACTCATCGCTGGTATACCTCACGAACTCTTTGCGAGGCATTAGCAGCAGGCGCTGGAGGACATTCCTCTGTAAGCATAAACTTGAGGTCTTTTGTGACCAATATTGCATTACTATTTAGTTTCCACTTAGTGTAGTATCACCAGTTAATTTGTCGTTTGCAAGTATTTGTAGTATCGCAGAAGACATAATTGCAGAAATAAATAAAACATTCATTCAGTTATTTATTAAAACAAGTGCTAGTGCTTTGGCATAAATTTAAACATGTTTAATGAACTAGAACTACCCTAAAACCAGTTACTATGCCACGACAATCCAACATACCACAAAGAAGTGACGCCTTAGGGTCGGTCAAGTCTTTGCATGTTGGATCGAGACATTTTCAATCAAATGATATTCTAGAATAACTCTTATTCCATATCATTCAACCATCGTTTATTCAGTCAGGTTTTTAATTAACAAAACTTAATCAAAACCTTCGTGAGTGTAACCCACCATTTCAGATCTCACGAGCGTAACTCGAGAATTGCCTACTTAGGGTCGGTCAATCCCGAAATTCCCTCAGAAATCCTATCCGTTAGGTAGTCAACCTTGATATTGATCTTTGTAGAAACCCTCCTTAGGGAGGATGAAAGCAAAGCCGTCACGAGACCCTACTCGGATCTCACGGCGTTGAACTAATTATGGATATTGCGGGATATATATGTCATATATCCCTCTCCCACTCATTATTGTAAAACTAGGGTTTTCTATTATCCGTTAATGCACCTAGACTCTACAGGATCAAACGGCTAACTTTAATCAAGTTATCTAGCGCATTAACAAATTCATTATTGGAAACAAATTCTCATTAACTAATAAATTATTAATGATTTTTAACTATTTAAAATCTAATCTATTAGTGAATAATCTAAGTTTTTGTAAACTATTTACTAAGCTCAGATTATTATGATAGTGTTTACCAAGTTTTAACTATTAAAACTCTAACACTTTATTCGGTTCATTTTTTATTAGGTTATTAATCATATTAATCCTAATTACAATAGAAAGCCCTATTAATCCAACTTATTAAACTCTTTAATAACTAGATTAATATAAATGAGAATTAACAAGTTTTTAAAAGAAAAACTAGTCTCATTTTCATAGCCAATAATGTATTTATTGATTTTAATCATATTAAAAAAATACATAAAATATTAGGTTATGATGCATGTATGACATATCAAATATATTTGTGTAGGCACATCTTATCTAAATGACATACGTATGCATGACAATGCTTTTATCATTACATAATATAAAGCACACATGAATTGACCGAGTACTACGGATTATTTAACCTAAAAAAATTTGGAATCTAAAATTACAAAAATACCCCCAAGGCATTCTTTGGTCTTCTTGTAATTTCACAAATCTTCTAGTCTCTTTAGGTCACTCTGATTCATCTCATGAATCCTTCTTCGCGATTTTTTCAGGTCTTCAATATAGGTTACAATTTTTTTTATTATTATTTACAATACAACAACAGTAAAAATAAAAATATAAAATATAATACAACTCATGAACCATAAATCAACAGTACCATATAATTAACGATCAATCATGTTTTTGTAAATTAATAAATTTAATATACATACAAAAACAACATACAGTCAATTTAAGCAGTGCCTACACAATCATACATTCAGGAGCATCGAAAACAATTTTCTGTTCTGAAACAAATTGGCTCTGATACCAACTGTTGGAACCCCAATCATTGGTAACGCAGCGGAATAAGGTTTAAAAAATATTTATATAGATCGTAAACGATCTGAGACCAATGAATTTAGGATCGCAATTGTTTTTCGAAACTTATACATACATCATTATTACAATAATAAAATATATATGTATACATAAGAAATTGAAATCAATAATTAGAAGAAGAGAAGAAATCAATTCTTCATACCCATATAGGAGGCTCCTTCACTTTACGATATGCTCCTGATCTGTACTACTGATCTTCCTAACTATTCCTGGAATTGATAACTGCGTGTGGACGCATCACGTATTCAGGAACTTAGGAGGATGTAAAGAAAAGAAAAAGTAACTATTTTTTCCAAGAGAAAAAATACCTAGAACAACTCTAGTTGTTCAAAAAATATATATACTAAAAAATATTTTTTCTTTTGTTTCAATCGTGCACCACTTGCTCACAATTGCCTTTTTATTTTATTTCTCTTTGATATCTCACGCACTCAAATTGCTCACCCATCAGTACTCATGCGTTTTTTTTTGTCTTTTAAAAATTGATGACATGTTGACTTCATTTTGAAAATCAAAATCAACATTTAATTAAAACCAATCAATTAAACCAATCAATCTAATTTTTTAAAATATCAAATATCTTTAAAGATTTTGATTAATATTTAGTTTATTTGATTTGATTTGAATTTTAAAGATATTTGATTTGATTTGAATTCAAACTATTTAAATTCAAAATTTAAAATTTTAATTTTAATAAAATAAAATAATGATATTATCTTATTTTATTCAAAAACAAATATCAACAAACATCCTCCATTTAGTGATTAATAATATAATTAAATAATCTTATTATTTAATTTATTTAATCACCATTATTCATTAATAAAATAATCTTATTATTCAATTAATTCCCGAATAAATACGTGTCATTTTCGTAACACAATTAATTGGACAATCCAATTAATTAACCGTGATCATTGTTACCTAAATCGATCGGGCTAGCAAGAGGACCTAATGGACCCACGGTATTTTGATCTCCAATAATATTTGGAATCATTAATTAAACTCTTTAATTAATATTCCTTGATTATTAACTCTAGTGTTATTCCACTAAAAACCCGAAGCTGCACTCTATCAACTGCAGATGCTTTTACACAGACCGATACAACTCGGTGTCCATTGATATAAGTATTACACATGGTGTGATCCTCCACAGTAGTTCATAATTAGAGCTGGGTCATATTGTCTATTATACCCCTCTAATTACATATATCCTTTAGGTACCGTTGATTCTCTAATGGACAATAAATCATATTTCCTCGCTGAATTAGGAGAGCGCTCATATTGTCCAAGCCTCGAATCAGCCCTTAAGGGAACTACCATCTACTTCTCACAAGAAGGAGTGGATTCCACTATTGTGTACAAACCTTCTCAGCCACAAGCCAAACCGCAATCCCAACATACGGAGCATATTGATCAGGAACTGCATCCGATCTCACCCATGGTTTATCAAAGACCCCGATCTAACCTGAAGGAGTCGATATGACACTCAGGATTAAGATCATCCACATATGGCCATCATGAGTTGATATATATGAATCTCATCGGTAAACGGATCTTGGTGAGAGATTCATATAGATCATGGCTCAGTCCTATATGATCACATCATACAAGATGCCTCCATTCCCATATCTTCATATGAATAATTCAGGATATCGTACATTACGGAATGGACCACAGCTATAGATATACCACAAATAAAGTACCCAGCTTTATTTGCTATCTATGGACTCTTTAGATTGCTCGTCTCTTACTGTATCCGTCTGTATATTACACTCATATACACAGTTCGAGATTACATCTCGCAATCTAGGATGTTAATATGCACAAGTTATAAAATAAATAACACAACAAGAATGAATTGAACTTTTCTTTTTATTTATTTCATAAATCCATTTACAAATTACATCTTTATGCCCTAAACCCCAATAATCTTGTCCCTCACCTATACCCAAATAGCATTAAGGTTGTCTCACAACCCTCCCAATATGTCTAGGTGGAAGTGTATCCAGACTAGGAATCATTTAACTATCAGATGTTAATGGATTAACAACTCTTGTTGACTGAGCACTAGTCCTACCAGGCTCGATTTCATTTAATACAATCTTAATTCAAGGTTTATGATCACTAATATAGCTATCCTCAAGAAACGATGCATTTGATGATACAAATACTTTGTTCTCTTTGGGACTATAGAAGTATCCACATCTGGTCTACTTAGAATATCCCACAAACAAGCAAACTACTGACTTGGGGTCTAGCTTTCCACTTATGTTCTTCAGCACGTGTGCTGGACACCCCCATATGCGGAAATATCGTAAACTAGCTTTACGACCATTCCACAACTCTAAAGGAGTCTTAGGAACAGATTTGGATGAGACTACATTCAAAATGTAAGCCGCAGTTTGTAACGCATATCCTCAAAAGGAATTTGGTAATGATGAGAACCTAATCATAGATCTCACCATTTCCATTAGGATTCTATTGCTCCTCTCCGTGACACCATTCTGTTGTGGTGTACCAGGAACTGTGAGTTGGGACATTATCCCATACTCGACCATAAACTCTTCAAACTCTTGGTCAAGGTGCTCACCTCCACGATCCGATCGTAGAGATTTGATAGTCTATCCTAACTAGTTCTCAACTTCAGATAGGAATTCTTTAAACTTTTTAAAAGTTTCCGACTTCCGTTGCATTAGGTAGACATATCCGTATCTAGAGTACTCATCTATAAAAGTGGCATTATACTTATAGCCACCCCTTACTTTAACATCCATCACTCCACAGACGTCTGAATGTATAAGCTCTAGTGGTTCTTTAGCTCTAAGCCCTTTTCCAGTAAAATGTCTCTTGGTCATTTTACCTTCCAAACAGGATTCGCAGACAGGTAAGGTGCAAACCATTAACTCACTTAAAGGTCTACTTTTAACTATTCTATCCATCATGTCAAGGTTAATATGGCCAAGTCTTAGATGCCACAGATACGTTTCATTTTCTGGAGAAATCTTTTGTTGTTTTGTTTTTGGTTTTTCAACTTTAAACATTTCAGCATTGAACAGTGTTGTATGTATTAACGGCCTTAAAAAATACAAATTGTTTTCGTTTAATCCTGAACATAAATTCAAACCATTCTTTGCAATAATAACAGAATTATTATTAAAGGAAACAGAATATAATTGGTCTAACAACTTTGAAACATAAATCAAATTTCTTGTGAATCGAGGAATAAAAAATACTTTGTTCAAAAACAATAAAACAAGTTCCAAAATGTAGTCTAACTACACCCACTGCTCTTGCTGACACGACATCCCTCGACCCAACATGCATAGAGAAGGCTCCCTCCTCAAGCTGTGTCCAAAAATTAGTCCACTGCATAGAAGAACAAACATGATTAGTGGCCCCCGAATCAACTATCCAGGGTGAAGAATCATCTTCCACTAAACACGACTAAAGAACAAGTAAATCATATTTACCTTTCATTTTCTTCTTCTTGGCAACCTCCTCTAGATACTGAGGACAGTTCCTCTTCCAGTATCTAACCTTGTCGCAATGGAAACATTTTCATTTGCCTTGGTCGGTGGAGGCGCCCTTCTTCTTGCCTTGGGCTTTCTTTTGCTTGGGCTTACCCTTTGCCTTCCTAGTAGACCTCTTCCTCTTTTTATTTCTAGAGGAAAATGGTTTGGCAACATTTGCCTCACCGGTCTTACTTTTGCTGTCCTTAGTCAAGGACTCAAAAGTAGTGAGCTCATTGAGCAACTGAGTGAGACTGAACTTTAGCTTGTTAATCTCATAGTTACTCTTGAACTGATCGAAACTCTTCAAAAAAGTCATCATTATGATGCTCACTTGACTGGGTTCGACAATGGCCCCACCATTGACTTCTACCGAGTTAAAATAGGACATCATGCTCAGGACATGTTCCCAAACTAATGTACCTTCCTTCATATGAGCGAGCATAGCGGAACGAACAGCTTCGTGTCGCTTTTGCTCGGAGGGCTGCCGGAACATAGCTTGCAATGACTCCATGATTTCGAATGCTGAATTCATTACTTCATGCTTTGTGACAAGCACGTCTATCATAGAAGCCAACAGATATGTTCGGGCCTTCTCATCAGATGTGTGCGCGCAGTGTGCCTTGGCGCACTGCCTGGCTGCTGGGCGGCAATCCGCACTGTGCCCCTACGAGCATCTCACGTGCGCACGCGTTTCCGATTTCACTCTTCCGCCTTCTGCCTTCTTCGTCTGATTTCTTGATACATAATTTACAATAAAATACATAGCAGAAAAAATACAACAAAGAAAATACAGCAAAAAATAATAATAAAAAAAATACATCATTGCATTAATATTACATTGGAAAAAATACAACCTTTAATAAGAACCCTAAAACCCATGTACCATAAAAATTTAGGATCAACCATGTTTAGATTAAACGATTTAATTATAAACATCCATACAATCATAAAGACATTGCCTACACATCCATACATGCAATTATGAGCAATTGAATTCGATTATATTGTACAAAAATGGCTCTGATACCATTTTATAGGTTCTAGATTTTGGATTGCGCAGTGGAATGGGGTTTTAAAAGTTTTTAATGCAATCATAAACAAATTCATTTGTATAGTATAAACAAAAACAGTAAGAAGTGGATGAAACTATTTCATACCAACGTTTGTAGGCTCTTTCTACTTTTCGATATGCCTCCCGATTTGAACCACAAGATCTTCTTGGCTATTTTCCGGGATTGGTAACGGCGTGTGGACGCGTCACGGTACTCAGGAACAAAGAGGATGAAGAGAAAAGAAAAGAAAAGAAAATATATTTTTTTCTTTTGGTCGAAAAAACCTAGAACTCTTTCTAGGGTTTCTTTTATCTTTTTCTTTTTCTCTTCTTTGGTTCTATACCCTTAAAAATTGACTCTCAATTCTGAACGAATGTTGTGTTGTTTGTTTCTAAAAACACATAATATATATATAATTAAACTAATTAATCAAATCTTTTAAGATATCTGATATCTGTAAAGATATTAATTAATATTAATTTGTATGATTTGATTTGAATTCAAACTCGTTTAAATTCAAATTTAAAATATTTAATTTAATGGAAATAAAATAATCAAATTATCTTATCTTCATTCAAAATTAAATATCAATCAACACCCTCCATCAAATAATTAATTACACAATTAAATAATCTAATTATTTAATTAACATAATCATCAATATTAATTAATTAAATAATCTCATTATTCAATTAATTCTCGAATTGACACGTGTCACTTTCGTAACACGGACAATCCAATTAATTAACCGTGACCCTTGTTTCCTTAATCAATCGGGCTAGCAAGGGGACCCAATGGACCCACAGTATTTTGAACTCCAATAATCCTTAGAAATAATTAATTAAACTCTTTAATTAATATTTCATGATTATTAACTTCGATGTTATTCCACTAAAAACTTGAAGCTGTATTCTCTCAATTGTATATGTTTTTACACAAACCAATAACTTTCGGTGTCCATCAATATAGCTATTATATATGGTATAATCCTCCACAAGTAGTTCATAATTAGAGCTGGGTCATAATGTCCATTATACCCCTATAATTACATCTTTTCCATTAAGTACCATTGATTCTCTAATGAACAATAAATCCTACATTCCTCACGGAATTAGGAGAGCACTCATATTGTTCAAGCCTTGAATCAATCCTTAAAGGAACTACTGTCTGCTTCTCGTAAGAAGGAGTGGATTCCACTATTGTGTACAAACATTTCAGCCACAAGCCAAACCGCGACCCCAACATACGAAACATATTGATCGGGAATGCAACTCCGACCTCACCCATGGTACCTCAAAAAATCACGATCTAACCTGAAGGAGTCGATAAGACACTCAGGATTAAGATCACCCATTTATAGCCATCATTTGTCAATATATATGAATCTCAGCATAAACGGATCTTAGTTAGAGATTCATATAAATCGTGGCCCAGTCCTATATGTTCACATCATACATGGTGCATCCATTCTCATATCACCATATGAATGATCCAGGATAAGATCACCGTACATTATGGAATAGACAGTAGCTGTAGATTAACCATAAATAAAGTACCCAGCTTTATTTGCTATCTACAGACTCTTTAGATTGCTCGTTTCAAACTTAATCCATATGTATATGACATTCTTATACTCAGTTCGAAATTACATCTGGCAATCTTGGATGTTAAATACACATGTTATATAAAAGTATAAAATAATTTGAATGAATGAATAAACTACTTCTTTTATTTATGTTCAATTCACATTTACAAATTACAAGCTTTAGGGCACCCACCGCAATAAGGAGAAAATTTCTCTTTTCCAGGCTTTCAAACACACGTTCAAGCACACCTAACCTATATGAATGTTGTGCAAGTGTGAAGTGTGATGAAAGACAAAGATGCACATAGCAATGATATACAAATGCAAGATAGCAAATGCAGGATAAGTAAATATGCATGCAAGTGTGTGTGTGTGTGTGTGTGTGTGTGTGTGTGTGTGTGTGTGTGTGTGTGTGTGTGTGTGTGTGTGTGTGCGCACCTAATCTCTTCAAGAATCAAAGTCAAGTGATATACCTTTTGAAGCTTTTGATCTTGAAGTCATGGAGATGCTTGGAAGCTTGCTTTGATAATCATTACGAGGACCTAAGCTACTCATTACATAATCATACCCAATGTGGTATGTCATGAAATAAGCCAATCACAAATTAAAGGTTCTTACAAACCATTTGAGATTAGATAAAAATTGAGATTAATGAGTCTGGGTCTCACTTGAGGGATGTACTCTTGTTTGACTCTTCCATTCAACTGAGCTTAAGAGAACCAAGTATGATGTATACCAAATTCTCTACTCAAATAATTTCTCAAACAATTTGCAAAGAGAGGAATGTATAATCTAAGACAAATTATCTTTGATATCAATTAAAACAATGAATGAAACATATTTGATAGATTGATAGAAAAGATAGAGTTCATTACAATACCCAAGGTTCACAAATGAATCACATCAACCCCTTAGTGGGGATTTAGCTACTCATGCTAATTACAAAAGATAAACTAGGAGATGAGAGTGAGGATAAACCCATAAAGAGATTCTCCTTCCTTCAAGCTTCAATTCCAATCTCCTAGAGCCTTGTTGAGTAGAAAATCAAAAGATGGAGGTATGGGTTTTGGATGTAAAGGGAGAGAATGATTCCTAGATCTAGAGAGAGAAAATGTGATGCAAAATGGTGTGTGGGTGTGTGGCTGACCTAACATAAGATTCTATATATAGGTTCCCCGAAATAGGTATGATTTTGCTAACGTGGCTGCACCTGACGCACGTAGTGCACGGGTAAGGGACCTGTGCTATACTCGTGCTATCTCTTCTTGCGTTCTGTTCTGAGCAATGTGCATGGGTTGTACACGAGTAGGGACCCGTGCACCGAGGTTGCTATGAAATCCGTCCTTCGGTGCACGGGTTGTGCACGGGTAAGGTACTCGTGCACTAGGGTCTTTAAGAGTTCCCTTTTTGCACCAATTTATCCCTTTTCGATCTGATTTTCACCTAATGCCTGCAATTGTAACAAAAGAGCCATAAGACACACACAAAAACACCCAAAAACTAGACAAATGATAAGGATATGAGGGCCAAAATATATAACAATTTTTGCTCGATCAAATTTCTTTAAATTGCTTGAATGTGTGATTGTGTGGATTTCATGGTGAACAATATGCTATCTTGACCCTAGATAGAGCACTTATCAATGGGGAGCATAGTACGCTAAAATTTGTTCTCTTTTATGATATGTTCACATGATTCAAGTTGATATTTGTTGGCATATTTTTTGGTTGATATGATGAATCGTGTAGATGCTATTTCATATTTCTTGATTTGCATGATGATTCTTTGTATTACCATATGCCTTTGTATTTTTTGATGACTAACTTGCTTTGATTGTTTCCACTATCGTTTTTTTTTATGTGTTTAGTGATTCTCTACACAAGGTCATGGGAAGAAACAGGGCTACTGTGGATTAGTAATCCTTCTAAACCCATAGACAAACCCAAATCTACTTCATCTACCTCTAAGAAATTCAAATCCACTAGGTTGAATCCTTTGGGTAATATGGGAACCAAAAAATTATTGCAAGAAAGAGGTATATATTTGTGTAAGTGTAGAGGCTCATGTGTCCATCGGATTATAGTTGATAGGAATTGGGGTACATGGGTTAATATGCTTGGAATGGTCAATGATAACTTGGTTATAGAATTCTACCATTAGTACAAGCATAGTACTACCAATGTAGATGTTTTGAAGGATGTGAGAGATATAATCTTTGGAGTTAACTCGGAGAATATCAATAAATTCCTCGGGTTATACAATGATATTGAGTCGGACTTTCTTGATGTTGAAATTAGTGAGAATCTCAATGTGATGGGTAGAACTCTATGTGATGATAATGATTTTAAGTGGGGTAATCGTGCTTTCATTAGCCAAAGTGAGTTGACTAAGGTTAGTGCCTTTTGGTATCTTTTTATTTGTACAAATCTTGTGGGAACTTCTAACTCTACCGAGCTAAACAAGGAGAAGATCAAGATTGTGTATGCATTAGTGACTAACAAACCCATAAACCTTGGAGAAGTTCTTATGAAACATATTGATATTGCGGCTTATTCAACTAGGTTGGACAAGAAGTTGGCACTCCCGGGGTTCATTACTCATTTGTGTTTGGCTCTAGGTGTGAAGAAACATGAGGAAGATGTTCTACTACCTCCCTTAGAGAAGTTTAGTGATAAACGTGTGACTTTTATGTCATACAAAGACAAGGGTAGGTCTTGTGATACTTTTAGGCTCTTTAATGAATCTCAAGATTCAAGCCTTGTATTTAGAACAAATTGTCTTCCGGAATGGGCTACCAATTGAAGGATGAGGTTGAGAAGTCAAGAATAAAGATTGAAGAATCATAAAGGAACATCGAAGAACTAAATGCTAAGGTAGTTCAACAAGATGCTAGGATCGAAGAATTGGAAGAAAGTATCTCCTTAAGCAAAAGAACTACTCTAAAGCATTATGTGAGATTGACCAATCGCACAAAGTTCCTTGGTGACACAAGTGGCTTGTAGAATGATCATGAGGTACATTTCATTTTTTTTTCCTTTTGGCTTCATGTCATGTCAAAAAGGGGGAGAAAGATCAAATATTTTCCTAGCTTACTTAGTTTCAATCTTTTAAGTTTTAATCTTTGTTTTATGTTTCATTTGAAAACTTGAACTTTTGTGGCATGTAATAATGTGTATTGAAATTGGTTAGAATATTTTGAATTAGCATGTATTAAGGGGGAGCATACATGATCCATTTGAACTTTAAATGCTTTATTTTTGCCAAAATGTACATTGCCATATGTGTTATCTCCTGTATATACATTGTGCTTCAAGTTGATTTTAGGTGATAACAAGAGATGATCAAGAAGAAGTTCAAGACTTGTTGAAGATTAGTCTAGGAATGTGTAACTCATTGTAACTCATTGTGACCAATCTTCTTTGTAATTGTTTTAGTTTATGTATAAGGGTTTTGACATGAAATTTGCCAAATGGGGAGATTGTTAAGTTTTTGAGTCATGTTGGCATTAATTCCATATCAAAACAATGTTTCACTTGTATTGATTAGTTTTCTTAGATTGATGATGATTCAAGCTTCAAAGAAGATTTGGCAACTTATCAAGCAAGATTGAGTCTTCAAAGAGGAATATGTTTCATTGCTCAACAAAGGTATATTTAGACCTCATTTCTCTTACAAGGTTAGGCACACACACACACATTGCATCCATCTGTGCCCCTGCATCGTTATGCTCAATTGGTATAACACATTCACACACTTGATATTGAATGCTCATGCATTAGACTTAAATTGACAAATTGTGTAAATTGCATGTTCTAGGACTATATCTAGGAAATGGCATTCTTGTGTGTTCATGTGTTTGTTTATTTAAATTTTATGGACTTTGGACTTGGATTTGAACTTATATTATTCCTTAATGAGTTCTAGTCATTTCGGTTACTCATTTATTAGTTTTCAAGTTTCGAGTGAGAAGGTACGAAACTTTTCGATCATGTACCATGCACTCTCTTCGTCTTCATGTATCGAGTCAAATTTTTATTTTCTGGTCAAAGTTTCATAGTCTTGCATGTGCATGAGAGAGTCTCGGTTCATAATCCAAAAATGGATTCGGATTCAGAGTTCTGAGGCCGGAGAACGGTCGATAAACGCGGAAGAGCGCGAGG
The DNA here is from genome assembly GCA_033220585.1 of Dipteronia sinensis. Taxonomy (NCBI): domain Eukaryota; kingdom Viridiplantae; phylum Streptophyta; class Magnoliopsida; order Sapindales; family Sapindaceae; genus Dipteronia; species Dipteronia sinensis. Next base: position 46,812,747 of record CM065638.1, on the reverse strand, counting down.
GAGGAAGCAAATGGCAAAAGGCAATTTGCCACCCTTCCCCGAGGAGGTGCGTGACCATCTCGAGGAGGAGGCTCTCCCGCCCCCGAGATGGCTATATGCCTCCTCGGGGAGCTGAGGTGGCGTGTGGCCATTGGCCTTCCCAAACCTCTCCCTTTCCCTCTCTTTTAAATACCTATTTCCCTCTCTCATTTCATTCAAGAAGAAAATTTGCAAAATTAAGTGCAAAATTTTCTCTCCAACTTTCTCATCTTCCAAACACCATATTTCTCTCATTTCTTGTCCGATTTGAATGATTCAAGTTGAAGAATCTTTGTAATGAAGTCTCCTACCTTCTCCAAGTTATTTTGCAGCCATTTGTTCAAGTTTTGTAGTGATTCTACAATCAAAACCGAAACTGCACGAGATTACAAGGTATTGATCTATTCTTTGTATTTTGGTCTTCAAAGCCTTCAATTACCTTGGGTTTTCTTCTTCTATATGTATGTGTTACTTGGAAAAATGTATTTGAGAAATAGAGCTTCAATTATAGGCTAATCTTGTCTAATTAGAGACTTGAATGTGAACTAGTTTTTTTTTTTTGAAATCTAGGTTATCACATGTTTGTGTGTTGTATTGTGATTAGCTTATTATCTAGGGTTATTTGTTCTTTGATTGAATTTATTTTCATGATTGATAGCCTTATAATGTGCTAGGACTCATTAGTTGAATATATTTTGGATTAGCACATTTGATTTCACATTTAGAGCTAATTAGGATTTAATTGATTTGTGCGTAAATAAATGCTCTAAATATTTGCTAGAATATTCATTGATCATATCTTGTGAGTTTAGCATGTTTATGTTTGTTACTAAAACTTTGAATGTGTGCTTGATGTATATGATTGATTCAAGTTTTAGTCACATGAATGATTCTAGGAATTAAATGTGTTTAGGTGTTTCACATGTTCTAGGAGTTATTCATGTTTAGTAACTAGACAATTTTTATTTATGAACTCACATGTTTATGTCTAGTTCCCATCGAATGTATTGATCTGATATTCTATGTTGAGTGCTTGTTTGCATTTTGCATTCATTGATCACACTAGGAAGTCCTTGTAAAAGGCATGAAGTCTTGGCTAGGACATGCGGTCCGGATAGCTAAGCAAGGAGTCTTGGTTGGGACAAGTGGTCCGGATAATCAAGCAAGAAGACTTGACTATGATCGGGGAGATCCGGATAGTTAAGCAAGGGAGACTTTCTAGAGGCAAGAGTGTCTTGGATAGAAATTAGACTATATTAATGGTAGACCTAGGATATTGAGTTAACATGGAGTCCAATAGAGAGTGTGTCATCTATTGATCACTCTTGAGGAATTTCCAACCTCTCAATGGTGTTATGTAGAAGTGGAGTCCAATAGAGAGTGTGTCATTTGTCGATCACTTTTGAGGAATTTACAATCTACCAAATAGGAATTGGGTAGATGCAGAGTCCAATATGGAGTGTGTCATTTGTTAGTCACTTTTGAGGAATTTCTTATCTACTTTCCAATAATAAAAGTACTTGATGGTTATATTCAACCCGTGGATGTTTTCTCGTAGGAGGTTTTACCACGTCAAAAAAAAACTTTATGTCAATTCTTCCTATCTCTCTTTTATACTTGTTTGTATATATTTGTATCTTGTTTCACAAACTTCATTTCTAGATATTCTTGTAAACAAGATTGTTGTTATGTGTGAGAGGCAAGCACACTTCATTTGATCAAAATTGTAAATATCATTTTATTTGTACTTAGACTTATTCGTATATAATCATATTTTGATTAGTACGTGTACATATTAGACATTATTGAGAAAACAAGTATTCTTTGTTTTTAGTTTTATTATAATTTCTTCACTAGCAACTTGTATACTTTGAAAATACAAACACGGTTAATTTGCTTAAAGCTAACCTAGAGGGGGGTGGATAGGTTTTTATACCTTTTTTCAATCCCTTGAAACAAGCAAAAGTTTGTCCCTCCAGATAACTTGTATCACAATCTATTAAGTAAATACAAGCACTTATAGATCAATGAAAGGAATGCTTAGTCAAGCAAAGTCAGCATAGTCTATAATTTTGCACGCGAAGATATCTTACTTTATACACAAACAATAAAGCACTATCATTCACACACACACACACACACACACACACACACACACACACACACACACACACACACATATATATATATATATATATATATATTCAAAGATCTTGTTTATACAAGAATATCAATCATTAAAATTCCAAACGAGATATTCAACAATACATATACATATATCAAAGAGATAAGGATAGAGACATTGAACACATTATTTTTACGTGGTAAAACCTCCTTAGAGAAAACATGAACGGGTTGATACCACAACCACTGGCAAAACAAATTTCACTAGTTGGATAAAAGTACACCCTCAAAAGTGACAAATCCACATGATACACTTCCTATTGGATATCCCTCATATCCTACCCGCAAGCATTTTACTAATGAAAGCTTTGCCTACTCACTAACCATAGCAATCCACATGCCACTAGACAGCAACTTCCCTTCCAAGACTGCATGTCTCCAAGAAGATTTTCCATACTCTCTATCCATAGCACTTCACATGCTACTATAGAGCAACTCCCTAACCATAGCACTTCACATGCCACTAGGAAGATTTCCTTGCTTGGTTAACTAGATCCACATTATCCTAACCAAGACTCTCTTGCTCAATTTGAATCTTCACATTCCAAATGAGACTTCCTACCTTTTGCAAGGCAGATGATCTAAGTGTAATGCAAATGATGCAAACACATGCAACATAGAATATGTAATCAAAATATCCTATGGAAACTATAAGTGAACAATGAGCACACAATCTATGATTTTCTAGTTCACAATCCTAAAACCATGTCATCACACAAAATAATGCATGTACATATGGAATATATGGATTAAGTATATTTCATGAAGAACTAAATATAGTCATTAAAATGCACAAAACAAGTTTATCTAGATCTTATAACATGAACAATAATCTAGAGTATGTGAAACACCTAACACACCAAAACCTAGATTTTGTTCAATCACAATAAACATGCTAGAATCAATTAATATATTCAATATAAATCTCTAGCAAGTATAAAGGCTATCAATCATCAAAATAAGATCAATCAACACACAAATAGCCCTAAATGATAAGCTAGCACAATACAACTCCCAAACATGTGAAAAAATAGGTTTTAAGAAAACCTAACTAAATATACAAGCTTCTAATAATGCTCAAACTAGCTTCAATAGAGTCTACAACTCTAATCAAAGTATACACATTAAACATACATGTGTTGAAGAAGAAAACCCAAGGTAATTGAAGACTTGAAGATCAAAAACTCAAGAGATAGATCAATACCTTAAGAAAAATGAGCTGTCTCGGATTTTGGTGTAGAGCCACCAGAAATCTGGATCAAATGACCTCAAACTCTTTTGTAGATGATAGAGGACTGATAGAAAAAGATTATTCAACTTGAATCACTCAAATCGGACACCGAATGAGTGAGATATGGTGTTTGGAAGTTGGGAAAATTGGAGAGAAAATTTCAGCACAAGTTTTTCAAATTTTCATCTTGAAATAAAATTGGGAAGGAAATTGAATTTCAAGAGAGAGAAAATAAGACCATTTGAAAGTGGCCAATAGGAGGATGCCACCTCTGCATCCAGTGGAGGCACGTGGCCTCCACGGGGGCAGAAGGCATCCCTTCCCGTAGAGGCCACACGCCTCCATGGGGAAGGGTTGCATGGCACCTCTCACACACATGGACGTCAACAAAACTTTCACAAAAGATATGGAATTCGACTCGATACACAAGAACGATAACCAAGTATGATAAAGACAGGGAAAGTTTCGTAACTTCCAATTCGGAACTTGAAACTTAATGAATGAGTAACCAAAACAACCGGAACCCAATAAGGAATATTACAGAAACGAATTCAAGTTCGATAACACAAACACACAAACAAATAAGCACAAGAACACACAAGTATGCCGTTTCCTAAAAATAGTCCTAGAACATGCAATTTTACAAACATTGTCAAATTAAATCTAATGCATGTGCATACTTCAACAAGTATGTGTATGTGCTATACCATTTGAGCACAACGATGCAGGCACACAAATGGATGCAATGTGTATGTGTGCACTTAAGGTCTTGCAAGAGGAAAGAGATCTTAAAATACCTTGTTATGCATTAAAACTTTGTTCCTCTTAAAGCAATCACTTTGTTTGCATTGTTGTCCTTCCTTGAAGCTTGATAACTAAAAATCCTAGACAACTAATACAATACAAAGAAAAATGTCATTTTGATATGGAATTAATGCAAACACAAATCATAAACCTAACAGACTTGATTGACAATGTTTTGTTGAGAATACTTATTGATTGTCTATATATGCTTTTTTATCCAAATTGTTAAGATATCGTTTCGTAGCCCACATTTGTTAAGACAAAAGAGGCCAGGCTTGAATGAGAGAAAACAGATGGCTAGCAATGTGATTCAAGCTAGCTAGAGGGACAAACTCTTGTTTGTTTCAAGGGATTGAAAAAGATATAAAAACCTATTCACCCCCCCCCCCCCCCCCCCCCCCCCCCCCTCCCCTCTCTAGGTTAGCATAAGACAATTTAACCGCGTTTGTAGATTTTCACTTTCGATTTGTACTCAATGACCACGAGTTGGAGAAGGAGATGAACTTCGAACGAGTTGGAGGTGTAGTTAGATTCGATTTCAGTTTACAGAGCTTTTATAGTTAGAGAAAGAAAAGTAGATTTCAGACAACATAAAAGTAGGAGAAAGTTAAAGTCAGAAATATAATAAAAAATATGTAAAGTAAGAGTGTTTTTGGACGTCACTTATTTTGGTGTTTTTAAAACTTAAGTTATTAAAGTGGTGATAGTCGTAAAACACCAACTAAAAAAAGTGACAAAAGCCCATATTTCCACTTACATTATGCATGCTCAGTGGTCACTTTCTAATATGGGAGCATACACTTGATAATTTTTCTCGTTACTAGAATATGAAGTCTAGAAAAATTATTAAGAGCAAAATCCCACATGAAATTTTCGTGTGGAATCATTGATCATTGGATGAGATAAACGGTGTAGAACATTTACCTTGGGTATCTCCGCCGAAATTCAATGAATGCACAAAAATTTCGTACGGGACTCCACATTAGAAAGTTACTCGTGAAGTCTATATTTAAGTTATAAATAAAAGTAAATAATTTTAATAAAAACAAAATTAATTTGGGAGAAATGGGATGGTGAACCAACCAATTCCCGTTTAGATTTTGGGGTGAAATTCACTCTCATCTCCATCCCCATTTTTGGAGGCTATTTTAGCCTCAAATGAGAATGGGACCCGTGGGGAATTTGGGCAACTCTAGATTCCACGTTAATTATCTTGGTGACCTCAAACCGAAAATAAGTGGTCAAAATTCATATTTTCTAGAAGGATTTCATTTATGTCATTGTCATCTAAGTCTAGATTATTACAAATATTTTCAAATATATTATCTTGTAAATAATCACTAGGTTCATTAAAGATTAATTCTATTATATGGTCTCGATTTTTAGAGAGGGTTTTAAGCTTATCTATTCTTTGTTCTATATGTAACATATTAATTTCGTTATCTGAATCTTCTTCTATTAATAGATTAGCTTTCTTTTTATAATCTTTGAACTTTTGAAAAGTCTGATTTCTTTTTTCAACATATATACTACTATTTTCAGGTAATTCTATTTCTTGACTTTCTAATTTTGGTAATTTCCATTCTAATCCTTGTAATTCGCTTTTCTTAAGCTTATTAGGGACTTGCATTTGTACATAATCACTATGAAAATGTTCTACTATATTTTTATTGATAAATCTAAATTTTTTATGATATTTATTATAACATCTTCCTAAAACAAATATTTTTACTCTAAGGTTCTTATACTCTGCATTCATATATCACTTTAACCTACTGGATGGTTATTAGAGGTTTCAGATGCTAATTCAGTTAGTATTTATACTAAATTATTATTCATTCAACAATAATTTTCCTAACTGCTTGTAATTGTTGCTTAAGTTCTTTTTGTGCTTGCTTGATTTATTCTACTTCTAAATGAAGTTTTTCAACTAATGGTAATTAACTATAAAAGACTAAATGATAGTACATTAAGAAATAGCTACAAACTCCCTAATAAAGACGAATTATTAAATTGTATCCAAAAAGCATCTTGGTTCTCTAAGTTTGATTGCAAAAACGGTTTTTTACAAATAAAGTTAGATGAAGAGTCAGTACCATGGACAGCTTTTAGTTGCCCTGAAGGTCATCTTGAATGGTTAGTTATGCTATTTGGATTAAAAAATGCACCTCAAGTTTTTCAAGCTAGAATGGATAAAGCTTTTAAGAAATATTCCAGTTTTTGTATTGTTTACATAGATGATATTCTTGTTTTTAGTAACAATAGATATATACATTGGTTCATAACCAGTTTGCATTGTTTACCCAACAAGGAGGCATTATGAGGTAGAAATCACAATATATATCTCGTATCATGATATAACTATAATGTTGTATACGCAGCTTTTGGATATTAACCAACATAGAGCAACTATACATATTGGGAAGCAGATGTAGTTGATATTACATGATCAGGTTGTCGAGTAACGGTGTGCTGAACGGGAGCTTAACAGCACCAGAAGCCAGTAGGAGTGACAACGTCCATATTGGTAGAATCCATTGCATAACCACCATCAGAATTCCTTTTCCTGCAGAATGAATACAACTCAAGTCTACAAATAGCAGAGATGAAAATAAAGATAACATTGTACACGAGTGAATGAAACACCACTTAAAACATTTTAAGGTGTAGATGTTCATCTATATTCTGTTAAAATCCAAACCCGAAATTCTCAACTGTTGGATGGATCTCATAGGCGAGAATACATTATCTTTAATTATATGTCGCTCTACTTGGAACAAACCAAGTCCGGCTTTTAAAATATTCCAGGACAAGCTGCACATGAGAAATTCTATTGGTTTGTAATTTCAATAATGCATTTTATTTAAGTTGTTAAGAGGAAAACACACAGGCAGTACTACTTCTCTCTAAATACTATTGTCAATTATTCAAGAATCGAGAGCCAGGCTTGAACTGAGTTAGATCTATATTTTTCTTCTACTACAACAGATTTCATGTTGGACAACACTGTTTCACTCAACCTTTACATGATCAAATACAATTACAGTTTCGGAAAATCTGAAAGACTTATTGCTGAGAAGATTAATAGAATACAATATAAACCTTATAAGATTCCCGAAAGGAATTAATGAAAAGATTGCTAAGAAAAAACTAAATCAAGCTAAAAGTGAAATCAAATACTAGATACAGAGGTCAAATCTCATCTCAGTCATTAGATGTATAATATTTATTCGTTTTTTTAATCTACTAAACATTGGAAATTCAAGTTTCAAATTTTAACAAAACAAGGATTTCCCTACTTGAGAATTATTAGGTCACATTTTAAAGTGTGAAGCAACAACATTTAGAGGTTGAAATGCATATAACAGAGTCAGCACAAAAACATGTAATACCTCTTAAATACTCAAAAATGAAATTGTAAGTAAAACAATGTCAATATCCATATTCTATCATATCATGCTAAGTGGTTAATTACCCAATTGTTTATCATAATTAACCAAACAAAAGCAAGAATTTATAAGATTTGAAGGCCAATCTGACCATGAATTTAAAGGAAAAGCAAAAGAGAAAAGAGGCTTACTAGAGGATCGAATCCCTTGTTCGGTGGTGGTGGCAACCCACTCTCCAGTATGACGAATCTGCTTCTCAAGAGGGCCTTCAAACATGCCACTAAAATCTGGTAAAATCCCATTGAACACAATCTTGTTTTTATCCAAATCCCTGCTTAATTATCAATTATGAATTATCATCACAAAACCCTTATAAGAAATTAGTTGTGTTATAAAAGAAGCAAAGATTAGAAGAAGGGGGCATTGCATTTGCCTGGGTTGATTGCCAGCACCGATGGCTCGCTCCATTTCCATGATAGAGAGCTGCTTTTGGTGCTCTGATAACTGCTTTTGCTTACTTCTATTGGGTGATTTTGTTCTACCAGTATGGTTGCTTTCAGGAGAAGTTGAAGAAGCTAGAGTTATGCAATGGCAGGATAAGCTTAAGCAAGACCAAGACATGGTGTTGCTTTCTTCTTTACTTTATCTTTCTAATTTCTACTGCCAATGCTGATAACTCGTAAATAAAACTGCCTACAAAAATATCTTTAAAATATTAAATCTTTTGCTGTCGGATGTGTATATGCCCAATCAACTTCAACCATGAAATATGGGTAATCAATTATATCCAAATCTCATACCAAATGACACTCAATTAAAGCAGTTTTGATATATTCCTCCTGACGTATTAAAACATTTCTTTTAATTACCAATAATTCACTTTTTATGACTATTTGACCTTCAAATTTCAGCCTCTTAACATGAATGGTAAATCCCTTCACACCGCTACGTTGAGGTCGTATTCCAATGAAAATATAAAAAATTGTACTTAAACTAACAATTAGATACAAACAAATTACATAAAGAATTTACAAAAATTATTTTTTTTTCTTAAACAAATGACGATTTAATTAAGTGAAAGAAATTTTTTTTTGGGTAAGTCAAGTGAAGTGAAATGAAAGAAATTTTGCATTTTACCGATGTCCAAATGACAAATGTAGGCACAGAAGATATTCATTTAAAAAATGAGTGTCCATATTGTCACCCATAAAACTAATTAGTATATTCATATTTTATTAAAAAAATTAATTATAAAAATATCCTAATATAAATTTACCAATGAGACAAATTACTTTAATTAAAAATAAATCAAATTCTTATATACTCATTAATTACACTAATATCTTCAACTATTTCATTTAAAAAAAATTAAAAATAAAAACAAACAAACTTATAATAAACCCTAATTTAAACCCTAATTTTTATGACAACCCCTAATTAAATTATAATATTATTTCAAGTATCAATTTTTTTCATCATCATATGATTATCATATAACAAAATAATAAAAAAGAATTTTCAAAGGACTCTAGTCACACAAAGGTTGGTATTTCTTTACTTTTTTTGGTCTTTTATTTATTTATTTTTTTAACCGCTAAAGTTTATTCATCAGCAAACCAGACGTGTGAACAAAAGGACAAACAAGGCAAACGAGGCCAACAATGGCCAGCACACCACGAGCCAAAGACAAAGCTTAAGAGCAAAGAAGACAAAGAGTGATAGAGTAATTTTTTAAAAAAAAAAATAGCGGTAGATATCACTGCTTATTTTTTTTAAAGATAAATATATACATATATAAGAGAATTTGAGATTGAAGATCTCTTTATCACATATACAAGCCAGTTCTACATCTTCTTTTTCAAAAGTCTCAAGCATTTGAGATATTTCCAACGGTAAATTGGACCATTATTAGAAAAGGATTTGATTCCAAAATAATATGAATTTTTTTTTTTGTAAAATGGGTGTGTTAATAATTTAAGAGGGATTATAAATAAAATGTATTAAAATGAATATATTCATTTCAATAAGAGTACTATTGGCATTAGGATAGGTGTTTACAGTAATGTTTATTTTTAAAATTTAGGCACAAGTGTACTTATGAAAATGAGTGTATTAATTAGTTTTATGGGTGGCAATATCGGCACCCTTAAAAAATACAATAAAATCAAGTTTTAAGAGTAAATATCATATATTAGCTCAGTTGGTAGATAGACGAGCTCGGGACTTGGATAAATAATTCACAGGTCGACGGCTCGAATCCTACAGATGGCGAAAGCTTAAAAAAAAGAAGAGGAGTGCTAAATTCACTCTCTCAACCCACTCTCTCTTCTTTTTTTGACAAGTGTCAATATTTTACTTTGAGGAGTGCTAGATACACTCTCTCAATCCACTCTCCCAATCCACTCTCTGTTTATTTGCTGACATGTGGACAACATTAATTTTTTCACATTAAATTTGTAGTCTTTATAAATGGTCTCTTTTTTTCATTTTATTTACAATGCAAACCAACAATTTATTTCTTATATTGCCCTTCTTCTTTTACTTTAATATATTATTATTTAATATCAGTTTTTTATTTTTTATTTTTTTAAATATATGTATTGCTCATATATTTATTTCACTTTTTACCAAATTTATTCAAACATTTCTTTTTACATCACTAGCTAACTTGATAGTTGTTGCATAAAATAAATAAATAGTAAAACAAATTAGAGTTAAATAATTTTAAAATATATTATAAAAATTCATAAGACAATATCAGTAAAACTTAATGTCTATATCTAAATTTAAAATAAAAAATAAAGAAAAAAAATCTTTTGTTTAACAATACCTACATATTTTTTATCTTTTAATTTAAAATTGATTTGCGTTAAGTTAATTTAATTTGCCTATCAATTTAACCAGATTCTTTTTTTTTATATTAAATCACATATAGAGAAAAAAAAAATCTTTCATTAGCTAAATCTTGACAGGTAAAGATTTTGGCTTAAACACATATACAATTAGGGCGGACCAAATAAGGGTAACTGAAGTTCATATTCCTCTCCTCAGATGTTAAAAATTAAAATAATAAAATTCGGTTTATATAAAGTTTTTATAATATATTTTTAAACTATTTAACTTTAATTAACTAGTGTTTGGTAATAAAAATTTGATGAAAAGAAATATCGGAGCAATTCAATTTGGGACCAGACACTTAAGAAATAAAAGAAATTGTAGAGTCTTAAAAAGAAATAAACCTATATATATATATATATATATATATATATATATACTGATATTAAATGAAGATATTAAAGTTAAAGAAGAAGGACAAGATAGGAAATAAGATGTTAGTCTATATTGTAAATAAAATGAAAAAGTAGGCTATTTATGAAGGCTACAAATTTAATGTGAAAAAATTAATGTTATCCACATGTCAGCAAATAAACAGAGAGTGAATTGGGAGAGTGGGTTGAGAGAGTGTATCTAGCATTGATTCTCTATATATTTCATCTAATTCTCTATGAAATCATTTTAAGTTTTTTTTTTTCACTTCTAAACATCATTGATTCTCCTTAAAAAAACATAATTACTTAAAAAATAATTTATATTTTCATTTATTTGATTCAATATTTATTTAATATGAAAAATTGATTGCAAAAATCATTATACACAGTTACACACACATATATACATAAAAATATTTTTTTAATTAGATAAAAAATATTATAAATTATAGTTGGTAAAAAGTAAAAGAGCAATTTGAGAAAATAATGTTTTGTTTGAGTTTTAAATAATATGAACAGACAAACCATTTATTATGGTTCAACTTTTAAGTCAAAAAGAAAAATATTGACACTTGTCAAATAACGAAGAGAGAGTAAATTGTGAGAGTGGGTTGAGTGAGTGAATTTAGCACTTCTCGAAAAAGAAAGAGTAAATATCATATATAAAACACTGAAATTTAAATAAATAAACAAAAATTTCAATTCATCGATACATAATTTTCTATGTTTTGAAAAATAAATATTATATTTTTATTCCCTTGATGAGTAGATGTTAACTTTTTTAGAGACATTATCAGACTAATCATCCATGACCAACAAACCACATTGGCAAAGAGCAAAACACACTGTAAATATTATTTATTTATTTATATTTTTTCTAAAGGAATAGAGAATATGAAGATCGAAGAGAACATAATAACATTAAGAAGGATGGTGTTAATACAATTTTTAGAAACCAAACATAAAACTTGATCGTAAAAAGAACATAAAAAGATTTAGAAGTGACATAAATTTCTGTGCATTAACTAATAAAATTGTTATAGAATAGAGCAAATGTGGTTTGCATAATTTTGCACATTTTCTCATCATCAAACTAATTTAATCTCATCATATGGGTAAATTCCTCAGCAAACGAAGGGCTCTTGTCCATTGTGGTCTTTGAGATAGAACAATTCTTCTCAAAGCTGGCACTGCTCCGGCAGCTAGTATCAGCGAATGATTTTCGCTGTTCATGCTCAAATTATAAAGTATTGCTAAGCCTGCTTCGACACCCCTCTTGCTCCCTTCTTCAATCAGCTTCACCAATGTGAATATTCCCCCCTCAGAAGCTATGGCCAGAGTGGAATCCACAACCCCTTCGGAAATTATTCTGTTGAGTTCTACAGCTGCAGCTTCCCCTGCTTCGGGAGAGAATGAGGATTTCATTTGCTCGATAAGTCTTGGGATTGTCTCGTAAATAGTTACCTCCATGTTGATAGGATTATCAAAATCTACGTTGGGACCAGACAGACAGCACAATTTAACCAAGCAAGCAGCAACCCAGTCTTTGTAGTGAAGAGGGACATTTGACTTGAGGATTTGACGGAGCAATTTAGTGAAGTGGGGGGCTTTTATGGTTTGGGAAAACTGCTTAGAATCAAGCAATTTTGTAAGTAACCGAGATGCTGCAGAGATTGCAAGACAGGCTTCTTCGACTTCAAGGACATATTTCTCTGGCTGCCAACCTTCAAAATCATCTTCTGTAGCTGCAGAGAGCATTACACACATGAAAAAACATCAGCCATCTGAACAGGTAGAAGCAATCACATATCGAGATTTTATTACTCCATAAATCTAGAGATAGCATTTAAACTAGGCTTCTGTCCCTCTAACTCTCTATTTAGTTGCAATTTGCAAATGCATGTTACTTGAGAATATTAAGGAAAAGGAAAAGGACTCAATATAGACCCATGTTTGGCGATGAATCCATCCTTTTGCAAATTACTATGATAACCATTTTAAGACAAAAATCTGCTCTAATAAGCAAAGGTAATCGATAGAAATATAAAATCTTATCAATTTTATTATAAAATAGTGGTGCTTGACAAGACCAACATGCTATCCATGGCAACTCTCTTCCTTCAGGAAACTAATAGGGTTAAACTTACAAATGAATTCAGTCTTGCAACAGAACAAATTGTTTGCCATACCTTCCAAAACTTTTTGTCGGAAAACAGCATCCAAACCAGATTCTATATCCAATGACATGATCGTTTCCAGGCTTGGGTCTATAAAGGTAACAAACTCAAGGATAGAAGCTGCCTTTCTCTGAAAATCTGGGTATGAGGTCTTCAGAATGTTAACCAGGCGATCTATAAAGATCGAGTCCAGCAGCACTTCTCTATAACTGGCTAACAAGATGTGCAGATTATCAGCAAAATATTTCACCAAGCAGAGTTTTGGATTTATCATTCATGTACTCACTTCTATCAGTAAATTCAAGACAAACAGTAAACCTCATTTTAAGCGTGCATAGGTGTAAGATGAAATACTTAATCCGATTAACTTAAACTTAGCTGTTTCTTTATTTTTTTTATTTTTTTTTTGAAGAAAATGAGAATATCTAATAGTAACAATCAACTCAGCAGCATACAAATTATAGAGCAGAAAAATAAGGTGATGATCATAAGAAAATAACAGTAAGAAAAAAGAAATGTCTCCCAAATGGGATAAAAAAAACCTGGTATTGGTTTCTGATGCGGGTACCTCAGCCGCATTTCCAGTCAATCCAATTGAAGCATTAAGGCTTGCAACATCTAATCCTTTTTTTGATCCATTAACTGGCCCATCATAAAACTGGTATGCATCAACATATTAAGTTAGTCAACAGAATACTATAAGCACTTAGAATATGCTGCAAGAGAGGACTGACTAACCTTTGATTTCATTTCTTTACTTGGGTCTAAGATACGACCAAGTACATCCAAGGTCTGCATTGCAGAAGAGTTCATGTCGTCATTACCATTAAGTAAAAATCCTTTTTCAGAAAATTTGTGGCAAATGAAAATAAATTTCTATAAGACCTTTTCCATCAAACTTTCAGAGACGTCTGATAACTTTATAGTATTAACCAAAGGATAAATAACACCTTCAGCTTCAATAATCTGGCAAACACCATGACTGCATCAAGGAAGTGAAAAAAATATTAATTAGATAGTACAATACATCAAAGACATAGAAGATAATGTTTAGTTGTGGACACTATCAACAGACAACACTTGAGGATAAATTCTTAAGATTATGCAGAAGTGATAGAGAATATGTTAAGAAACTGATTTAATGACCAGTGCGATAGTGCCAAATAGAGAAGACAGTTTTCAACATGCAGACCTGGAAAGATAACAATAAAGAATGTGTATCAGAGTCAATGACTAAAGTGGTAATCCATCATGGTTACATGACATTGCAACAGATAAATGCAAGCGGCTACTTTGTACAGAAATGTTGGAGGTTAAGAGTATATCTAAATCATCCCCCAGGGATCACACATATAGCACTATGCACAACCTTAATCTTTTAGCAAGTACAGGAACTAGATCCCCTGCTTTCTCTCACTCAGCAACCTAGCTGAGTGGTAATCCATCATGGTTACATGACATTGCAACAGATAAATGCAAGCGGCTACTTTGTACAGAAATGTTGGAGGTTAAGAGTATATCTAAATCATCCCCCAGGGATCACACTTATAGCACTGTGCACAACCTTAATCTTTTAGCAAGTACAGGAACTAAATCCCGTGCTTTCTCTCACACAGCAACCTAGCTGAGTGAAAAATCTTGTATCAGCACTTCAGACAATAGTAGCAGAAAGAACACATTGATTCATTACTCTGTGCTAGAATTTTGTAAGCTAAGGCTGACTCATTAAGAGGATTATCAACCAGCTGATGGTTTTTTAATAGTAAAAATAACGATACAATTTTTCGCATATGAACCTGATAACGATAGTAAGCAGCCTCAAGTTTGGTACTTTGGACACAGACTTGAGAGCAAGGGAAACTTGAGTACCTGATAGACAATCGCTCCAAAGCACCTGTTGCTGCTAATCTGACAGCATCACTGTTATGATCTAAAAGTTGAACCAAATTTTTAATAGCTCCAGCTTCCTTGAACGACAGCCGCATATGTTCATTGATAGATGCATCTGCAATTGAGTGTGCAGCTCTTGCTATAGCCACCTCATCTTCAAGTCCAAGAATTAAAACCAATCGAGCCACACCATCCACCCAAGGAAGAATTGTTAGCTGCCCATCAATGGGGAGTTCAGATTGAGGTTTTCTTTCATCTTCCAGTTCTATTCCCCCAATACGAACAAGAAATTGTTGTTTTGCACGTCCAACTATTGCATTCATTTTGGCTTCCTCCATGTTAACGTTCTTGTCATTAAGATTTAACCCAAGGAGTAACTCATTGGCACCATATCTGGAAGGGCTGTTTGAAGTCCGTTCAATCTCAGTGCCGTCTGGAAGACTAGGCCATGAATACAAACCAGGTTTAAAGGACTTATATGCCGCTGCACCAATCATGGGGACAGGTACTAGACCTTCCTCTATGATAAGAATTCTATAATATTCATCCTTAGCAAGTTCAATCAATGCATTTCTTGCTTCCTTCCGGATGACTTCGGATCCTTCCGAATCTGTTTTTAAGAGTTTTGCCTACATCAGCATCTGAGAGTATTAGTCTATATAATTTTCAAACTGCAGACATTTTAAGATGTCCTTGAAACTGAATTTCTCTACTATGTCAAATAAATGAGCATCTGCAGCAGGAAATGTAAGTTATTATCATAGAAGAATTTGAAATTTTAAAAGAACTAAATCCTAGTGATGCCAACATGCCTTACAAATTTCTTGAAAATGAGTCCACATGCCCTTCAGTTTCTACAAGATATCCAAATGCACTAATTGTATACCTTAAAATATTCATCATCTCAAAAGAATCCAATCATAAAAAAATATGAAACATTAAATATTTCAACCTTTAACTTAAAAAGTAGATTCCCAATACCCGTCTTTCCATGTCTACATCAATCTCCAGTGATCATAAACCCAGTTATTACCAGTCAAATTGAAATGTCAATTTCAAACAACTATCCAAGCCATGCAAAATATTAAATTAGATTTTTTATATTTGTTACACTGACATTTAAAATGCTCCCTGTCACATTGCAGTTTTTTTCCCCTCAATCTTCTTGTTCTCATTGCCCCTTCCTTGATATCAACAAAAACCATGCCAAACCAAGAAGCAGTTAAGAGTAATTCATGAAGCTAACTCTGTTTTTTCTTTCTTCCTATAAAAAGTTTGCTTTCGTTTGGTTTGAGTACTGTAGTTCAAACGTTTAACAAATTTTTACTTGATTTCTGAAATCAATCATCTACCATTAAGAAATGAAACACAGAATCTTACCAGTTTTGAAATGACACCTTCTTCGACCATTATTTTGTGATTGGAGTGGCTTAATACCAGATTTGCCAAAACCCCACCAGCCGCTTCCTTCACTTTGATGTCCTCATCTTCCAGGGACTTTATAAGTAGTGGCAGAATATCGCCGTTTGCAATTTTTACTCTAAGCTTCTCATCTACAGACAAGTTCCACAAAACACATATACTTTGCTCCTTCACCTGCAGAAAGAAGTTCAAGATATGCCTCAATCTTCCACAACTAAGGACTATGAGGGGAGAAATTCCTATGGTGAGATACCTCAGAAGTAAAGGATGGTCGACTAAGCAGTCCAGTAATTTCTTCTATTGCTCCACTTTCTGCTACAGAGTCTCTGTATACATTAATTGAAGATATTGATCGTAAAAGGCCTGCAGCTGCTTCGCATGCAACACTAGACTCCGACTTAAGAAGGTTAATTGTGAGATTTACGCAACCACTGTACTGCATAATCATATCAATGCACTTCTTTCCACCAAATGAGTATTTCCATAGTGCCTCTATTGCTTGTTCTCTGTCAAGTGGATCATTGTCCAGACCAAGCATCCGGACAAACAAGCCAACATAACTGTCACCAAGAGTAGAAGAGCCAAGGCTTTTTTCCTTTATATCCTGCAATTGAAGTGATAAACTACATTATTGTGTAGCTTGAGCAAATGAACAAGCGCTATCCTTGTTACAAAGCACCATCAGTAAAAAAATATATAATCTTGATAATACATAAAGTTCACAATCTTAGAATAGAAAAATGCTGCATATATATATTTTTTTCTTTTAGAGAATAATCCTTGAGACGAAACATAATTATGTTAGTATCTCAGGGATCGTGATAAAAAGAATATATAGTTTAATATGAATTTAGGGGTGACTATGCATGCGACTTTATTGTTGTTCACACTTATAATCTCTATCAATTTGCCTACATGTATAACAAATAAGTGCATTTATTTTCACAAACCAAGGGTTGAGTTCAAAGGACTTTAAATTGAATCCAAATGATTGTGTATTCTCTTACAACTTTCTTCAAGTTAATTGAGTAGCCATTTCATTCTTTATCAACAAACAGCTCTGAAAGCCATTCTGCTAAAAGAGTATTTGCCACTAAACAAAATGCACAATACATGAACTTCTAAACCGATTATCCATACGAAAAGCAAAAGGAAAAAAAAAATCCCTAATATCGCCACAAAAGAATAGGGGACCAAGATAGAAAAAACTTACAGTAAAAGAAGGCTGTTGTAGGTTGGCATCACCACCACCACCACCACCACCACCACAACCACCACCAACCCTTGCCAGAACTGTACGGACTGAGCAAGGCCTAGACTGAAAACTAAGTAAACTATGATGCTGATATGAAGAGGAGACTGCAGTTGTTTGCTTTCTTCTTCTGGGTTTTCTGATGGTTCTGGTGTTGTTGACTGTGGTGGTCACCTCAACATTGGAAATGTTTGAAAATATTTGATGCAGACATGGAAACTTGATGTTGTGTACTGGGATTGTTGAAGCCAACATTTTTCGATGACAAAATTGTGAACTTTTCAGGTTTTTACAGGGTTTTGAGTTTGACTGTTTTGATAAAAAGAATGAATCTACTCGAAGTCCGGGAAGTAGATGGTTTCGATAATTTTGATAATTTTCCGATTACTAAGGGTAAAAAAACTATTATCAATTTAGTCCCCATATTTTGATGAGAGGAAATAAGGGTATTTAGCACTTTTTCAAATTTGACCTGGGCAACTAACACTACTTTAATAACTCATGTTTTATTAGCACCAAAGTATGTGATGAGACCAAAATACCCCCATTTATTTTCTTTAATTTTTTTAACTTTCTTTCTTTCTTCCCATTCTCTCAGGCTACCTCTCTCTCTCTCTCTCTCTCTCTCTCTCTCTCTCTCTCTCTCTCCCTATCCACTTTCTTCGAATCAAAGAACGGTGATGGATGGTGAGATATTTCTGGAAAAATTTGGAATACGAAGAATCGTTTAGATGTGAAGGATGTGAAGACAATATTTCTGGCAAAAAAAGTCTTTTGTTAGGGTTTTGTTTTCAAATTATATTTTTTTGATTTTGAGATATTAATTTGGTTTTGGTTGATTTTGAGTTTTCAATTTAGTTTTTATTGTGATTTTGTTGTCAATTTGATGTGAATGGTGAGTTTGTTGAATCTGAATGAGAGTTTGTTTGAATCTTGAATTGGTGGGTTTGGGTTTGGTTTGGGTTTGTCAAATCGGAGAAGATGAACAGTAGCTGAAGTTGAGATTTTTTTTTAATTTCGAGACTTATTTATGAATACTCGAGACTTATTTATGAATACCCGAGACTTATTAGACTTGCTCGAGACGTAATTCATGAATACTCGAGACTTACTCACAAATTTTCGAGACTTATGTGTTTTCGAGACTTATTGGGATAAATTCGAGACTTATTTTGAAAATTCAAGACTTACTGGGGCGAAATACAATTTTTTTTTGGTCTTTCTTCTTCCTCGTGATGGAGAATTAATTTATAAATACTTATTTGCTCCATTTCGAGACTTATTTATGAATACCCAAGACTTATTCATGTGTTTCGAGACTTATCCATGCGTTTCGAGACTTATTCATGATTTTTCGAGACTTAATTCATGCTTTTTCGAGACTTATTCATGCGTCTTCTTCTTTATCGTGATGGAGGTCTGTTCGACCTCCATCAATGGTGACAGTGACGAGCCGACGACAACGCCCGTTGACTCCGGAGATAGTCGGATCTGGAAGATCGGACGACGCCTAGTTCGTTGGTGCCATCGGTTTCGTCAGATTCGCGATGGATCGTCATAGATCCGACGATGAAGGTTCGACCATGGTCGGGTTTGTCTTCGTTTCTCTCTCCACATAGCTCTAAATTGAAAACAAACATTTCGGTTACAACGATTGGCACTGGACGAACGTTTTCCCGGTGGTTTTGTCGGTCAACTCACCGGTTGGCGGTGACAACTCCATTGATGGAGCTCCATCAATGGAGGTTTCTGAATATATATAAAAAAAAGGACTGATAAAAGAAAAGATTAGAAGAGAGGGGGTATTTTTGTCCAAATCCCATCTTTAGTGCTATTAAAACAAGATTTATTTATGTGGTGCTATTTGCACAAACCCCACCCAAAAAAGTGCTATTTAAGTTTTTGACCCTTTTGATGAAGCATTAATTTTTTTTTAATCGTCTTTGCTTTTTTAAAACCTATAGTTTTACTTTTTAAAAATATGTCAAATTGGTCATCCTGTCAATCATAGGTTAGTCAAAATTAACAGAAAGGGGGTTATTTTTAAAGCATCTCTATTACAAAAATGGCTTGCATATGAATAATTGCTGACATAGCAACAATGTCAAGAGATTTGCTTCCTATGTAGCATAAATATGGACTTGATAGACAATCAACTTAAAATTTGGTCTTCAATGCTTCCGTTTAAAACACATTTTGTTTTAATGACGTGTCCAATTTTATTTCCTATTTTCTTTTTTATTTTATTTCCTTACCAAAAATAAATGAAAAATTAATGTCAATTTTAAATATTTGCTGAGTCAACTTAAAAAGGGGTTGTGCAATAGGCCGTCTGAAAGTGGACAGTCATGTTGACATGTCTATTATTTTTTTTTGCCACGTCAGCTTGAGGTTGGATATGCATTGTTGCATTGGAGACACAATTATTTATAGAATGTCTATTTATCCTATGTGGCATCTCTTTTTTTCACAAGTCACGCTTGCATTGGAGATGCTCTTATCATTTCATTTGGTATATCATATATTGTTGATAGCGTTTTTCGTTCAATGAAAAATCAATGAGTCAACTTGATGATTTACGAGTTGTTAGTGGTGGAAAACGAAATAGCGTAAAGGAGATACAAATTTACGTGGAAAACCATGTGAAGGGAAAAAGCCACATGTGTTGGTGATAGCGAGAAACGAATTTCACTATGAAGAAAAAATGGTTTACAAGGCTCTGTTCTCTTAGGGCATGTTTTGCACATGGGATTAGACTAATCTCAATCCAATTCTATGTTTGGAAGCAACACGGGACTAGGCAAACCAATTCGGTGGGGCCCTTTTTTTAAGATTTAGTCTTACGTAGGACTATTTTTTTTATATAATTTTTTTTAATAACTTGATAATAAATAAATTATAAAATTTAATGGAGATCAGAGAACAGCAGGTGGTTCAAACCCAAAACCTCAGAACCTTCTAAACCAAACCCTAGAACACCACCATCTTCAACATCATCACCTTCACCCCGTCTTCAAAATCATTCAATAACAAAACTCAATCATAAATTTAAAAATAAAAATAAAACCCTGAAATCATAATACTTTCAACAAAAACTGCCACAAAATCACGGATCTCTTAAAAACAAAACGAAAATCGCAAGATCTTCGTGGTGAGGATGCGACGACTTCGCCAGATTTTCACCTGATGGTGAAGGGGAGAGAGAGCGAGAGAGAGAGAGAGAGGCACTGGTGACTGGTGAGAAAGAGAGAGAGAATCAGTTACTGGTGAGAGTGAGAGAGAGGAAGGGATGAAGAAAATCAGTGCTGGAGAAAGAAGATTAATTAGGGAGAGAGTGATTGGCGGAGGAAAAAGAAGAGAACAGAGAGAGAAAGTTAATATTATTTTTTAATATATTGTCTTGTTTTCAAAAATAAATTATCAAATTAAAAAAATTTATTATATTTTCCATTTAAAAAAATTATTATATTTAATCCAATCTCATGTTTCACCAAACAAAACATAATATTAATTCAGTCCAGTCTTATATTTCTCCAAACTAATATAGTATTAATTTAGTCCAGTCTAGTCCAATCAAATCCCATATAATCTCAGTCCCATCATAATCCAATCCAATCCCATAAAATAGTCCAATCCAATCATGCGCACCAAATGTGCCCCTAGTGCTCTTTTTCGTGTGTGTGTGTGTGTGTGTCCTGAAGAATGGGTTGCATTTATACATTTATTTGATAACCCTAAACTTGATGTGCAAGCAATTGACTTGAAATTGTGTGTGTATCCTGAAGAATGGGTTGCATTTATACATTTATTTGATAACCCTAAACTTGATGTGCAAGCAATTGACTTGTAGAATTTCATTGTGATTCTTCTAGCATGGATTCCCGCATTTATCTTGTGTGTGTATCCTGAAGGATGGGTTGCATTTATACATTTATTTGATAACCCTAAACTTGATGTGCAAGCAATTGACTTGTAGAATTTCATTGTGATTCTTCTAGCATGGATTCCTTGCATTTATCTTGATTTCTTCCCCGTTTGATGTTTATCTTGTGATAAATGCGGTTGACATTGTGCTTGATTCGAGCTCAAATTCCTTTTGAAGTAAATATGTTTGTTTCCTTGATGAAGTGTGATTCTTGACCCTTGCGTCTTGGTGGGATTCCTTTTTGGGAATGTCAGGTATTAATGATGCATGTTGAGCCTTGACTCGGGCGAGTGGCCTTTGTCGGGTGAATACTTTAGCCGACCAGTCTTGTTTTGGCAAGGTTATCTTTGCCCGAGTCATTCTTTTCGAAGTCTGTTCTGTCTTATCTATTCACTCGCTTGGCGAAGTTTTTGGTTCTGGTGGTGGGTTCCTAGTCGACCTTTAATAATGTGGTATATCTTTCCAATGCGATTGTTAGTGTGATGACATGTTGTTGACAGAAATTCACATACAAAAATACCCCTTTAAATATCTTAGCCGAGCCTTGTTGCTGGCTTATTCCCCGAGTAAGTTGCGTTCGCCATGCCTCTTGCTTATCCCAACTGTCGTGTGCTCGACGAGAGGTATTTAATAGGATCCCTTTTCCTATTTCTGTCTTTATCTTCATTAATTAAGTAATTATGACGCCTTTATTAAAATGAGGCTTTAATGGCATGTCTTAATTACATCCACAAACATTCGAGTGGATTGGTGATTTGACTCTCCGATGGTGACGTTTGGAGGCGTGAAGCTTTCCCAAGATGACATACGTCCCTGTAAGAACCTCATTTTTATGATTGGCTTATTTCATGACAAATCACATTGGGATTATTTGTAATGGGTAGCTTAGGTATTATTGTGGTTCTTCATCAATAAGCTTCCAAGATCCCATAGTGCTTCAAGAAAGGTAGTTTACTTGACTTGACTCTTTTGAAGAGATTTTAGTTGCACACACTCACTTGCATGCATTATATTCTTGATTACATGCTATTGGATGATGCATTGTATGCCATTCATCACACTCCACACTTGCACATTTTAGCATATTAGATTAGTGTGTTGAGTCTGCCTGGAAAAGAGGATTTTCCTCTTTACCGCGGTGCAGGTCGCTTGCTAGGCACCTGTCTCCGTCGCGGTCCCAACAGCGGTTGGTTCCAGAAGGTGCATGCATTAAAGACCGCGGTCTGTGCACTTGTATGCGCAGCGGTCCATACCGCGGTATACTTCAGTAGGCCCCTGCCGCCTAGACCGCGGCCTGTGCTTTGCATACACAGCGGTCCCCGACGCGATGTTGTCCAGTAGGCACACTGCTGCGTGTACCGCGGTCTGGGCACTTACCCGAGCCGTGGTCCAGCAAGCGGTATTGACAGGATTTTGTTTCCTAAGCCCAAAACGACGCAGTTTTATCTAGGGTTTCTATATATATGTTCTCTTCTTCCCCAACTCGTTTTCAGAGCTGAAAGAACATATTTTTGTGAGAGGGAACAACCCTTAGAGAGAGAAAGCTTCAAGCTTTGTTCCTTGACTCTCCAAACCCAAAACACATCATCTTCATGCATTTCTAAGCATCTTTAAGGCATGGGTCTTCATCATTAGTCGACTTGGTAAGTTGAACAAAAACACCATCTTTATCATTTGTTCATACTTTCCAAGATTGTGTTTTTATTGCATTTATTAGTTGATTAAATGATAGGGCTCTATTTAATGCATCTATTTATGAGTTCCTTTACATGATTGGGTTTGTATTGTGATAGCTTGCATTTAGGACATATTTGCCCTCTAGCTAATTGATCGTGCCTAAATTGTTGTATATTTCGGCCCTCATTCCTATTCCTTTGTCTCGTTCTTGTGTGTATTTTCTATATATTTTATGTCTTATAGGCTCGTTTGTGCTAAATTGCAGGCAATAGATGTAATTCTGGTGTTAGAAGCCAATTGCGGTGGTTCCGGTAGAAAAGGGGCAAAAGGGAAGACAAGGATCATAAGCAGCACTACAGTGCGGGTCAAGTGCGGGTCGCAACCGCACTCCAACCGCACTCCTTCCTACAGCCGGGACCTGAAGCATGAAGGAAATATAAAGTGCAGGTCATCCAACCGCACTCCACCCGCACTATTGCTTAAGACAGATGAGCTGATTCGTACCTGACAGATAAAGTGCGGGTCAAGTGCGGGTCAAGACAGAGTTTAATTCATTAAAGTGCGGGTCATCCACCCGCACTCACCCGCACTCCACTAGCACTCCACCCACACTATTGCTCAAAACAGCTCCAACTGACACTAAAGTGCGGGTAAAGTGCGGGTAATCCAACCGCACTCCACCCGCACTATTCCTCAAGACAGAGAAGTGGATTTACACCTGACACCAGAGTGCGGGTACAGTGCGGGTAATTCACCCGCACTCCACCCGCACTCTGCGCGCGACAGCTTCTGGTTTCGAGCTTAAGTGACCTATTTTCCCATCCTCTATAAATAGAAAAGGATAGGAACGAACCAAAACATCACCATACCTCCCAACACTTATATTCTAAGCTAGTAACACATCTCCCTCTCATCCAAACCATCTCTACTCAATCAAAGGCAACTAGGAGACTTGGATTCAAGCTTCAAGGAAGGAGATTAATCTTCAAGGGTTATCTCTACTCTCTCTCTTAGTTATTAGTTTGTAATAGAACATGAGTAGCTAAAATACCCCACTATGGGGTTGATGTTATTTGTATGATGGATATTTGGGCTTTGTAAATAAACTCTATGTGTTATATTTATTCTATCTCTATGTTTTATTCCATTGCTTTAATTGATTTCCATTATTGATTTGCTTGGATACACCCTCTTTGCATGATTGATTTGGATTACTTGAGTAGGCATTTAGGTTGTCTAATGCTCAATTGAATGGAAGGATTTCCGGAAATCCGGCTCTATGACCATGCTCTTAATCTAATATCGAATTAGTGGCTTGCACTATACATCCTAGGTTAGCCACTTGTGAGAGAATTAGAAGCCTCCACTATACACCCTAGGTTGGCTACTTTAGTGATTCTACGAGAACTAACCTTCGAGTAGAATTTGGTTGATAACCTAAAGCCTCATCCAATCTCAAATGGGTGCCCTTCACTATACATCATAGGTCGGCCACTTGTGAGGGAATTGGAAGCCATCACTATACATCCTAGGATGGCTACATTAGTAATAGGTTGAGCCATAGCTAGATAGATGAGCATTCATGGAACAAGTCCCAATTGAGTAACTAGCCACTGTTGGTTGCTTAGGAGGGATTAATCTCTAGTAGGAGGTCTCCACTATACACCTTAGGTTGACCTCTTGCTATAGATATATACCAACACTATACACCCTAGGTTGGTTACATTTGTCAAAACGTGCTTAATTGAGAGTCTGTTGCAATTGCCCCAATATTCACTTACGAGTACATCAACTCTGTAGTTCCATCATCATTCATTCATCACTCCATTATCATCCTATTTCATTTGCTTTCATAGTTTAGTTTATATTGTATTTCCATTCACCATCATTTACTTTTATGCATACTAGTTATATTAATCCTAATCTTATCACCGCTACCCCGATCTCAGTGGACGACACCCGTGCTTGTCGCTTGGCTTGTATTTATACTTGTAAACGCATCGCATAGGTTTTATAAATTGTTTTGACGGACGGTTTTCTGACGGCAAAAACCTTCCCATCAAATGGCGCCGCTGCCGGGGATCGGTGTGCGTAGTAGTGATTAGATTAGTTTTAATACTATTAGTTTATTAGTTGTTTTAGTTTTGTTAGTTTCTTTTTATTTCTTTGGTTGTTTTTGTTTTCGTTAGTTTCAGGACTCTATGGATTCCTTTTGGCAAAATTCAGGATCAAGCTACGAGCCTAATGAGAATGCCTACATCTCGTCATTCCAGTCAAATTCCGTTGAAGATCAACTAAGGAACTTCATGCAGAATCATGTACGGGTGACTGAACAGATGATAGCTTCTCAACAAGAGACTCAAGCCTTCATAGAAGAGAAAACCACCCACATGCTCGAATCCGCCCAGCAGTCCACCCCGGTAAATCAGAATTGTTTTCAAGTTAAAGCAACCAAACCGGTGGATTCCTCCAATTCCTCAAAAGAAGACATGTATAAGCTCCGAATCGAATTTGAAGTGGAGCGAAGTAAGAGATTGGACGAGATGGACAGGATGATCAAGATGAACCAAGATCTTATGAGTGTGAGCACAGAGCTACTGCAGGAAAGGGGTGTGTTGAAGGAAGAGAACGAAGCACTTCAAGAGAGAGAAGCCTTGGGAATGGAAAAGGCTAGTAATCTCCAAGAGTTGAACAAGAAACTATTATCTGAAGTGCTGATGCTTAGGGTTGAGAATGGTACTCTCAAGAAGACATATGGTGAAGTCTCCAACAAAAATAGAGAATTAGAAGAACAAATTGAGAGATTTGAAGCTGAAAAGAGTACCGCATCGAAGGATTTGGAGACCTTAGTGAGGCTATCAAAAGATTTTGAAGATGAGATAGCTCACGAGTCAATGAAGATGCAAATGGAGGTTGATCAAACAGCCAATGCCTTAGAGGATGCAAACTTAGCACTAAGCAGAAAGGAGGCGGAGGTCAAGGCGTTACAAGTAAAACAAATCAAACGTCCTCAAGACCACGCATCAAAGGGGAGTTCCTCTAACTCTAATATATTGTGCTATGCATGTTCTAGGATAGAGCATTTTAAGGCTAAAAAGTACAAGCCAAATCAATATAGGAAAACTGGAGGTCCTAGGAATAGATGGAGTCCACCTAGGGTCAAACAAATATGGGTAAGGAAAGACCGAGTGCACTTATATAGAAACATGTTAAAGGAAAAGATAATGAAGGCACCTAAATTTATTTGGGTAGTGAAAAATAGGGAATTTCCTAACTTGGTCAAACCACCCTTAGAGGACCCTAGCCTCTCATGAATGCATCCCATTGAGTAATTTTGATGCATGTAGTTAGTTTTATGTTTTATGTTTTATGTTGTTTAAATTCAATAAATTGTGTTGTTGGGATAGTTTGGTTAGAATGTTATATTTTATGGATATTTGCATATTGAATTTATTGATTATATTTGTGGATGAAAGAGCCGGAGGCTCTAGTGCAAGTATGAATGCATGTGATTTATATTGTTTAATTCGGTTTGGGGGTGTTCATGTCCCATTCCATCAATTTTGATAAAATGCATAATGTATTGCATGAATTGCCTTTACTTTGTGAGCCTTGTTTGAGTCATTTTCATTTTGTTTGGGCATTGATTGTGTTTGATTAGTGCCTAGGTTTGTTTTGAGTCATGTTAGGTGCATGCCGCTAAGTCGGATTCTCTTGTCTTCAACATTGAGGACAATGTTGGGTTTTGGTTTGGGGGTGTAGACGCCTTTTTGAGTCGTCTTTTGTGTCTTGAGTCATTTTTGTGTCTTATTTTCGAAAAAGTTGTTGCTTAGCCAGATTTTTGAGCTTATTTAGCTTGGTGAGATACCTGGAGCATAGTGATTGTGGCGAATGTGTGTATGCTTTGTGTGCTTATTCAATAACTCTTAGTCACTTTAGGGGTCTCACTTGCACTTCATGGGCTAGTCTCATCTTCTAGTGTCCAAGTTTAAGGAACTCGGTGCTCAAGTGCCTTGTTCTAATAGTGGAGATTTCCCTTGTGAGATCACAAACACAAGCCAAAAGCATGTATATTTGAGGGAAAATGTTTTTCAAATCTGTAAACACTATTCAAACACCATGCATAGTCTCACTACATCAAAAATCATCATTTGTCATTGAACATGCATCATATATGTGGACTGCTTGACAGAAACTTTTATTCCCTTGGTAGATTGATCCTTTGAAGTGATATTAGGCAATGTGTGTTTTAGCCACTCAAAAAGAAAGCCTAAATACTTCCCATTCCCGTAATATGTGTGCTCCCAAGCCAATTTTGAAGCCAAACACATATAGACTTTTCCATTCTACACCCACGTTATCCATGACCCAAGCAACCTAAACACTTAGCCAACCCGCTCTTAATTGATCTTGTTGAGGCTTAGGAATGTAAAGTTATGGTGCTTTAATTTGATAAATGGCATGTACCTAGGCAAGATGAGTTGTGAAAATGTGCATAGTAAAAAGGCATGAAAAGAAAAGAAAAGAAAAGAAGCAAAAAGTAACAAAAGAAAAATATGCTTCAAATGCCTTGTGTAAATTGTAAATGCTACTCAAATGTAACATGAGTAGTTAAAGATTGCATGTAGAGTCTAATTGTATGCCTGGACGCCATATTGTATTTGGAAGGTGAGTTGCACGAGAAATTAAATGCTTAAGTGTAGAATGTATTGCCTTAACTTGGTTGATTAGTGCTTGTGCCTAAACTTCTCATTCTCATAATCACCATTCACTGTGGCCACGTTACAACCAAATGGAAAGACCTAGTTGATCTTAGGGAATGTCTAGATTGGGAATATTAGTTGATGGATGCTCTTTCCACGTTCATGACATGTGATTCTTTCATGAGACTCACTCACTGAAAATAGCGTTTATTCTACACTAAATGTATGCAACTAAGTTGATTCAGTTACATAAAT
The DNA here is from genome assembly GCA_033220585.1 of Dipteronia sinensis. Lineage (NCBI taxonomy): Eukaryota > Viridiplantae > Streptophyta > Magnoliopsida > Sapindales > Sapindaceae > Dipteronia > Dipteronia sinensis. Next base: position 46,784,551 of record CM065638.1, on the reverse strand, counting down.
TCATTGGCATACATTTTGCATGAGTGTGAACCTAGGTTCTGAGAGGAAAAATAAGAGAAAATCCATGTGAGAACCTAGTGTCGAAGCGAATTACGCTCGAGGTGTGAGAGTGAGTAGTTTCTGAGGCGCGGACATTTTAAGTGTGGGATTCGTGTTGTGCCAGTTCCCCTTGAGGTGCCTTCGAGTTGTTTAGAACATTTTGCATATGCTCATTCCTCTCTCCCATTTGCTTTTGCGTATCTCTCTGCTAGTTGGTTCTGCAGCAAGTTTTTCTTTGTGTCTAGGAAGTTCTTAGTTTGAGTCATTTTTAGTTTGTGTCTTATTTTGTTTTAGATTATGTTTGCTCGAGGACGAGCAAAGGTTTGGTTTGGGGGTGTTTGGTCGTGCCTAAATTGTTGTATATTTCGGCCCTCATTCCTATTCCTTTGTCTCGTTCTTGTGTGTATTTTCTATATATTTTATGTCTTATAGGCTCGTTTGTGCTAAATTGCAGGCGATAGATGTAATTCTGGTGTTAGAAGCCAATTGCAGTGGTTCCGGTAGAAAAGAGGCAAAAGGGAAGACAAGGATCATAAGCAGCACTACAATGCGGGTCAAGTGCGGGTCGCAACCGCACTCCAACCGCACTCCTTCTCATAGCCGGGACCTGAAGCATGAAGGAAATATAAAGTGCGGGTAAAGTGCGGGTCATCCAACCGCACTCCACCCGCACTATTGCTCAAGACAGAGGAGCTGATTCGTACCTGACAGATAAAGTGCGGGTCAAGTGCAGGTCAAGTGCGGGTCAAGTACGGGTTAAGACAGAGTTTAATTCATTAAAGTGCGGGTCATCCACCCGCACTCCACCCCCACTCACCCGCACTCTACTAGCACTCCACCCACACTATTGCTCAAAACAGCTCCAACTGACACTAAAAGTGCAGGTAAAGTGTGGGTAATCCAACCGCACTCCACCCGCACTATTCCTCAAGACAGAGGAGTGGATTTACACCTGACACCAGAGTGCGGGTACAGTGCGGGTAATTCACCCGCACTCCACCCGCACTCTGCGCGCAACAGCTTCTGGTTTCGAGCTTAAGTGACCTATTTTCCCATCCTCTATAAATAGAAAAGGATGGGAACGAACCAAAACATCACCATACCTCCCAACACTAGTATTCTAAGCTAGTAACACATCTCCCTCTCATCCAAACCATCTCTACTCAATCAAAGGCAACTAGGAGACTTGGATTCAAGCTTCAAGGAAGGAGATCAATCTTCAAGGGTTATCTCTACTCTCTCTTAGTTATTAGTTTGTAATAGAACATGAGTAGCTAAAATACCCCACTATGGGGTTGATGTTATTTGTATGATGGATATTTGGGCTTTGTAAATAAACTCTATGTGTTATATTTATTCTATCTCTATGTTTTATTCCATTGCTTTAATTGATTTCCATTATTGATTTGCTTGGATACACCCTCTTTGCATGATTGATTTGGATTACTTGAGTAGGCATTTAGGTTGTCTAATTCTCAATTGAATGGAAGGATTTCCGGAAATCCGGCTCTATGACCATGCTCTTAATCTAATCTCGAATTAGTGGCTTGCACTATACATCCTAGGTTAGCCACTTGTGAGAGAATTAGAAGCCTCCACTATACACCCTAGGTTGGCTACTTTAGTGATTCTACGAGAACTAACCTTCGAGTAGAATTCGGTTGATAACCTAAAGCCTCATCCAATCTCAAATGGGTGCCCTTCACTATACATCCTAGGTCGGCCACTTGTGAGGGAATTGGAAGCCATCACTATACATCCTAGGATGGCTACATTAGTAATAGGTTGAGCCATAGCTAGATAGATGAGCATTCATGGAACAAGTCCCAATTGAGTAACTAGCCACTGTTGGTTGCTTAGGAGGGATTAATCTCTAGTAGGAGGTCTCCACTATACACCCTAGGTTGACCTCTTGCTATAGATATATACCAACACTATACACCCTAGGTTGGTTACATTTGTCAAAACGTGCTTAATTGAGAGTCTGTTGCAATTGCCCCAATATTCACTTACGAGTACATCAACTCTGTAGTTCCATCATCATTCATTCATCACTCCATTATCATCCTATTTCATTTGCTTTCATAGTTTAGTTTATATTGTATTTCCATTCACCATCATTTACTTTTATGCATACTAGTTATATTAATCCTAATCTTATCACCGCTACCCCGATCTCAGTGGACGACACCCGTGCTTGTCGCTTTGCTTGTATTTATACTTGTAAACGCATCGCATAGGTTTTATAAATTGTTTTGACGGACGGTTTTCTGACGGCAAAAACCTTCCCATCACTAATTAGGACTCATTGATTGCATTTGTTAATTGCATTTATTGTCCTTGCCATTTTATGTGACAACATGTGTTGATATGGCTTTGGTTGATAACTAGATTTTAGACTTGCATATCTATATCTAGTTAGGTCTTTATGAGCATTCATATAGATATTGATATCTAGGATTTGTACTTAGTGTCATATTTAATCCCTAGATAAGCATTTAGTGTTGCCTAGCATTATTTGCATTTTGTGTATTCATATATTCACTTAGGTTGTTAATCTCATCTTGAGAGTTAAGTCTTGTGACTGCAAGGTGTAGTGCACAAGCAAGTGAAGTCTTGCAACGAAGGTGTGGTTGGCAAGCAAAGTGATTAAGGATTCACTATAAAGGCCCGTTGGGTAGTAGTGGTGGGTTAGTGACCGAGAATGGTGTGACTAGAGATCAACCTAGGTTGTAAACATCATTACAGTAGTGGATTTGAGGATCGTGTGTGGCTAGAAGGATAGCCCGTGGTTTTTCCCTTGTTGAAAGGTTTCCACGTAAAAATCAAGTGTTATTTATTATTCCGCACTTTACACTTGATTTTGTATGTTTGTTTATGAGGTGAATTTTTAATATTGACTAATCAAGAAAAATTGGTAATTAACTTGATTAAAACCTATTCACCCCCCCTCTAGGTTATAGACACACACTTAGAGTAGTATTTTCAATTGGTATCAGAGCAGGTTCCTAGACATACTTAGGTGATCTTAGCTCTTGATTGTGTGTCTTGCATTTGTGTGCATTTTGTTCTTTGCATTTCATTTGCATTCTTTCACTCACTTTACCTATACACCATATGTGAGAGTGAAACACTTAGAGTGGGATTTGCTTCGATGACCTCTAATGTTGAGAGGAAGATAGATGACTCCGATGAGAAGATGACTCTCATGGTGGAGAGATTTAGGAGATTTATGAAATCTCAAAAGAAGGGTTTGGCCTCCAAAGTGAAGAAGGAGAAGTGTATGACCTCCAAAGTCAAGGAGGAAAAGAAAATGCCAAGGAAAAGTGACCCTTGCCTTGAATGTGGTGGAATTGGCCATATTGCCTCCAATTGTGGCAACTTGAAATACAAAAAGGGATGAGTTAGTATGATCGCTAATCGGTGTGATAGCAAAGTTGAAGCAGTTAAAGGAAGTTCCACAAGCTTGGTTGAGTGTGAGAACAAATACTCCGCCTTTTCGGTCTCCTACCATGAAGAAGCTCAAGCCGTCACCAAGTGTTTGTCACTTGAAGGATTCAAGAAGGATGACTTGAAGTGTGAAGGCCAAAGTGGAGCAAGATTAAGATAAGCTAGCATTGAAGATATGACTCTCACAAGCTCAAGTGGGAGAAGCTTCGATAGTGATAACTCATGCTCAGAGAACTCTTGTGATAAGGTGGTTAATTATCAAGAGTTGATTGATTCTCTTCAAAAGTCTTTGAAAGAGAAAGATAATGATATCCTTGAGTTGAAAAAGGATAACCTTCAACTACAAGCCAAGATGACTCACTTGAATGATGAAGTGAGATGTGTAAGAGAAAGTGAAGGCAAGTTGAAGATGGAACTTGATGAAGCAAGGATGTCTCTTGCTAAATTGACTTCGGGATCGGAGAAACTTAACAAGATGTTAAGTATTGGCAAGGTGCCAAATGACAAGCGAAGGCTTGGTTTCATTGATGATGAGTCCACTCCATTCGCGGGCAAGACTACATTTGTGAAGGAGATTTCTCCTAAATGTCCACCTTCATCACCCAAGAAGATTCTTGTTGTGGGTGAATCTTCTAAGAGCTCAACCTTGAAGATGCTTCCGAGGAAACAAGCTCAACCCCAACCCTTGAAGATGCCTCAATCAAAGCTCAATCAACCTTTGAGGCAAGCTAATCGTGCTTCTCATGCTCAACCACAAAGGCACCAACATCCGGCTAATGCTCCCAAGGAAAGCCAACCGGTGCAACATCAAAGACAAACTCATCAACATGGCCATGCCTCGATGAGAGCTAAATGCAATGGTATGAATCCTTCTTTTATACCTACTTGTCATTATTGTGGTATGATTGGTCACATTCGACCAAAATGCATTAACTACATTAGAATGTGTAGAATTGAAAGCATGAGAGAAAAGAAAATGAACCGTAGGGCTAAATTGCATGATCCTAGGGAACCTAGAGACTTGAAGTTTTTGACCACTAAAATTAAAAAGGTGGAATCTAGGTGGGTTAGAAAAATTGAACCCGATTGCACTCATGATCATATGACACTCTTGGATACTACCGAGTCAAATGGACTTAGTATGTCTAGTGGTACTTACCCCTCGTCCTGATACGGTAAGGTTGTGACCCCATGAGGGGAGCTTAAGCAAAGAGAGCGAACTTGCATTTTTGAAATGTACAAAAATTTGATATACTTTATGCCTCTTTATTAATTGCTTGAGATACTAGGTTGCACATATATTCTTATATGGTTTTTTATTCAATAAGTGTGCCTTGCTTGGTTTGCAATCCATGTCACATTTATGTTCAAACATGCATTTTTGGACTAGGAGAATTAATTGGGAAGTACCTTTGAATGACCTATAATTTATCTCCATGACATGTGAACTTGTTTTTATGACATGCTTTGAATGATATGCATGAAATATGTTTTGATTGCTTTAATGCAAATGTGTGTGAATGCAAATGAGAAGACTAATCAATAAGGATCTTGTATCCATGCAATCAATAAGGATTTTATATCCAAATTAGTCTTCTCTCTCTTCTTAATTGTTAATCAAGACTACTATAATACGGATAATTATCCAGAAAAATCTAAAAGGATCTCTTGATCCAATGTCTTGATTTGCTTTTAAGGATTGATATAGTTTTGTGTGCGTTGAAAATTTCTTTTCAAAATACTATATCATGTTTGCTTATGACAAAAGGGTGCAAATTGGTTTGACTTCTTATGGAAACCCTTTTGATGTTTGCTTTGCCAAATACCATTGTTTTTGAACTTTGATGTTATATGTCTTGCATGCAAAGCAACATTTCACACATTTTTCATTAAATAAAACTCCTTGAATCTCTCTCAATTATTTAAGTTGCATAAAGTTTATGTATATGATTATGCAACCATCTTTTGTGCAAATATCTCTCTTTGCTAAAGCAACCCGATAGGGGGAGCACCTTTGCCTATCTCATGACAAAAATGGGGAGAAGTCTTGAGAAATATAGGGGGAGCATGAGGGAGCATGTTTATGCTTTGGGGGAAAAGCCTCATGAGAAAGAGTAACCTTTTAGGGGGAGCATTGCACATGCATTTCTTATATTGCTTTATTGTGTGCAATTGCTTTTTATTTTGGTTCACCTCACATGCACTTGTTCTTGGAAAGTGCTTTCTTGCTATTGTGTGTAGGTATGATGATCTACGAAGAGATTGATGACCTTGAAGACTTAGATCTTAGGTTTCTCTTATTGTAACGTAGAATATACTTTGTTGACCAATAGCTTTATTTTTGTTTTGTGAGGATTATTTTGTGAGTGGTGATTTTCTCATGAAATAGCCAAAGGGGGAGATTGTAAGAACCTCATTTTTATGATTGGCTTATTTCATGACAAATCACATTGGGATTATTTGTAATGGGTAGCATAGGTATTATTGTGGTTCTTCATCAACAAGCTTCCAAGATCCCATAGTGCTTCAAGAGAGGTAGTTTACTTGACTTGACTCTTTTGAAGAGATTTTAGTTGCACACACTCACTTGCATGCATTATATTCTTGATTACATGCTATTGGATGATGCATTGTATGCCATTCATCACACTCCACACTTGCACATTTTAGCATATTAGATTAGTGTATTGAGTCTGCCTGGAAAAGAGGATTTTCCTCTTTACCGCGGTGCAGGTCACTTGCTGGGCACCTGTCTCTGTCGCGGTCTCAACAGCGGTTGGTTCCAGAAGGTGCATGCGTTAAAGACCGCGGTCTGTGCACTTGTATGCATAGCGGTCCATACCGCGGTATACTTCAGTAGGCCGCTGCCGCCTAGACCGCGGCCTGTGCTTTGCATGCACAGCGGTCCCCGACGCGATGTTGTCCAGTAGGCACACTGCTGTGTGTACCGCGGTCTGGGCACTTACCCGAGCCGTGGTCCAGCAAGCGGTATTGACGGGATTTTGTTTCCTAAGCCCAAAACGACGCAGTTTTGTCTAGGGTTTCTATATATATGTTCTCTTCTTCCCCAACTCGTTTTCAGAGCTAAAGACCATATTTTTGTGAGAGGGAACAACCCTTAGAGAGAGAAAGCTTCAAGCTTTGTTCCTTGACTCTCCAAACCCAAAACCCATCATCTTCATGCATTTCTAAGCATCTTTAAGGCATGGGTCTTCATCATTAGTTGACTTGGTAAATTGAACAAAAATCCCATCTTTATCATTTGTTCATACTTTCCAAGATTGTGTTTTTATTGCATTTATTAGTTGATTAAATGCTAGGACTCTATTTAATGCATCTATTTATGAGTTCCTTTACATATTGGGTTTGTATTGTGATAGCTTGCATTTAGGACATATTTGCCCTCTAGCTAATTAGGACTCATTGATTGCATTTGTTAATTGCATTTATTGTCCTTGCCATTTTATGTGACAACATGTGTTGATATGGCTTTGGTTGATAACTAGATTTCAGACTTGCATATCTATATCTAGTTAGGTCTTTATGAGCATTCATATAGATATTGATATCTATGATTTGTACTTAGTGTCATATTTAATCCCTAGATAAGCAGTTAGTGTTGCCTAGCATTATTTGCATTTTGTGTATTCATATATTCACTTAGGTTGTTAATCTCATCTTGATAGTTAAGTCTTGTGACTACAAGGTGTAGTGCACAAGCAAGTGAAGTCTTGCAACGAAGGTGTGGTTAGCAAGCAAAGTGATCAAGGATTCACTATAAAGGCCCGTTGGGTAGTAGTGGTGACCGAGAATGGTGTGACTAGAGGTCAACCTAGGTTGTAAACATCATTACAATAGTGGATTTGAGGATCGTGTGTGGCTAGAAGGATAGCCCGTGGTTTTTCCCTTGTTGAAGGGTTTCCACGTAAAAATCAAGTGTTATTTATTATTCCGCACTTTACACTTGATTTTGTATGTTTGTTTATGAGGTGAATTTTTAATATTGACTAATCAAGAAAAATTGGTAATTAACTTGATTAAAACCCATTCACCCCCCCCCCCCCCCCCCCTCTAGGTTATAGACACACGCTTAGAGTAGTATTTTCAATTGGTATCCCTGTGTTGGTAGGTTTGTCAGGCGGCTTTTTCGAGTTACGTGATTTGATCCATCTCCTACTTCATTACGCACGGCTTTCTATTTTTCTTGATTTTTCTCCTTGTGATGTCATTTTCGAGTTTGTTTAAAAACCTTTTTTTCTCCAATATTTAAGACTCTTACTTGTTCACTTCAGCTTCTTTACCTATATCTTCTGGTTTCTTCAAACCCTTTCAAGTTCTTTCAATATAAATCTTCCCTTACTTATTCTAGACAGGTTTAGATCTGTGTCTTCAAGTGTCTCGTTTACTTGAAGATCTGTTTTTTCGCTTATTCTTTCTGTGTTCGACCGCTTTCTGTCAATTTTCCTTATGAGTTCCTATTTTTGGTGAGTTTCCATAGATTTTGAAACTAAACACTACTTTTTTTGTCATATGATGAGGGCAGTTGAGCTCAAAGATATGGCTCAAGTAGAGATGCTTGATAAACTGCTATGAGGCTATGTCCCAAATCAGCCTGCCTTTTCTATCTGTCGATGTTTCTCATTTAAATGTTGACGTTGTTAAAACTATTCCCTCTTCTTCTACTCGTAGTAAGGTTGATCCAGCAATAGTGAGAACTAAGTCAATCGATACGCACCAATTGACTAAGGCATCGAGGATCCCGGTGCTGCTCAAAGACATCAGGGTTTATCGCCAAACTTGCAGAGTTGGATGTCGAGATTGAGCACAGAGAGGCTCGTATCCGATTTTCAGCTAGACCAGTGTGCTCATATGATTACAAACCAAATGTGGTCGGTGCAAATTTAGTTGCGTTTATGGTGCCAAGTTAAGCTGCAGGGTGACTCTTCCTCTTCAACCCTTTTACTACACGCTTCATGGCGGAGGCTCAGCTGGCTCCTGCGCAGGTCGCCCTGAACATCTATCAGAAACCGATGTGCTTGTGGCACACCTGGCAAAGGCTAAATTTTCCCGCCCCCCACTCTTCGTGAGATCAGACACTTACTTATTGTTGTTAACCTCTCATGATCACTGGATTCCTGTCGGGGTTAAGGTTAAGAAGAGGGTCGAGGTCGCCGCTTAGGAAGGGATGAAAGATTTTATTTGGGGCTTCCCGACTTCCAACACATACTGGAAGAACAACTGGTTTTTTATTGGTGGAGACTGGGGTCAAGGTGTCACTGTTGATCCAGAGAAGCGTTTGGCGAGATGTAGGGTCCCTCGATTTTTTACCTCCCTAGAATCCTGGGTTAGAGCACCCCAATCTTAAGCAGACAATGATAAAGTCAACCTCAATAAGGCAATCGTCCGTTCTCTGGAAAAGAGGGGTAAGCCTTACCATTTTTGATGAAGGGAAAATGGTCAGAGTGAGGCTGTTCACGGGACTTCTCTGCTAATCGTAAACGTCGTGAGTGTCTTCTATATTATTGTTTACTATTGTTATGCACTCGAGTACCTGCCCCTTTTTTATTTTGCTTTTCTTCCTGTAGTGTTTGATGTAGACGTGGTTTGCAATACGTAAGCAAGTAGGGCGAAAACTGTCGCGAAAGCCAGTCATAGGGATGCTGCTAACCAATAGCTGAGTAGGGTTGCGCCCCCACAGGGTTACGAGGATAGTGATGACGATGACACTTTTGATGATGAGGTCGCTAAGGTGTCTTCTCGGATTGAGGGAGTGGATGCACCGAACATACCTGCCACTGATCTTAAAAGGGAAATTGGAGGTCGGCAAACCTTCCTTTCAAGCTAATGTCTTTGATGATCGTCCAATTCCTGAGTATACCCTCTATCCCATTTCTGAGGAAGTCGAAGTCAAAGATCCCGATACTGACCTTGACCCCGGGTCTAGACGCTCGGGGAAAAGAAAGGTGGCTAGTCCATTGCATCAGCCTACTCTCAAAGTCATGCGGGTACTTACGTTCATCAATTCTTCCTCCAACAATGGGGACACTAGTGATCAAGAGGTTAGAGCTAATGCATCTGCTCCTCTCTCCGGGTCTCCAAGCAAACAGGTCAGAAAAGAGACAGTTGATGCGGCCTTTTTCGACCTTTTTGACTCTGAACTTCACCATCCTCATTCTACTAGGGCCCCTTTGGTTACCCTTGGGTTATCATTTTTTCCTCGATGACCGAGCTCGAAATGACCTATAGTCCTGTGAGGACTGCTTTCTCCATCCCTCAATCAACCACAGTTGGTCCGAGTGTTTCCCCCAACTTGTCGAGTGGTTCCTTTGTTCCTTAGGACATACTAAGAGCCATGGCCTCCGAGAGAGCCTATATTGGGGAAAACCATTGGAGCCACTTGAAAGTTGGTGACTTTTCCAAGAGGCTTGACAATTTTTATAACAGCGGAGCTTACTTAAGTCTTCATCTATTTTTTCAGTTTTAGTTCTTATCATGTCGTACTTTCCTAACTCCAAATCCTCACAGATGATTTCTAAGCAGGCAAATGCATTTCAGATAAACTCCACTCAAGATGAAAAAGATCAAGTGTCTGGAGGCTCTGATTAGGAAAACTGAGGAAAGTCGGGTCCAGGCTGAGCAGGCATGCAAAGAGAAGATCGAGGTTTGTGGACAGATATCTCGCCACTCAACTCGAAGCCGAGTAGAAGGCCTTGGTTGCTAAAGAGGCAGCTAGGTCCGCGAGGACCTTTTGGCTTTCACACAGGAACTTATGCTTCAAGCCAAACAGAAGGCTAAAAAAGCCAAATTGGCTTATGAACGGGGGGTCACAGACCTGAGCCGTTAGTCGCTCACGGTGAAGGCACGTTCAAAGGAGGCAAGGGAGGAGTTGGAAGTACAATCTGTGGATCGCTTCAAGAGGTCTCCAGCTTATGATGCCCTCTTCCTCTATGAATTTCTGCGAGGCTTAGTTTCTACTGGGGAGTTTTTTACGGTGAAGAATAGGGCAACCAAAAATGCTAAAGACCAATAGAGTGCTTCAATCGATAAGCACATGGATAGGTCCCTATAAGTTCTTCAAGCCTAGATGAGGGAGTGGTGTGCTTAATACAGAAGTGTGGGGAAAAAGCCACACCCCATGCACCTCGAAGTGCCCTCAGAGAATGCATTCTCTACCTTTTATTCAAAAGAGAAGAATAGGTTTAATGGTAAGGAGCCTGATGTTGGCACAATGCCCGGTAGAGACTATACTCCGTAGATAAGGGATGAAACTGATGTAATAGTCTAGCCCTCTAATGAAAGCATGTTGAGGGAATATGATGCGGCGACCAGCAAAGGTGAATGCAGTGAAAGCCGACCCCAAGGTTCTGCCAGCGAAAATCGGCCTCTAGCTTCTTGATCTATCCTTTTTTTCCCTATTTCTTTCTTTTTTTGACCCGCCAAGGGTTTATTTTCTTCTAGATGTATTAACATTTTAGCTCCAGTAGAGGGTTTTTTTTTTAGCCCTTGTAAATGGAAGGTATATATATACAAGCTTCTTTATGTGTTCGGTTCTCTTTCCGACTTTTCGAGCAATTCTAACATGCCCTTGGCTTAGTTTTCGGCTCTGGTTAGGTCTTTTTTTGAGAGGCCTATCATTGCCTAGACCTTTTCTGGATAGTTTAGTTGTGACTAGCTTGATTCGTCGTTCTGATTTTTATTCGGGCTAGTTTTCAGCCGATTTCTAGTTACTCTTGGCCTCGTACGTGCCTTACTCTGTGATGGGTTTTAGCCAGTGTCCTATATATCTGCTTAGGATAATCTCTGACCGTCTTGAACATTGGCCAAGCAGTGTTCCAAGATCCTTGTCCCTTTTTACCCTGTTTTCCCATGTAAACAAGTCACCAAAGACGTCTCTCGGTTTTGTCAGTTTACAATGGTTTGGTAAATCGTTAGTATTTATGCTAACACTGCCAGATGCATCTCACCAGGTTTTTCCAGATGGCATATCCGAGTGTTTTTCCGGTCGAGCCGGCATCTTCGCGGTGGCCATATTGCTGATGGTACTTTAAAGCACTCAGTTAGTTCGGCATACGCACCAAATCTACACCAGCTTCTCAGCCTCTTGGGCACCTTAACCCACCATGGTGGCTGTTGGCGCTACGAGTTTGTCTTTGATAACAAAGATGATTAAGATTTATTTGAACACTATTCTTGGCTTAATAATTTAGTCCTCTCAGAAATTTTATTGATCTAACAATGTCGACATAAAAAAGATAATCAGAAAAACTTAAAATGCCTAAAAAGCGAGGAAACATAAAAGAAAACTAGGTTCTAAACATCGGAGACAATTATCCTCGAAAGGTTTCATTCTTTGAGCTTTCATAAGGCTGATGTAACTCTTGATCCAAGACCCGTCTTGACTGGGGCTTCATCCCACGATCCTTCCTCGGCTATGGACTTGCTTTCGATTGTGCACACCTAGCGCTCATCATTTTCGGTTATATCCCTATATACTGCAAGGTTTGCTCTTCAAGCCATTTCCTGAGAAAAGAAAACTAGGTACTAAAAATCGGAGACAATTTTCCCCAGGAGGTTGCATTATTTGAGCCTTTATAAGACTAATGTAACTCCTGATCCGAGACCCGTCTTGACTGGAGCTTCATCCCACGATCCTTCCTCGGCTAGGGACTCGCTTTTGATTGTGCACACCTGATGCTCATCATTTTCGGTTCAATCCCTATATACCGCAAGGTTGGCTCTCCGAGCGATTTACTAGGAACCCTTTACAACACTTATACCGAATTTCGTAGGGAATTTGATCATCAAGGCATTGGTGGTTGTCGTTGCATTAGCTTGGTTTAGGAAAGGCCTACCCAGTAGAGCGTTGTACTACCAATTCTTTACGTTGACCACCACGAAGTCCAGTAGCACTATCTTCTGGCACGGAGGTATCCCAATTTTTACAGGCAACTTGATAGTTCAGAGTGACCTAACCTCCGCACCGCCGAATCCTCTGAGCGGAACAAGCAAGGGCTGCAGATCTTTCTTATTTAGCCCCAGCTGATCAAAAACCTAGGCACTTAGGATATCTGCTGAGCTCTCATTATCGATTAGTACTATGTGGACGTCGCGGTGCACCATTTGGGCCATTATAACTATCGCGTCATTTGGCCTTACAACCACTTCATGCGAGTCACCTTCTGTAAAAAGATCGGGTCTCACCATGCCCTGATCCTCTTGAGATCGAGTCCAATCGAGTTTATGTCCAGGTTCTTTCGGGCGTACATGGCGTCTCGAACTTCCGTCATCCTCTCTCTATTGCTTCTACTCATTTATGGCCTATAAAAAATTATATTTATCGCCCATTGTCCTTCACTCTAGCTGAGGCTCTCTTTCATGTCCTGACTCTCCTCTAGTCGGTCAATCAGATGGGGGTCCTACTGTTGATGGTTTGTTTTCCTGAAGACTATGTCTTTGAGGTGATCTTCCCTGATGAGTGTCTTAATGTGATCCTTCAACTGATAACACTTTGACGTGTCGTGGCCGCTTTATTTATGGAATATGCAATATTTGATTGTGTCCCGATGGGCATAGATCGAATGCCTTGACAGGTATTTGACTAGCTTTTTGTCCTCTACTATGGTCAGGATTTCTTCTAGTCCTTTGGCGAGAGGGCTGTAGTTGGTATATAGGATGTGGAACTTCCTATCACTCCGACCGTTTTTACGGCTCTCGTCATGACGACCGCTTTAGTTCCTGTGACTCTATTGGTGATCGTTCTTCTGGTTCTTTGGATTGCCTCCTTTGGGTTTGACGCTCTCTTCTGGGCGACCTCCATGGACATAATTACCTCTTGAGCTAGTTCTTCCTCTGCAGCCATTGCATAACGGCATGCCACGTCTATCATGTCAGAGTATATACTTGGACACTTTCTCCTCAAATAGAAGGAAAGCCGACCATTCTGCAAGTTGTTGGTGAAAGCTGCCACAACTGCCTCATCGTTGGGATTATGGATTCCCGACACCTTATAGGAGAATCTATTTGGGTAATCCTTCAGTGATTCGCCCTTTCCTTGCTTTAGAGTGGCTAGGTGAGCCACATATTTCCTTCTATGGATATATCCCATGAATTTCCGTGAAAACGCTTGAGTTAACTTGTGGAAACTTCCAATCATTCCATAAGGGAGCCTCCCAAACAACTTAGACCCCAAATCTCTGAGCATTTGTATAAATGTTAAGCACATCAATGGATCATCATAGGCGTACTGTGCCATTGCACTTTGGAACTGTCTTACGTGTTCCTTTGGATTTATGTCTGCCTTGAATTGCTCGACATGAGGCATCATAAACCTTTCCAGGAATCGGGTTCGTAGAATGCTTTCCACAAAAGGGCTTTTGGAGTCATCTTCCAACAGAGCTCTCAGCCCATAGCGACGTTCTAACGCCTCCACTTTCTAGGTTAATTTTTGTATTAGGATATCATGCTCCCCTTCTGGCTCTCTATCTACCCTTAGACGTTGATAGATGGTGAACTCCTGTTTGATCTTATGGGTCTCTACTTTAGTTCGGGTACTCGGGGTACCAAATCTCAGTAGATATTTACCTTTCCGGCGTCTCCTACGAGGGTTGGTCACTAACGTCTGATGAACTTGATTGATCCCGCCCATGGGCGTTTCTGCGGACCGCCTCAGGCTCAGAGTTTATTTGATACCGATCCTACATTCTATGGTGGTCCTCCCTATTGTTTCTTCTGCGATTGTGGCCACTCGACCAAGCTCGCATGCTAGATCACTTTGATTCAACTCGGGATTTTTATTCTGCCTTAGGGGGTGTACGGCGTCGGGGAGACTATCTCTGATCGCATCCTCTGTGCTTGTGATACGATAGGAGTCCCCAAACTCTATGGTGAGGTCATCCTTGCGGTCGCTGAGAGGGTTATCTCGTGCACAGCTACGTCTTCGATGACTCTTTGTAATGCTGTTGGGATTTACTGCAGGGCCTCCGAGGCTACACCGGTTGGTTGGTCAGTAGGGACGACTGCTGATGGGCTCCCATCCGGCTTCTAATTGATATGTTTCCTTCAGGGTTTGTATCCTGCATAAGGGGACTCTGATCCTGGCAGTGATCTGACTTGTCTCTGTCTAGCTGTCCCTACTATTTGCCATGCGATGCTTGTTGCCATTTTTTAAGTACTTAAGGTTGTTTCGGAGGTTCAACCCCTCCTTTTAGCGCTAGTTGTTGACAGTGATTTTTCGTTGGATGAAAAATCAGTAAGTCAACTTGATGATTTGCGAGTTGTTAGTGGTGGAAAACGAAATAGCGTAAAAGAGATACAAATTTACGTGGAAAACCCTGTGAAGGGAAAAACCACAGGTGCCGATGACGGCGACAAACTGATTTCACTATGAAGAAAAAATGGTTTACAAGGCTTTGTGCTCTAAGTGCTCTTTTTCGTGTGTGTGTGTGTGTGTGTGTGTGTGTGTGTGTGTGTGTGTGTGTGTGTACCCTGAAGGATGGGTTGCTTTTATACATTTATTTAGTAACCCTAAACTTGATGTTCAAGTAGTTGATTTGTAGAATTTCATTGTGATTCTTCTAGCATGGATCCTAGCATTTATCTTGATTTCTTCCCCGTTTGATGTTTGTCCTATGATAAATGCAGTTGGCATTGTGCTTGATTCGAGCTCTTATTCTTTTTGAAGTAGATATGTTTGTTTCCTTGATGAAGTGTGATTCTTGACCCTTGCGCCTTGGTGGGATTCCCTTTTGGGGCTACCAGGTATTAATGATGCATGTTGAGCCTTGACTCGGGCGAGTGGCTTTTGCCGGGTGAATAATTTAGCCGACCAATCTTGTTTTGGCAAGGTTTAAAAAATAAAAACACGGTTAATTTACCTAAAACTAACCGAGAGAGGGGTGAATAGGTTTTTTACACCTTTTTCAATCCTTTGAAAAAAAACAAAAGTTTGTCCCTCTAGATTGCTTTGTATCATATCATAATAACAAATGTAAGCGCTAGTAGATTATTGAAAAGCATATTCAATTTAAGCATATCAATTAAAGTTTACAATTTGCAAGTGAAGAATTCAATCTAAAACATAAATTGATTAGTACTTGTATTTATATATATTTAATATGTACAAGTGCTAATCAACAAATGACTATATACACATAAATCAATTTTCAAGAAGAATTGATTTATACAATTTTGATCAAATGAGTGTTTACATTTCACACTTTATAAAATCTTGTTTACAAAGATATCAGGAGATGATGATTCACACAAGATTCAACCAAACACAAATACAATTATGAAACAGATAGGGATAGGAAGATATAACACGATATATATTTTTTTAACATGGTAAAACATCCAAAGAGGAAACATCCACGGGTTGAATCCACAACCATCGGCCAACTATCTTTCACTAGATGATAAATGTACACCTTCAAAAGTGACCAATCAACATGATACACTCTCTATTCGACATAACACCTA
Source organism: Dipteronia sinensis (assembly GCA_033220585.1). Taxonomy (NCBI): domain Eukaryota; kingdom Viridiplantae; phylum Streptophyta; class Magnoliopsida; order Sapindales; family Sapindaceae; genus Dipteronia; species Dipteronia sinensis. The sequence continues at coordinate 46,768,585 of CM065638.1, read as the reverse complement.
CCCAACCCTCTGGCCTTCTAATGAAAGAGACATAGCCAAACTTTCTATCCAAGTCATATCCCATGTCTCTAGAAAGTTTTCTTGCTTGACTATCCGGACCCCAGTCCTAGCCAAGACTTCTTGCTTAGCTATCTGGATCATCCCGATCCTAGCTAAGACTTCCTTGCTTGACTATCCAGATCATCCCGATCCTAGCCAAGACTTCATGCCTTTTACAAGACTTCCTAATGTGATCAATGTATGCCAATGCAAACATATGCAACATAGAATATGTAATCAATATATCCTTAGAAACTAACACACAATGTATGTATATCTAGTTTATAATCCAAAATAATATGACATCACACAATGATGCATGTACATATGAAATGTATAGATTAGGTACACTTCATGAAGAACTAGACTTATATCATGTTTGATTGGGTAGAATGGAATGGAAAGAAAGTCATTCATAATGTTTGGTTTGCTAAAATGGAATGAAATGGAATGTTTTGCTGAAATGGAATGTTTTGCTAAAATGGAATGGAATGAAACACCTAACACATACCAAAAACCTAGATGTTGTTCAAACAACAACAAAAATGCTAGAATCAATTAATATGTTCAATATAAATCTCTAGCAAACATTTAGAGCTTATATTCATAAGATAATCAATTAAATCCTAATAGGCGCTAAATATACAAACAAATGTGTTATTCCTACAAAAGTTCAATTAATTAATTCTAGCACATATAAAGGCTATCAATCATCAAAATAAGATCAATCAACACATAAATAGCCCTAGATTAAAAGCTAGCACAATACAACTCTCAAGCATGTGAAATCATAGGCTTTAAGAAAACCTAACTCAACATACAAGTTTCTAATTAAGCATAAACTAGCTTCATTAGAATCTCAAACTATAATCAATGTTTATATATTAAACAAAACACAAGAGATGAATCATTACCTTAAGAAAAACGTGCAGTTTTGGATTTAAGAGTAGCTCTACCAGAAACCTTGATCAAATGACTTCAAACTCTTTTGAAGATGATAGAGGACTGGTAGACAAAGATTCTCCAACTTGAATCACTCAAATCAAACTTCGAATGAGTGAGTTATGGTGTTTGGAAGTTGGGAAAATTGAGAGAAAATTTATGCACTTTAGTTTTTCAAATTTTCTTCTTGGAATGACAAATGGGAGGGAAAGTAGTATTTAAATGACAGAGATAAGAGGGAAATAAGTCCACCAATGGAGGCCTACAACCTCAGCCTCCCATGGAGGTGCATGGCCTCCACGGGGGTAGATGGCATCCTTTCTAGTGGAGCCCACACGCCTCCACGGGGAAGGGGTGCAAATGGCACTTTTGCCATCCCTATTCCCTCCGAACTCCGATTTCAAATTCGTTTTCGGATTACGAACCTGGACTCCCTCACGCACATGGACGTCAAGAAAAATTTCACAAAATATGGAAATCGACTTGATACACAAGGACGAAAACCATGTACGATAAACGTACGGAAAGTTTTGTAACTACCAAGACGGAACTTGAAAAACAAATGAATGAGTAACCGAAATGACCGGAACTCAGTGAGGAATAATATAAGAACAAATTCAAGTCCGATATCACACAAACACAAACAAACAAACATATGAACACACAAGTATGTCGTTTCCTAGATATTGTCATAAAACATGCAATTTTACAAAATATGTCAAATTAAATCTATTGCATGTGCATACAATAATATGTGTGTGTATGTTTTATACCATTTGAGCACAACGATACAGGGACACAAATGTATGCAATGTGTGTGTGCACCTATAGGCCTTGCAAGAGGAAAGATGACTAGATATACCTTTTATCTGCAATAAAGCTTGTTCCTCTTGTAGCCATCACTTTGCTTGAAATGTTGTCCAACTTCCTTGAAGCTTGATAAACCGTGAATCCTAGACAACTAATCAACACAAAGGAAAATGTCCTTTTGATATAGAATTATGCCAACACAAGACTCAAAAACCTAACAATCTCTCCCTTTGGCGAATTCTATGTCAAAACACCTATACATATACTAAAATTTACAAAATGAAGATTGGTCACAAAAACTCACCCTCACATTACAATGAGTTAATTCACCTAGATTCATCTTCAACAAGTCTTGTACTTCTTCATTCAAACTTCTCTTGATATCACCTAAAATAAACTTGAAAGTACAAGAATATACAAGAAAATATATGGCAATATATACTTTGACAAGAATATGGCATTTAAGTTCAAATGGATACATGTATTCCCTCCCTAAATACATGCATATCCAACAAAATATCTCATCCAATATATTACATAGCATATGAAGTTCAATACTTGGACAAATACACAAAGAAGATAGGCTAAAACAATATCATATTTCTCCCCCTTTTTGACATAAAATGAAGCCAAAAGGAAAAAATCAATGATACCTTGAGATCACTTAAGCTTTGCTAGCCACTTGTGCCACCAAAGAACGTTGAATGATTTGTTGATCTCACAAAAAGTATGGAGGTGGATGCCTAGCTTAAAGAAACGATTTCTTCCAAGCTCTTGACTTTCGCATCTAGCTCCTCTATCTTTTCCCTTGATTCTTGTTTGTTCTTTAATGTTAACCTAGCAAAGGTTATTCAAATCTATACAACACAACAAACTCATCAAGGTATAATGAATCACAAATGCATAAAATTTATCTTTCGTAAGCACATTGGTCATTTCTACCAAGTTCTACAATTGCATTAACAACAAAATTCAATCCAAAAATGGAGGAATTGATTTCAACCACAATTACTATCAACCTCAAAACATGAAGGAATTTGTTGTAATCACAACTACTATCAACCTCAAGCAAGAAGGAACTCAATCAACTTCAAGCTAGGAGGAATTGATTGTAACTACAATTACTATCAACCTCAAGAATGAAGGAATTCATTGTAACATCAACTACTATCAACCCCAAATAAGGAGAAATTGATTGCAAACACAATCATACAATTATCATAAAAAGTTTCATGCATTATTTGTGACCAAAAATACAAAGGCATATAATATTATGAAGAATCATCATGCATAGCAAGGAATATGAAATTGCATCTTCAAGATTCATCATTACAAACAAAAGGCCAACAAATATCAACTTGAAACATGTGAACATATCATAAAAGAGAACAAAGTCTAGCATACTATGCCCCCCTTGATAAGTGTTCTATCTAAGATCAAGATAGAATATTGTTCACAATGATATCCACACGATCACACATTCAAACAATGTTTAAAGAAATCCAACAAAATAAGCTCCACAGAGATACACCAAGATTTTCAATATCTCTCATAATTCTTCTAAAATTGTTAGCATATCAAAATACTTTATAAGCAAAAGTGTGTGTGTGAATTTTGTTTCAAGCATATGTAAAGGAGTAATTTGATCATCAACATGCAAACCATATCAACATCCATTCATCTTAAGCTTTTCCATAAAATGTCAAACCGATTATCATCCAGAACTTTTGCTTTCAAAAGAATAGATTTCAACATATAAGTGTGTGTGTGTGTGTGCATGTGGCTCGTCATCCCATTTCTATTTTTCAACTCGAGCATTCATGATTTTCAATTATACTCCTTTAAGCCTTTTTTTTATTTAGTCTTGAATCAAAGAATATTTTTATAAATTCTTTCTTTTTCCACACTTCTTTGATTTTTCTAACATAAACATATATGCTTCATGATGGCTTTCATTCATCATAATGGTATATCCCTTTCCTACATTGGGTGGCTTCACAATCAAAATGTGTAGCCCTTTTCATGAAGGTGCTCGTTGAGTTCTATATAGTTGCTGAAGCGAAATGACTACTAACCATATGTCATCTTAAATGTACTAGTCATGAGACTTCAAGTTGTATCCACAACTTACATATTATCAAGCTTAACTTACTACAACAAAATATACAAGAGAAGCAAAGTGCATTTTTGAAAACCAAGTTTTATGGCTCACAAGCACATGATCTAAAAGCAATACAAAGATATTTACTTAAGATCATTACTTCTCAAGAGAGTAGCTTTCAAAGAATATGAAGCTCACATTTTTTCAAAACATGCCACTTAACAATCAAACAAACAATTCACACATCATGCTCAAGACCTTTGTGAACTACATCACCAAAAAATCTTTAGAAAACAGATGTCAATAAGAACCATATGAACATTATACTTAGTTCTCTAAAATGGCATGCTTCATGATGTAGTACAAATAATGAGTTGAGATATGAAAAACCAAGCATGCAAGCATTAGGATATAGAAATACCTTACCAAGCATTTTTCATCAAATGTAAAGTCTTCGCTCTTTTTATGAGCTCTCTTGGCTTGTTTGTCCTCATGACACCAAGTTGTTGATGTGTCATCCCAAGAGAATAAAAACTTAACAATTCAACTCAAACACAAAAAATAAATGACTTTCTCTAAAACTCTTAACAAACAATCAACACCATATAGATTCCAAAAATGAACTTCTCATAAAGTCAATCAATAGATTTCGACTATCATAGCAAATATGTGAGGTAGCTAAGTTCATATCAAGTTATAAAGAAACAAAGCTAGCTAGTTAAATCTCTCAACAACTTGACACTAATCTTGAAGCTAACTCACATGTGCAACTTATACTAATGGTAAGAGCACTCACCCTTGACCCATTTGGTATTGGGTGCACAAACACATAAACCATCATGATCATTTCTCATGGAAATACTATATCTAGAAGATAAATCATCAACAATCTTCTCTATAAAGATATTACTCATGTTAAACACATCATTATTGCCATCAATAAAGATATCATCAAGACTATGCATATGATCATATGAATCACTCTTTTTCATCCAAATCTTCTTGACGTTCTTCTTCACATGACTATCACTATCACATACAACACTCAAAGTGTTATCATTAGAAACATGTTTACAAGAATGACTAGGAACCTTTTTCTCATCATACATTTTAATCCAAGATTTCCTAGTATGTTTCTTTACATGATAATTGACAATATGCACATTATACAAAGCATCAAAGAAATTAACATGTTTAGAAACATTCAAAGAATATTTTCTCATCTCACTAGCATGCATCTCATTCCCTAGTTTGCATTGTCTAATATGAAACTCCCTTAACCACTTATAGTGTAAAATATACCTAGAGGGGGGGGGGGGGTGTGTTAAATAGGCATATGCTCAAATTTATGCACTTCCTTTTCACACGACCAAGTAAAGCACATTTAGAGCATTTAACAAGTAAATTGTTTTAACAAGTCAAAGTAAATTAAATTAAGCAAGCGATAAAACAATACAAGTTAATGTAAGTAAAGAAACTAAAAAGCAAAAATCAACACAAGAGATTTTACTTGGTAAAACCTCAAATGAGGAAACATCCACAGGTTGATACCACAACCACTTGCAACGCTATATTTCACTAGTTGGCAGAATGTACACCCTCAAGCAATCAATACATATGATCCACCTTATTGGATCGTCCCATTCTAACCTACCCTCATGAAAGCATTGCCTACTCCCTAACCATATCACATCACATGCCACTAGAGAGCAACTTCTTAACCATAGCAATCCACATGCCACTAGGAAGATTTCCTCTTACTTTCTAACCATAGCACTTCACATGCCACTGGAGAGCAACTCCCTAACCATTGCAATTCACATGCCATTAGGAAGATTTCCTTGCTTGACTATCTGGTTCTTCACAATCATAGCCAAGATTTCCTTGCTCAATATGAAGCTTCACACTCTAAATGAGACTTCCTTACTCAAGTTAAAGCTTCACACCTTAACAAGAGACTTTCACCTTTTACCAGGCAATGATCTAAGTGAAATGCAAACATGCAAACATGATGCAAAACACAAGCCAACAGAGTATGTGGATCAAATACACTCTGTGAAGAATAAGTATTGAACAAATCAAGCTTACAAGCAAATGTAACTAATTCTTATGAACATGTGATAGGAAATCTAGATTAGGCATACAAAGAACATTCACAAAGATAACTAGAAACCTATACATGTCAAACAAAGCTAGAATAACAAGTCTTCAACAAAAAGCACAAAAACTAGCTCTGAAATCAACTGATCAAAACAACACTTGAATTCCTCAACATATTCAATCAAATAAGAACTAGATATGAATAATACAAATCACAATCAAAATATTCTAGTTCTAGAACATGTGAATAAAACCTAGAAATCAACAATTAATAACAAAACACAAAGTTTTCTAGATTCAAGTTCATGTTCTTCAAAATTAGCTAAAATAATATCCATTCAAAAATACAAAAGCTAATTTCGAAACTCATCCAAACAAATCTAAAATCAGAATCAATATAATTCTAAACATTCTTCTTTAATCAAATAAGAAGATCCATCAAGTTGATCATACAAGAAAAATAGAAAGAAGATGATTCACTTACAAATGATGAACACACGTATGGATATCAGATCACTACAAATATTCTGGACATCATTTGATGCTAAAAATTCTTGAGAATTGTTCCTATCTTCAAGACCAACAATTCTAGCTTTTGAAAATCTAAAATCAGAGTTGATTTGAGAGAGATATCACAAAAACAAAATTGGACAAGTTGTAAAAATTTAGCATGAAATTTGAATATATATATATGGAGGGAAAATGATGTGGAGAGGAGAGAGATTTGAACAACCAATGAAGGGTTTCCACCTCAGCATCCTATGGAGGCACGTGGCCTCCATAATGGCAGAGGGCAGCCCTTCCTATGGGGCCCACACGCCTCCATTGGGAAGGGGTGCAAATGGCACTTTGACATTCCTCTTCCCTCGCGCACCACTCGCGTTCTTCAACCGTTCTCCGGCCTCCGAACTTCGAACTCCAAATTCGAATGTGTTTCTTGATTACGAACCATAACTCCCTCACGGACATGGATGTCAACAAAAATTTCTTAAAAGATACGGAAATTGACTCAATACACAAAGACGAAAACCATACACGATAAAGACATGAAAAGTTTCTTAACTTCCAACTTGAAAACTAATGAATGAGTAACCAAAACAACTGGAACTCAATGAGGAATAATATAAGATCAAATTCAAGTTCGATATCACACAAACACAAACAAAAAAACACAAGTATGCTGTTTTCGAGAGATAGTCCTATAACATGCAAATTTACAAAAGTTGTCAAATTAAATCTAATGCATGTGCATACAATAATATGTGTGTGTGTTATATCATTTGAGCACAACAATGCAAGGACACAAATGAATGCAATGTGTGCACTTACACCTTGCAAGAGGAAGAGTAATCTTGATACCTTAGCATCCAAGTAAGCACATATCCTCTTGAAGAAGAACTTTGCATGTGAAGTTGCTTTCCTTCTTTGAAGCTCGATCCAATCACGAACCACCTAAGCAATAGAAACAAAGAACGTTTTGTTATGGGATCAAGTCAGCATAAATCTAAAACCTAACAATCTCCCCATTTGGCTATTCCATGGCAAAACCTCAACCTCACCATACAATGATCACTCAAACAAACTCATAGTTGATTGCATTCTCACATCCTCACATTACAAAGAGAACCCTAAACTAAATATCTTCAAGTCTTCATAAGTCTTCAAGATTCTCCTTCATTAATCATCAAGGCACCTGTAAGAAACACACAATCAAACAAACAAGATATCTTCTACAAAGAAGATTGCTGAGATATATTCACAAAAAATAAGCAAGAAACAAGACTCCCCATATCTCATATAAAGAATTCTTTTTCTCCCCCTTAAGACAATGGTCCACATCTCCCACACATGATGAGGTAAGGAATACACTTCTCCCCCTTTTTGTCAAGGAATAGACAAGAGATGCATGATAGAAATATGAGATACTATGCAAACAAGTCGTATAGAGAACTAAGTTAAGCAAAACTAAGCCCCCCTTTAACATATTCTCCACATTATGATCAACAAGTAAACTAGTTCACAAGGGAATCACACAATCACACATATCAAGCAATAAGAGAAATTATATCATAACTTTTCAAGTTCAAGAGAGAATCATAGATTTTCATTAACCTCTCAAAAATAATCTCTCATTGCTAATGAATCAAGCACATTAAGCAAAATATGTGTGTGTGGGTAGAATGCTTCTAGAATATATAAAAGGAGCAATTGTGATATAAACATGCAAACCATATCAACACCTATCCTTCTAAAGCATTTCCAATCTAGGTCCAACCGATTATCATCTTTAATTTTTTCTTTAAAGAGAATAGATTTCAACATATGAGTGTGTGTATGTGTGTGTGTGTGTGTGTGTGTGTGTGTGTGTGTGTGTGTGCATGTGGCTCGTTTTCCCATTTCTATTTGTCAACCCGACCAGTCACAATTTTCAACTATACTCCTTTAAGCCTTTTATATATATATATATATATATATTTATATATTTATAAAGGCTTTGAATCAATTCTTTTTTATTGATTCTTTTCAACACTTATTTGATTTTTCTAACATAAACATATACTCTTCATGACGGTTTTCACTCATCATAATGGTATAGCAATTTCCTGCATTGGGCGGCTTCACAACCAAAGTGTATAGCCCTTTTCACGAAGGTGCTCGTTGAATTCTATGTAGTTACCGAAGCAAAATGGATACTAACCATAGGTCATCTATCATGTACTAAGCAATAAACTTTTAGATGTACCCATAATCTACACATTTTCAAACTAAACTACTCAAACTTAAACATATAAGAGAAGCATTTGTGCACTTTTTTTTAAAAAAAAATTTAAAGCTCAAATGCATGATCTAGAAACAATAAAAGTTATTTGCTCAAGATAATTACTTCTCAAGTGCGTAGCTCTCAAAGAAATTGATATTCAAATTAAGTTTTGCTTATCAAGCCACTCACAATCACACATTGACATCAATCAACACAAATCATGCCAATGGATCTTCGAAGAGATTTAAATCTCTCTTTGTACAAAGGCTTTGTAAACAAATCTGCAAGTTGATTTTTAGTAGGCATATGGTCAAGAGAAACAATAGAATGTTCAACAAGTTCTCTAATGAAATGATGCCTAATATCTATATGCTTTGTGCGTGAGTGTTGAACCGGTTTCTTAGAGATGTTAATGGCACTCATATTATCACAATAGAGAGTCATTTTACCTTGATCTATCTCATAATCCTCGAGTATTTGCTTCATCCAAAGAAGTTGTGTGCATGCACTTCCGGCTGCAATGTACTCGGCTTCGGAAGAAGAGAAAGAGACGGAATTTTGTTTCTTACTTTGCCAAGAAACCAAATTATTCCCCAAGTAAAAGCAACCACCTGATGTGCTTTTACGGTCATCAATGTTTCCCGCCCAATTCGCATCACAATAGCCAACAAGAATATCATTAGTATCAAAAGAATAGAATAAATCAAGATTATGTGTTCTTTTTATATACCTAATGATTCTTTTAACGGCCTTCAAGTGAGACTCCTTAAGATTAGCTTGAAACCTAGCACACAAACCAACACTAAAGTAAATGTCCGGCCTACTAGCCGTTAGGTAGAGAATACTACCTATCATACTCCTATAGAGACTTTGGTCAACACTCCTCCCTTTTTCATCTTTCTCTAGTTTTAGAGTAGTACTCATGGGTGTTTCAAAATCTTTTCCACTTTCAAGCCCAGACCTCTTAACAAGATTTCTTGCATATTTAGATTGTGTCAACATAATACCATCACTAGATTGTTTCACTTGCATACCAAGAAAGTAATTGAGCTCACCCACCATACTCATTTCAAATTCACTTGACATGACACTCACAAACTCATCAACCTTGGTTTTACATGTAGACCCAAAAACAATGTCATCAATATATATATTTGTGCAACAAAAATATCATTATCATGATGCTTGAAAAATAAAGCCATATCAATGCCACCTCTCCTATAGTCAAAAGGAGAGTGTGATCCTTAATGCGGACCCATAGACCACCTTGACTTATGATTCATTGTCCCTAAGAAGAATTTCCATTGCCTTCCTGTGTAGGTCGACTCCAAATGTTACGGAATCGAACCTCTAACTCAATGTCTAATCGAGAATAAATAGAATGAGCCTCAGGTTGCCATTGAAAGCAGCAAGCCTACCTACTTCGCTCAACAAACCGTTGCACCCAACGCTCATACTTTTCTTTCAATGAAAGCTGCTTAAAAGCCCTGTTCTCAGTGAAAGGCTTCTACCGGAAGAGAGGTAGTTCAAAACTAAGGTAGGTGGCCCCCTTACCTAACCCCCGGATGGATGAGATATTGAGTCAACCTATCATACAAAGCTCTAGTGGCTTGCTTATGGCCATAGAGAGCCTTTTTTAATTTAAAACATGATAAGAAGAATGTGGGTCTACAAAACCCTTAGGTTGTTCAACATACACTTCTTCTTAAAGATATCCATTAAGAAAAGCACTTTTGACATCCATTTGAAACAATTTGAATTTTTTAAGACATGCAATTGACAACAAAAGTCTAATAGAATCAAGACTGTGCAATAGGTGCAAATGTCTTATCAAAATCTACACCAAGAACTTGAGTGTAACCTTGAGCCACCAGTCAAGCTTTATTTCTCACAATCTTGCCACTATCATCGATCTTTTTCCTAAACACCCATTTAGTGCCAATCATATTAATGTCTTTTGGTCTAGGAACTAAGGACCACACTTCATTAATCTCAAATTGATTTAGTTCATTTTGCATAGCCCCAACCCAATATTCTTCCACTATTGCCTCATTAATATTTTTGGGTTCAATTTGAGAAGTGTAGCAAGCATATGAAATTTGGTTAGCTAGTTGATTTCTAGTTCTAACCCTTTCATTCAAATTACCTATGATGTCTTCTTGATAATGCATGTTCCTAAGTTTAGAGTTTGAAAGTTCAACAACTTGGTCATTTTATCATTTTGTTCATTATCATTTGAAGCATTTTCTAACCCTTTACTTTCTACTTCAACACCACTATCATTTTCATCATTATGACTTGAATCACAATGAGAATCCTCACTAGACTTACAACTAGTCACATCAATAGGTGTCTTAGTGTCATTCAAAAGATTTTCTTTAGGTTCATGAACACTTTTATCATCACACAAATTTAGCATGCTAAGGTCATCTATAGTCACATTAATAGATTCCATAATAGTCTTAGTATTCAAATTAAAAACTCTATAAGCACGACTATTAGTAGCATACCCAAGAAAAAGACCGACATCACTTTTAGCATCAAACTTTCCTAAGTGATCTCTATCATTCAAAATAAAACACTTACTTTCAAAGGTATGAAAGTAACTCACAAGAAATTTCCACCTTTTGAAAGGCAATGACCTAAGTGAAATGCAAACATGCAAACATGATGCAAAAACACAAGCAAATAGAGTATGTAGATCAAATACACTCTATGAAGAATTAGTACTGCACAAATCAAGCTTACAAGCAAATGTAATTAATTCTTATGAACATGTGATAAGAAATCTATATTAGGCATTCAAAGAACATTCACAAAGATATCTAGAAACCTAAACATGTCAAACAAAGCTAGAATAACAAGTCTTCAACAAAAAGCACAAAAACTAGCTTTGAAATCAAGCGATCAAAACAACACTTGAATTCCTCAACATATTCAATCAAATAAGAACTAGATATAAATAATAGAAATCACAATCAAAATATTCTAGTTCTAGAACATGTGACTAAAACCTAGAAATCAACAATCAAGAACAAAACACAAAGTTTTCTAGATTCAAGTTCATGTTCTTCAAAATTAACTAAAATGACATTCAATCAAAAATACAAAATCTAATTTCAAAACTCAACCAAACAAGTATACAATCGAAATCAAAATCATTCTAAACATTTTTCTTTAATCAAATAAGAAGATCCATTAAGTTGATCATACAAGAAAAATAGAAAGAAGATGATTCACTTACAAATGATGAACACACGTATGGTGATCAGATCACTACAAACATTCTAGACATCATTTGACACTGAAAATACTTGGTACATGTTCCTATCTGCAAGACTAACAATTTTGGCTTCTGAAAATCTAAAATCAGAGTTGATTTGAGAGAGATATCACAAAAACAAAATTGGACAAGTTGTGAAAAATTTCTGCACGAAATTTGAATATATATATATATATATATATATATGGAGGGAAAATGATGTGGAGAGGAGAGAGATTCGAACAACCAATGAAGGGTTGCCACATCAGCATCCTGTGGAGGTATGTGATCTCAACGGGGGCAGAGGGCATCCCTTCCTGTGGAGCCCACGCAACTCCCCTGGGAAGGGATGCAATTGGTACTTTTGCCATCCATCTTCCCTCGTGCACCACTCGCATTCTTCGACCATATTTCAGCCTCCGAACTCTGATTTTGAATCCATTTTCGGATAACAAACCGAGACTCCCTCATGCACATGGATGTCAACAGAACTTTCATAAAAAATATAGAAATCGACTCGATACACAAGGACGCAAATCATGTACGATACATGTATGGAAAGTTTCGTAACTACCAATACGGAACTTAAAAAACAAATGAATGAGTAACCTGAAATGACCAGAACTCAATGAGGAATAAAATAAGAACAAATTCAAGTCCAATATCACATAAACATAAACAAACAAACACATGAACACACAAGTATGCCGTTTCCTAGATATAGTCCTATAACATCCAATTTTACAAAATATGTCAAATTAAATCTAATACATGTGCATACAATAATATGTGTGTATGTGCTATACCAATTGAGAACAATGATACAGGGACACAAATGTATGCAATATGTGTGTGTGCACCTATAGGCCTTGCAAGAGGAAAGAGGTATTATGCAATAAAGCTTGTTCCTCTTGTAGCCATCACTTTGCTTTAAATGTTGTCCAACTTCCTTGAAGCTTGATAAATCCTGAATCCTAGACAACTAATTAATACAAAGGAAAATGTCATTTTGATATAGAATTATGCCAACACAAGATTCAAAAACCTAATAGGATGATTTTGTAATGGGTAGCTTAGGTTTCGTTGTCAAGCTTCCAAACATCTGCGTGACTTCAAGAGTAAGAGCGAAAGGTAAATCACTTGACTTGACTCTAGAAGAGAATAGTTGCACACACACACACAGACACACACACACACACACACACACACTTACATGCATTTGAATTGACATGCACTTGTTCTTTGTTGCTTATGTGGGTTTTTCTTACAATTCTCACATATACACCTTGTTGTTTGACTTAAGTGTGGTTTTGTGTGGTGTAATTTATTTCTCGATGTTTGATCAAAAACATCCATGCATGCATGATGGTGTGCTTGTCTTAGAGCAGTGAGAGACCTCTTCCTGGTCTCTGTTGCATGGGTGGTACGCAGGTACCTTACCGGCGCAGTACCCGGGCACTGAATCATGGGTCGTCTTAGGTCTCTCTTGTGCATGTACCTACCCGCACAATACCCTTACACTGAAGTCTGGATGGCCTCGGGTGTCCTTTGTGCGGGTAGTGCGTGGGTCCTTTACCCGTACAGTACCTGTGCACTGTCCTGTTTCAGCCTTACTTTTCCAAAACGACTTCATTTCGCCTAGGACTATTATATATATATATATATATATCTTCTTCTTCCTCAATTCATTTTTAGAGCTTCACAAACCAATTTGTAGAGAAAGGAAGAATCCCCTTAGAGAGAGAAGCTCCAAGACTTGTTTTTTAACTCTTCAAAACCCAAACCCATGAGCATCCAAGCATAGACATGCATCATCTCATCATGGGTCTTCTTCATTAAGTGACTTGGTAAGTAGAACAAACTTCATCTTTCATTAATCGTTCTATCTACTCAAGATTTAGTCTTTATTGCATATTAATTGCAAAACTCATGCTTTAATTGCATATTCATATGAGTTATGACTTGATTAGGTTTTGTTTGTTGATAGCTTGCATTTTAGGACAAATTTTTCCCTCTAGCTAAGTCTCTATGTCTTGCATTTAGACATTATTGATTAGGACTCATTGATTGCGTTCATTAATTGCATATTTAATGTTCTTGCCATATTGTGTGACAACTTATGTTGATTTGGCTTTGTTTGATGACTATATTTTAGACTTGAATGTCTTTATCTAGTTAGGTCTTTATGAACATTCATATAGACATATTGATATCTAGGATTGTTTGATTGCTATCATAAATCTCTAGATAAGCATTTAGTGTTGCCTAGCATTAATTGCATTTAGAATATTTTCATATATTCCCATTTGTTGTTTTATCTCTTCATTAAGTGTTAAGTCTTGTGACTACAGTGGTGTAGTGCACAAGCATTGGTCTAGAATAGCTATAAAATGCATGCGGGGTAGTATTGGTAGGTTAGTGACCGAGAATGGTGTGACTAGAGGTCAACCTAGGTTGTAAACATTATTAGGACAGTGTGTGGCTAGAAGGATAGCCCGTGACTTTTGCCCTGTTGGAGGGTTTCTCACGTAAATTAATCATCGTGTTATTTATTTTTTTCCGCACTTTAAATTATCTATTGATTGTTTGTTTTTATTGGTAATTTTTAATATTGACTAATCAAGAAAAGTTGGTAATTAACTTGATTAAAACCTATCCCCCTCCCCCCAGGTTATTTAGACACACTTAGTTTATTTTCAGGAACAATATAAGAATATATTCAAGTCCGATATCACAAAAAACACAAACAAACAAACACATGAATACAAAAGTATGACATTTCCTAGATATAGTTCTAGAACATGCAATTTTACAAAATTTTCAATTTAATTCTAATGCATGTGCATACATTAATATGTGTGCGAATGGGTTATACCAGTTGAGCACAACGATGCAGAGACACATATGAATGCAATGTGTGTGTGTGTGTGTGTGTGTGTGTGTGTGTGTGTGTGTGTGTGTGTGTGTGTGTGTGTGTGTGTGTGTGCATAAATGCCTTGCAAGAGGAATGAGGTCTTAATATATCATTGATGTGCAATAAAACTTGCTCCTCTTAAAGACTTATCTTTACTTGATAGGTTGACAAATCTTCCTTGCAGCTTGAATCACAATGAACCTAGACAACTAATCAATACAAATGAAATATCGTTTTGATATGGAATTATGCCAACATGACTCAAAAACCTAACAATCTCCCCCTTTGGCAAATTCCATGTCAAAACACCTATACAAATACTAAAGTACACAAAATGAAGATTGGTCACAAACACACCCTCACATTACAATGAGTTTGTACAACTTAGACTAATCTCCACTATGTCTTGAATTCCTTCATGTAGTCTTCTCTTGATGTCACCTAAAATCAACTTGAAGCATAACGTATATACAAGAGAAAAATACATTTATGGCAAGATATATACTTGGTTAGAATAAAGCAATATAGTCCAAATGGAAACATGTCTCCCCCTAAATACATGCATACTATCCATCACAAAAAAATATCCCTTCCAAATATTACATGCCCAAGAATTCAAGAATTCAAGATACCAATTCAACAAAACAAATACACATAAAAGTACGAAGATTAAGAAAGCTAAGATTTTAATATCAATATTTTCTCCCCCTTTTTGACATGAAATGAAGCCAAAAGGAAAAGAAATGATACCTCAAGATCATACGGTTCTTTGTTAGCCACTAGTGCCATTAATAAATTTTGCATGATTTGATGATCTCACATAATGCTTGGAGGTGGATACATTGCTTGAGGAGATGCTTTCTTCTAGGTTCTTGATTTTTGCATCTTGTTGAACCACCTTTGCATTTAGCTCATCAATCTTCTTCCATGATTCTAGTTTGTTCTCCATGTTAACCTAGCAAAGGTTATTAAAATCTATACAACACAGCAAACTAATGAATCACAAATGCATAGAATTTTACTCTTAAGAACATATGTGGTTTCCACCAAGTTTAACAATTGCATTAACAATCATATCAACCCCAAATATGGAGGAATTGATTTCAATCACAATCATATAAACCCCAAACATGAAGGAATTGATTGCAATCACGATCATATCAACCCCATGTTGGTATTTATGCCTTAAAGCTTGTAATATGTAAATGTTATAAAAACATGAATAAAAGAAGTTGGTTATTTATTCTATAAATATTGATCTATTAACATCCTTACTCTTATATCATATGTGCAAAACATCCAAGATTGCTGAACGTAATCTCAAACTGAGTATATAAGTGTCATATACTGAAGGATTCAGTTTGAGACGTGCAATCTAAAGAGTCCGTTGAGAGTAACTAAAGTTGGGTACTTTGTCTTTGGTTAATCTACTGCTACAGTCCATTCCGTAATATATGGTGGTCTTATCCTAGACTACTCATGTAGTGACTTGGGAATGGAGGCACCTTATATGATGAAATCATATAAGACATGGCCACGATCTATAGTGAATCTCTCACCAAGATCCGTTAAATGAAGAGATTCATATATATCGACAAATGATGGCTGTATATGGGTGACCTGAATCCTGAGTGTCTTACTAACTCCTTCAGGTTGGATAGTGGCTTTTGATATACCATAGGTGAGATCAGAATAACATTCCTGATCAATAACTCCCTATCTTGGAGTCACGGTTCAGCTTGTGGCTGGAAAGGTTTGCACACAATAAAGGAATCCACTCCTTCTTGCGAGAAGTAGACGCGTAGTTCCCTTAAGGGTTGATTCAAGGCCTTAACAATTAAAAGCGCTCTTCTTCTTTCGTAATTAAAGATAGGATATAATTGTTCATTAGAGAATCAATGGTACTTAAAGGAAAAGATATAATTAGAGAGGTATAACGGACTTTATGACCTGGCTCTAATTATGAACTACTCGTGGAGGATCATACCATATGTAATAGCTATATCGATGGACACTAAGATTTCAGTCTATGTAATACATCTGCAGTTTCGAGAGTGCAGCCTCGGGTTTTTAGTGAAGTAACTCCGAGGTTAATAATCATGGAATATTAATTGAAGAGTTTAATTAATATGTTTAAGTATTATTGGAGCTCAAAACTATGGGTCCATTAGGTCCCCTTGCTATCCCTCTATGGTTATTGGTAACAAGGGTCATGGTTAATTAATTGGTAGTCTAATTAATTGTGTTACTAAAGTGACACGAATAAATTCAGAGAACTAATTAAATAATATGATTATTTGACTAGTATATATTAATAATTGAATTATATTAATAATTAAGAATTATTAATAGGAGGTTACAGGTTCGAACCATGACTAATACAAAAGGATTCAGAATAATAAAGATTATTTTAAATCCTAGATGTCATAGGTTCAAGTCCTAGTGGTGACCGAATTAAAATAGGATTTAGAATCCTATTTTGACTTGGACAACTGAACCCTAGGATCCTGATATATAATATACACTTATCAGGAAACAAAAGCAACAAAAAACCTAATACAAAGAGAGAGGGGTGCGGCCAAAGAAAAAGAAAAAAAAGTTTCTTTTGTTTTTCTTGTAGGAGCCGGCCGAACACAAAATGAGAGGGCAAGGGGTTGTCTTCTTGTTTTTTCTGTAACCTCCGTCTAGTCATGTCTGTATCCGTGACGTGCCCACACATAAGTAATCAGATTTCCATAATTCCATACCAAAAGGCTTGGTGGTGAAATCGAAATTGTTAGGTTCTTGAGTCTTGTTGCCATAATTCCATACCAAAACAACATTTCATTTGTATTGATAAGTTGTCTAGGATTCACGGTTTATCAAGTTTCAAGGAAGTTGGACAACATATCAAGCAAAATGATGACTTCAAGAGAAACGAGCTCCATTGCATAGTAAAGGTATATTTAGACCTTATTCCTCTTACAAGGCTTAGGTGCGCACACACACACACACACATTGCATACATTTGTGTCCATGCATCGTTGTGCTCAATTTGTATAACATATACATACATATTAATGTATGCACATGCGTTAGATTTAAATTGACAAATTTTGTAAAATTACATGTTCCAGGATTATATCTATGAAATGGTATACTTGTGTGTTCATGTGTTTATTTGTTTCTGTTTCTATTATATCGGACTTAAATATGTTCTCACATTGTACTATATTGAGTTTCGGTCGTTTTGGTTACTCATTCATAAGTTTTCAAGTTTCGAGTTGGAAGTTACGAAACTTTCCCTGTGTTTATTGTCCATGGTCTTCGTTCGTGTGTATTGAGTGGAATTCCTAATTTTTGGTCAAGGTTTCATAGATGTCCATGTTTGTAAGAAAGTTATGGTTTGTAATCTGAAAACAGATTCAAATTCAGAGTTTGGAGGCCAGAGAATGGTTCAAGAACGCGAGAGGAACACGAGGGAAGTGGTCGATGACCAATTGCCATCTTGCCACCCTTCCCGGAGGAGGTGCGTGGCCATCTCGGGAAGGAACCCCTCCTACCCCCAAGATAGCCACGTGCCTCCTCGGAGTGGTAAGGTGGAGAGGGCTTGGCTGCCACCTGAGTTGGCCGTCTCTCCACATCATTTCCCCTCCCTTTAAAACTCTTTTCCCCTCTCATTTTTCAATTTGAAGAAGATTGAGTGCATAAAATTTTCAGATTTTTCTCTCAACTTTGAAAGACCATATCTCTCTCATTTCATATCCAATTTGAGTGATTCAAGTTGGAGAATCTTCATATTAGAGTCATGTATCATCTCCAAGCAAGTTTTGAGTGTTTTGTTCAAGTGTAGTGATGATTCTACACCTAAATCTGAAACTGCACGTTTTTACAAGGTAATGAATTATTCTTTGTGTTTTGATCTTCAAAGTCTTCAATTACCTTGGGTTTTCTTCTTCCTTACATGTATGTTACTTGAAAAAAATCAATAGATAGATAGAGCTTCAATTTCATTCTAGACAGGCTTGATTAGAGACTAGCATGTTGAGTTAGGTTTTACGAATCTATGTTTTCACATGCTTGTGAGTTGTATTGTGCTAGCTTTTTATCTTGTGCTTCAATTGATTGATTTTGATGATTGATAGTCTCTACATGTGCTTGGTCTCTTGATCGGGCCAAATATGTACTATATTTAGGCCCTCAGATCCTTACCTTATGTTCTGTTTTCGTGCGTTTTTGTGTCTCTTATGGGTTGTTTTGTGCTTATTTGTAGGAAATGATGCAGAGACAGGCTTGGAAGCATATTGTAGTGATTCCAGCAGAAAAGGGGCGAAAGCAAAGGCAAAGGAGCACAAACAGGTCTACAATGCGGGTCTAGTGTGGGTCGCAACCACACTCCAGACGCAGTCCATCCGTACTCATGTGCATAGCCGGGGCAGAATGCAAGTACAGAGATAAAGTGCGGGTACAGTGCGGGTCAGCTAACCGCACTCCACCCGCACTAATGCCAAACCAGAGAAGTTGCTCAGACACCTGACATTAGAGTGCGGGTGCTGTGCGGGTCAGCAAACCGCACTCCACCCGCACTAACACCAAGAACAAAAGAACAGAATCGCACCTGACATTAGAGTGCGGGCACTGTGCGGGTCATCAAACCGCACTCTACCCGCACTTGCATCAAGAACAGAAGGTAGATTTTGCACCTGAGAGGGAAGTGCGGTCACAGTGCGATGCCAAGTGCGGGTCAAGTACGGGTAATGCAACCGCACTCCACCCGCACTAATGTCCTGATCCAAGAACTGAAGTTGCAGGCAACCCATACAGTGCGGGTAAATCACCCGCACTCCACCCGCACTCCGAGCGTGCCAGTCTGATTTTCAAAGCTTAAGTGACCTATTTTTGTATTTAGTATAAATAGAAAAGTATAGAAACGTTTTAAGGAGCTTTTAACTTTGTTTAGGATAGATTAATCATTCTTAGATCTAGTTTCTCTCTCTACCTCTCATCCTTACATTCTCTACTCAACTTCAAGGAAGTTAGGAGATTGGAGCCACTTCAAGGAATGAGATGTTCTCCAAGGGTTATTTCTTTCTCCTCTCTACTGATTTCCTAGTTGTAATGAGTAGCTAAATCCCCTCTAAGGGGTTGATGGAGTAGTTAGTTTAATATTGAGCTTGTACATAAACTTGATATTATATTGATATTCATGTCTATCTTCCATTGATCTATTCTTGTTGTGAATGTTTATCATTGATTTCTTGTGTAGATACATGATCTTTGCAAGATGTCTTTGTATTATGTATGAGTATTGCATCTAGATATACATCCTATTTAGTTGTTTAATGCTCTAAAGAATAGACGGAAAGTCATGAATTCCGACTCTTGAACCGCGGTTTTAATCTAACCTCGATCGTGTTTCCGGCACTATACATCCTAGGTCGGAATCCGTGAGAGTGTTAGAAGTCATCACTATACATCCTAGGGTGACTATTTGTAATCGGTTGAGTCAATGTTAGGTAGACGAGCTTCATTTCTAGAATCCGGTAAACAATCAACTCTATACATCCTAGGTTGGTAGTTTACAAGGATTAATCCCTAATAGGTGGTCCGCACTATACATCCTAGGTTGGCCACCTTCTAGGGATAAATAACCGACTCTATACATCCTAGGTCGGTTACCTTGAAGAGCCGTGCTATTGGCAAGTTTGTTACATTGCCCAGTATTTGCTTTTGAATCCATTAACTCCTTAGTTTCCATCATCTATATATCCTTCACTCCATATTCCCCCTTCATTTTATTTACATATTTAATTTAGTGTTATTTAGAGTTGGTTCACAATCTACATTTTCACCAATTCATGTTTTGCTATTATATATATATATATATATACATACCATTGCTTTAGCATTAACTAATTTGGCTAACTCCGCTCCCTGTGGACGACACCCACTTGCCACTATATTTATGTTTGCAACTTGATTTAGGCTTTGTGAGGTTTCTTAAAATATTATTGACGGACTGATCTTTTAAAATGACATAAGGGAAAAACGTGTTTGTCATCTCTTTAATTGAACATATTTAGGATTAGCATAATTAATTGTATATTTAGAGCCTATTAGGATTTAATTGAATATTTTGTGAATATGTGCTCTAAATGATTACTAGATAACTTTGTCGATAATATCTATTGATTCTAGCATTTTTGTTTTAGTTCCAAAGTCTTGAAAATTTGCCTCATGAATATGTGTTATTTCAAGCTTTAGTAACATGAATGAAATCTAGGTCTTAATACATATATTTGGTGTTTTGCATGTTCTAGATTTTTGTTCATGTTTAAAGAGCTAGGCTACATTACTTTGTGTACTTTTATGCCTATGTCTAGTTCTTCATGAAGTGTACTTGATCCATGCATTTTATATGTACATGTATCATTTTTGTGATGACATGATATTAGGATTGCAAACTAGAAAATCATACAATGTGTGCTCATTGTCTATTTCTAGTTTCCATAGAATATGTTGATCATCATGTTTTATGTTACGTGCTTGTTTGTGATTTGCATTCACTGATCACACTTAGAAAGTTCTTGTAAAAGGCATGAAGTCTTAGCTAGGATCGGGATGATCCGGATAGTTAAGCATGAAGTCTTGGTTAGGATCGGGAGGATCCGGATAATCAAGCAAGGAAGTCTTAGCTAGGATCATGAGGATCCGGATAGTTAAGCAAGAAGTTTTTGCTAGGATCGGAGGATCCGGATAGTCATGCAAGAAATCTTCCTAGAGGCATGAGAGTAGCATCTGGGATAGGAATTTACTTTATAGAGGTGTGAGAGTAGCATCTCGGATAGAAAGTAGGCAAAGTGTTTCACTAGGCCCTAGGGTAGAGTAAAAGGGATATCTTAGAGAGTGTATGGGTTGGTCACTTTTGAGGGTGTACTTTTATTCGTCATAGTGGAATATGGTTTGCCGGTAGTTGTGGTATCAACCCGTGGATATTTCCTTTTCTGAGGTTTTACCACGTAAAAAATGATGTGTCAAGTGACTCTATCCCTATCACTTTATATTTGTATATGTGTTTGTTTGAATCTTGTTTGAATCATCATTTCTAGATATTTTTGTTTGACAAGATTTGAGAAAGTGTGATATGCAAACAACTCATTTGATCATAGTTGTATATATCTTGATTCTTGTAAATTGAACTATGTGTACAAGATAATTTACTATCTAGTACTTGTTCATATTAGTTATGTATATATGTATACAAGTATGTAAGGACCTCAATTTTATAATTGGCTTATTTCATGACAAACCACACCACATTGGGGATGATTGTGTAATGGTTTGTCACACCACATTGGGGATGATTGTGTAATGGGTAGCTTAGGTCTGTGTCGGCAAGCTTCCAAGCATCTCCATGACTTCAAGAGCAAAAGCTATACTCACTTGACTTTGTCTCTTGAAGAGTTTAGGTGCACACACTCACTTCATGCATACTTTGTTCATCTTGCATTTGTGTTCTTTATTGTTTATATGTGTGCATCTGTTATACAACTCACATGAGCACGTCTTTATTTGTTTTTACGTGTGGTTGTTTTTGTTTTTACGTTTTCCGTGTGTGTTCGGAAATGTCCTCACTCGCACGATGGTGTGCTTGTATTGTGTCTGCGCTTGCACGTTGGTGTGCTTGAGTCTTAGTGCGATTTGTAACCATAGAGAGACTCATTTGTGCTCTCTTGGATTGTTATTTGGTTACATGGTTTTATACCATGATTGTGGGATTTTTGTTATTGACCAATTCTGACCTTTGGTCACTCTTTTGATGATAATTCTTTCTACGTTTATCCAAATCATGTTTTGTTAATTGGAGTAGAAAGTATACTTTCATACCTTTCCAACGGTATATCATACGAAAGGTTTCGATGTCGATTTGGTCGTGCTTTGGGTCGCTTGTTTCTGGAGCTGGAGTGATGTCCAATGTGTTAGGCGATATGCAAGGCTACTTGTGCATGTCGCCTCAGAAGTCGCCTAAGACTTGATATTTTTCTCCAGAACAAAAGGCGACATGCTAGGCGACTTGTGCATGTCGCCTTGTTTCAAAGTATTTGTTGGTTTGTGTTTTGAGTATTATTCCTTCAGTTGCAAGTTATAGACTTTTGAATAAACATGATTAATTGAGTATGCTTGTCAATAGTCTATATGTACTTTCATTTGCTTTAAGTGTTGTGATAGAGGCTATCTAGAGGGACAAACATTGGTTTGTTTCAAGGGATTGAAAAATGTGCAAAAACCTATTCAACCCCACCCCCCCCCCCCCCCCCCCCCCCCCCCCTCCCCTCCCCTCCTCCCTCTAGGTTAGCTATAGGCAATTTAACCGTGATTGTATATTTCAATAATCAAAGTCTTAAGAGAACAATTAGGTATACTTAAAGTTTTTTTTATATATGTGTATATACAAAATCCGGTTCCGCAAATATGTTTTCTAAAGGAAAAATTTTGAAACCCTATCCGCTGTAATTTTATCAAAACCCTAATTTTTCCCTACACCCCAAGCAAAGAGGAAATGAATCGACCCCAAACAAGGAGGAATTGATTGCAATTACAATCATATCAACCTCAAATATGAAGGAATTGATTGCAATCTCGATCATATCAACCCAAAACAAGGAGGAATTGATTGCAAACACACTCATACAATTATTACAAAATAAGTTTCATGCATTCTCAAGATTCAAGAAACAAGGAAACAATTTTCTTATACAAAAAATTGAACATGTGAACATATCATAAAAGAGAACAAAGTTTAATATACAATGCTCCCCATTAATAAATGCTCTATCTAAGATCAAGATAAGATATTGTTCACAATGATATTCACACAATCACACATTAAGGAAATTTTAAAGAAATCAAACAAAATAAGCTCCATAAACTATGAGAGATACACCAAGATTTTCAATCACTCTCATAATTCTTCTAAAATTGCTAGCAAACGAAATACACTTAATAGCAAAACAAGTGCGTGTGTGTGTGTGTATGTGTGTGTGTGAGAGAGAGAGAGAGAGAGAGAGAGAGAGAGAGAGAGAGAGATTGCTTCAACCATATATATAGGAGTAATTGGATCATCAACATGCAAACTATATCAACATCTATTCATCTTAAGCTTTTCCAATCAACGTCAAACTGATTACCATCCGGAATTTTTGCTTTAAGAGAATAGATCTTAACATATGAGCGTATGTGTGCATGTGGCTCGTCAACCCATTTCTATTTTTCAACCCTAGCATTTCCAATTTTCAACTATACTCCTTTAAGCTTTTTGAAGCTTTTGAATCAAAGATCTTTTTTTATTGATTCTTTTTCAACACTTCTTTGATCCCTTTTTTTATTTACTTCATGACGGCTTTCGCTCATCATATTGGTGTAGCCCTTTCCTACATTGGGCGGTTGCACAACCAATATATGTAGCCATTTTCATGAAGGTGCTCGTTGAGTTCTATATAGTTTCCGAAGTAAAATGGATACTAACCATAAGTCATCTTTCATGTACTAGTCAAAAGACTACTAGGTGCATCCATGACTTATATATTTTCAAACTCAACTTACTCAAACTAATCATATGCTAGAAGCAATATGTGCACTATTAAAAACCTAGTTTTAAGACTTAAAAGCACATGATCTAAAAGTAATGCAAAGAGATTTACTCAAGATCATTACTTCTTAAGAGAGTAGCTTTTAAAGAATATGAAGCTCATAGTTTTCAAAGATGCCACTCATCAATCAAACAACTAATAAATAATAATTCATGCATCATTTATAGGATATTTGCTAACAATTTCACTAAACGATCTCTAGATGGCAACTATCAAGGAGAACCATGTGTATTATAACCAAAGCACTCTAATATAATCTGCCATATGATGTCATTCATAAAAAGAGCTAATAAGATGAAATAGAAAGCAAGCTTTAAGAGTAAAGAAATACCTTAGCAAGCTTTTTCATCAATGTGAGGTCTTCGCTCTTTTTATGAGCTCTCTTGGCTTATTTGTCCTCATGAAAACAAGTTGTTGGTGTGTCATCCTAAGAGAATAAAGACCAAACATCTCAACTCAAAACAAACATATAAAACTTACATTTTTTCAAAAGTCATAACAAATATCACCAAATAGATTTCAAAAATAGACTTCTCTAAAGTCAATCAACAAATTTTGACTATCATAGTGACAATATTTGTGAGATAGCTAAGTTCATAACAAAATCATAGAGAAACAAATCTAATCCCACATGTGCACCTTACACTAATGGTAAGAGCACTCACCCTTGACCCATTTGGTCTTGGGTAGACTTACACAAAAATCATCACTATCTTTCTTGACTTTGATGTTGAACCTAGTAAAGAGATTTTCAACTATTTGATTCAAAAGAATATCATTGATACTCATCTCCTCAACACTTTAGCTTTACAAGCTTTGTCAAGTTTAGAGCAATTGACACTTTTCTTCACCCAATTTCTATTGACATGCTTTGAAACAACATCATGTTTATCAACATCTAATGCCCTGACATGCTTCAATTTAAGGTTAATCTCCTTATCTCTAGATGCATTTCCTATTTTGCAATACTCAATATATTTATAACATTCGGGCTTAATATGATCAGCGGTATTGCAAAAGTGACAAATAGAAATAAAAGATGAGATTGTACCTTGTGGGATTGAAGAAGCATTAGTGAGAGTTTGTAGAGAGACCTTGCCTTTGATTTTCATCATTTGTTTATACTAAGTTACACTACATTATTGTTTTAATCTAAAGTCTCACTTATGCAAACATATCAATTTCTACTCATTCACCAACATACATGTCAAGAAAAGAGAGATATAGCATAAGCTCAAAGAATAGAGTCAAGATCCAAGTTGAATCTAAGTAAATACCATATATAACAAGCTCAAGTGTTGGTTTACAAATATTCCCTAATGGGGATTACACATCAAAGAGATAGAAAATAAAACAAAGAGAAGAGTTTAGAGATAACCAAGATCTCTATTTCGCTTTACCCTCATTTCTCCTTGGATCTACTTCAAATATGGATGGAAGAAGTTTAGAAGTGGTGGTGGTGAGACATCTGTAGAGGAGAACCTCCATGGAAGCCTTTGAAGCTCCTCACTCTCTTTTGTGGTGTTGGATTTATAAGAGATATTTTGGGATATTTGGGATATATTCTAGGATTTGGATATTAGAGATATGTTTAAAGACCAACAAGGTGGGATATTTATAGTGTTTGAAGGATAGGGCATCAATTGGGTGTGAAAAGTCAAGTTTACCCTTAAAAATATCTTGATCTGCAAGTGGATAAAGTTCTGCCGACACAACTCTACGAGTTGGAACTCACAGATTGAACTCTACTGGTTCATACTCGTAGATTCTGATGGCGGTGGGATCTAGGTAACTTCTAATAGGTGATTCTATGAGATGGAACTCGCAGATCTGGTAGCCGCCTAATTTCTACTGGCTTGAACTCGCAGTTTGAAGTGGCAGTCTCCTCTAGAGTGTTTCTACGAGTGGGAGCTGTGAGGTGGAACTCGCAGTCTGACGTCGCAGTTCTGTTATGTTGGTTTGAGGTCCCAGTCTGACTTGGCAGTATCTTCTGGACTATTTCTGCGACTTGGGACTACGACGCTGAACTCGTAGAGTAAACTAGAAGTCTCGTCTGGGGAGGATCTGTGACTTGGATCTTCGTGCTGATGTCACAGTCTGAACTAACAGTTACCTCTGGACGACATCTGCAACTTTGATCTGCAAGGTAGAACTCGCAGATTTCTCTTTAATTCCCAAACTTAGCTCTTTTCCTCCTTTTTGCCTTCAAAGCTTCACTTTAAGCTCAAACACCTAACTTTAGGGAAATGAACCTACACAAGGCTTAAACACATATTATATACATAAAACGCTCAAAAACGAGAACAAATCTAGGAATAAGGAGCCTAAAATAGGTACATAAATGTACCGATCAATGGTTAGAGAGCAAGAATATCTTGAAGAGATCAACATTGCTAAGCAAGCTATCAAAGACTTAGTCAATGGATCGATCGACATGAAGAAAGTTATGAATCTTGTTCAACCACTAGGAGATTCTAGCATCTTGAAAGTTGAAGAGAAGCTCGTGGAAGCATCACCTCCTTCAAGAAAGGCAAAGACCAAGAGTATCAAGAAGTCTCCTAAGAACAATCTTTCTAAAGCCAAAGATTAGTGTAAAAGTAGAGTCTCACTCTTGTTTGCATGTTGGTGACGAAAGGGAATCGATATGTATGTATTGATTCGAGTGAAAGAGCACATTCGTGTTTCGATTGATTAATTGTGAATGGGTCCTTATTGTTAACTCTTGAATATAAGGAACTTGATTTATGCATGCTTATGCTAGATTAGGTTGTTTGGTGTATTGTTCATGTGCTTAATGGGTCTAGACCTAGACACAATTGCTCATTCCATGCCTTTGGTTGAGTGATGAGAATTGATTTTGGTATTCCTTAATCAACAAATGATTAGTAATAATAGATGATTTGGTTTTGGAATCCTTAATCAAGAGAACTAGCCCTTGAATCCATTTTGAATGGTGCTTGAATGCTTATAATCAACATGACTAGCTTGTGCGTTTGGTGAACTTATTTACCTATTGTAACCACTATCTTGCATCTCTCCAAGCCACATTTATTTTCGTAGCTATGATGCTTTGCCTTTAGGAGTAGACTAATTTTAATTGCTTTGTAGTGTAATTGATTTACATGTAGCTAGATTTAGAAACGCAAGCAACCGGTTACAATTCTATCCTTAGTGTAATTTATTTTAGTTTAGTTTATTCACACCTCACACACCTTTCGCATTATGCATACACTTCACACACATCATTCTCACCACTTCCATGTTCTATTTACATCGCTTTCAATAACGCTTTAGCTAGAGACAGTTATACTGATACCACCTCTCTGTGGGAATGACCCTTGCTTACATGTTATACTAGTCCTTTGACTCGTTCCATTTGCGAGGTAGATTAAATTAGAAATATCTTTTTTTTGTGAGGTGCCAACGACCGCCTCATCAACCTTCATGATAGAACCAATCTCCATGTTTTCATAGACAAGCCTTTCAACCTCATTAAGTTTTTTCACAATATCATTCTTTTCTCACATGAGTCTATGTGAGGTTTCAACAAACTCATCAACTTGAGCTTTGATCAAATCATCTTTCTCATTAACCTCTCTCAAGACTTCATCTCTTTGCTCCTCAAGGCTTTTTATCTTTGCCATAAATTTGAGATTAGTTGTATTAGAACTAGAGCATTCTTGATGATTTTAATCAATCTCTTTATCCAGGGAAACTTGACAATTATCCTCTAACTTTGAGTAAGAAGCCGTAAGATCAACAAAGTTGCTAATGTGTTCTTCTTCACATGAGGACTCAACACTTGAGTTTTCCTCATCGTTAGAGCTTTCATCACTCCAAGTGGCTGCCATAGCTTTTCCTTTCTTATCCTCCTTAGACTTCTTATTAGGACACTCCATGGCATAATGTCCACATTTTTTACACTTGAAGCATTGAACATTGTTATTGCTCTTGGCTTGACCACTCTTGTCATCTCTTGAAGTAAATGACTTCCTAACTTGTTTTCCAATAGATAAGTTGCCACTAGGCTTGGCACATCTTCTCAAGAACTTTTTGAATTTTCTAACCAATAGAGCTCTCTCCTTGTCATCATCTTCACTTTCTTCATTGATGGCTTTGAGAGCTATACCCTTGCTCTTGGCTTTCAGTTTCAAGCTCATTTCATATGTTTGAAGCTATCCAAGAAATTCGTAGATGCTCATGTTATCAACATTCTTGCTTTCTTCAATAGCTATTACCTTAACCTTGAACCTCTTGGGTAGTGACCTTAAGATCTTTTAATTGAGGCGCTCTAGAAAGATTGGCACATCAAGTGCTTGAATTTTATTAGAAATGTGTAGAAGCTTAAATTGGAAGTCCTCAAATTTGTCTTCTTCACTAATTTGCAAATTTTTAAATTGTGATGTGAGCATTTGAAGTCTTGATTTCCTAACCGCCATAGTTCCTTCATTGGTAACTTGGAAGAGCACCTCATGCTTCCTTAGTGGACTCTAGGTTTTGAATGCAAGAAAAATGATGATTATCTACTCCTCCAAATATAGCATTCACCGCTCGGTAATGCCACTTTGCCAATTCGAACTCATTTACAGTCCATTCACTCCTAGGCTTTGGAATTATAGATCCATCTTCGAGCATCTTATTAGGAGAGGTATATCCCTCTTCTATCATTATCCAAGCCCTCTCATCGATGGAACAGATGTAAGCTTTTGTCCAAAGTTTCCAAAAGCTGTAGTTACGGCATTTGAGTAGAAAAGGTCTAGAATTGGAAAAACCTTTGGATATTGTTTCCTCTTGAAGAACTATGACTTTAAAAAACCTTGCAATCAACCATGAGTGTATCCCGGATCTCGTTAATTTCCTTCTAATGACCGACTCTGATACCAATTAAAAAATACAAATACGATTAGTTTGCCTAAAGCTAACCTAGAGGGGGCTGAATAGGTTTTTTACACATTTTTCAATCCCTTGAAACAATCAAAAGTTTGTCCCTCTAGATTGCTTTGTATCACATCATAATAACAAATTTAAGCTCTAGTAGACTATTAAAAAAAGCATATTCAATTTAAGCATATCGATTAAAGTTTACAATTTGTAAGTGAAGAATTCAATCTAAAACATAAATTGATTAGTACTTGTATTTATATATATTTAATAAGTACAAGTACTAATCAACAAATGACTATATACAAATAAATCAATTTTCAAGAAGAATTGATGTATACAACTTTGATAAAATGAGTGTTTGCATTTCACACTTTATAAAATCTTGTTTACAAAGATATCTGGAGATGATGATTCACACAAGATTCATCCAAACACAAATACAAATATGAATGAGATAGGGATAGGAATAATTAACACGATATATTGTTTTAATGTAGTAAAACCTCCAAAGAGGAAACATCCATGGGTTGAATCCACAACCATCTGCCAACTATCTTTCACTAGATGATAAATGTACACCCTCAAAAGTGACCAATCAACATGATACACTCTCTATTGGACATAACACCTACCCAACTCTCGGGCCTTCTAATGAAAGAGACATAGCCAAAATTTCTATCCAAGACACATCCCATGTCTCTAGAAAGTTTCCTTGCTTGACTATCCGGACCCTAGTCCTAACCAAGACTTCTTGCTTAGCTATCCGGATCATTCTGATCCTAGCTAAGACTTCCTTGCTTGACTATCCTGATCATCCCGATGTTAGCCAAGACTTCATGCCTTTTACAAGGACTTCCTAATGTGATCAATATATGCCAGTGCAAACATATGTAAAATAGAATATGTGATCAATATATCATATGGAAACTAGAAATGATCAATGAGCACACAATGTATGTTTTTCTAGTTTATAATCCAAAATAATATGATATCACACAAATGATGCATCCACATATGAAATGTATGGATTATGTACACTTCATGAAGAACTAGACTTAGGCATTAAAGTACACAAAATAATGTTGCCTAGTTCTTAAACATGAACAAAAACCTAGAGCATGTAAAACACCAAAAACATGCCAAATCCTAGATTCTATTCATGTGAGTAAAGCTTGAAAACATAGCATATTCATAAAGCACATATTTAAGACTTTAGAACTAAAACTAAAAATACTAGAATCAAAAGATATGTTTATTGAAATTTTCTAGCAATCATTTAGAGCACATATTCACAAAATAATCAATTAAATTCTAATAGGCTCTAAATATACAATAAATTGTGTTATTCATTAATATGTTCAACTAAAGAGTTCTAGCACATATAAAGGCTATCAATCATCAAAATATAATCAAATGAAGCACAAATAGCCCAAGATGAAAAACTGGTCACAATATAACTCATAAGCATGTGAAAACATAGATTTTAAGAAAATCTAACACATACAAGTCTCTAATTAAGCACTATAAAACTTGTAATTTGTAAATGTGAATGAAACATTAATAAAATAAACAGATTATTCATTCTATAAATCTGTCTCATACATTTATATCATGTGTACTTAGCATCCAAGATTGTTGGATATAATCTCTAACTGAGCATATGAGTGTCATATACAGAGGAATTCAGTTTGAGATGAGCAATCTAAATAGTTTGTAGATAGAAAATAGAGTTGGGTACTTTATTTGTGGTTAATCTACAATTGCGGTCCAATCCGTAATGTACGGTGGTCTTATCGTAGACTTTTCATATGATGATATGAGAATGGAGGCACCTTATACGATGTGATCATATAGGACTGGGCCACGATCTATATGAATCTCTCACCAAGATCTGTTACAAGATGAGATTCATATATATCGACAAATGATGGCTATATATGGGTGATCTTAATCCCTAGTATCTTATCGACTCCTTCAAGTTAGATTGTGGTTTTTGATATACCATGGGTGAGATCGGACTTGCATTCCCGGTCAATAACTTTGTATGTTGGAATCTCGGTTTGGCTCGTGGCTGGGAAGGTCTGTACACAATAGTGGAATTTACTCCTTCTTGCGAGAAGTAGATAGTAGTTCACTTAAGGGTTGATTCGGGGCTTGAACAATATGAGCGCTCTCCTTTTTCCATAAAAGAAGTAAGTATTTATTGTTCATTAGAGAATCAATAGTACTTAATGGAAAGATATAATTAGAGGAGTATAATAGACTTTATGACCTAGCTCTAATTATGAACTACTTGTGGAGGATTATACTGTACGCAATAGCTATATCGATGGACAACTGTAATTTCGGTTTGTGTAATACATTTATAGTTGTGAGAGTGCAGCCTCTGGTTTTTAGTGGAATAACTCTGAGGTTAATAATTATGAAATATTAATTAAAGAGTTTAATTAATTATTTCTAAGTATTATTGGAGCTCAAAATTGTGGGTCCATTAGGTCCTCTTACTATCTCGATTGATTAAAGGTAACAAGGGTCACGGTTAATTCATTGGATTGTCTAATTAATTGTGTTACAAAAGTGACACGTATATAATTTAGGGATTAATTGAATAATGAGATTATTTAATAATTAAATTAATTAAATAATTAGATTATTTAATTAATGAATTTATAATTATGAATTATTAATTAATTATTAATTTGAGGTTGCAGGTTCAAATCATGACTGAGATAAAGATAAAATAATTAGATTATTTTATTCTTTATTAAGTCTAGTATTCCAGTCTAAGTCAACTAGGGTTAGGTGGGAGTTAAAATCCTACTTTACCTGTGACACTTAAATACTAATTATCTTTTTTAAATATTTAGAGATATATTTGGAAAAAGATATGTATCTAGTTTTATATATATATATATATATATATATATATATATACATACATAACTAGGATAACAGACTATTTGTCATTCATTGAACCAAATACACAGAGCAAGAAACCCTAGAAGGTCTAGGGTAATTTTCAGCCAAAAGAAAAAAAATTTCTTCTTGGGCGGACGAACATAGCAAGAAGAAGAATAGAAGTTTTTCTTCAACCCTCTTCATCCTCTTGTACTTTCATTGAAGATCGTGATGCGCCCACATGCAGTTGTCAGATCGCGGGACATAGTGAGGAAGATTTGGTGGTTCAAAATCAAAATGAAAGCTTAAAGAAACGAAGGAGTAGGTCATCAAGGGTATGACATAATTCTCTTTATATATTCTTATATATTGTATACAATTTACAAGTTGCATAATTTTTTTTTAAAATCCTGTTTCAACTGCGCAACGTAAATCCAAGTTTCTACAATTGGTATCAGAACCAATTATACAATTTTTAAGAATAAAAGGTTTCTTTTTTATAGTTTTATTCTTAAACTTGCATGTATGGTATGTGCAGGCACTTTCTAATGATTGTATGATGTTTATAATTTATTTTTTAATTTATTATAAACATAGTTGATCGTTAATTGTATGGTGCAATGGGGTTAGGATGTTTTAATGGGTTATAAATAATTTAATACTTTTTTCCGCTATATTTTCTTTACTATAGATTTTTTGCTATGTATTTTTTTGTGAAATATGTACGAAGAAATCAGACGAAGAAGATGAAAGGCGGAAGAGCGGGATCGGAAACGAGTGTGCACGTAAGACGAGCGGCTGCGCACGGGGAAGACTACCGCGCAGCAGCCAGGCAGCACGCCAAGGCATGTTGCGCGCACAACACCCAGGTCTTACGTTTGTGCGTGCTACGCGCACATCGGCTAAGCTACATGTCTGGGCTGCTAGAAGTGCAAGTCCATTGCGCGCGGATTGGCTGTGCGTGATGCAGCCTCCTGCTGTCTTCATGCGCATCTGGTTGGTTCATGCACGGCTGGCTGGTTGCGGATGCTTGCTACTGCACGATTGTTGCGTGTGCTGTTGTAGGCAGCCCATGCATGCGAATGATGCCCACGTGCGAAAGCGCTAGGGCTTCGAAATTTGCAACTCTAGGGTTTCCTAATTCGAAAAAGATTTTGGGCTGGATTTTTTTTTTATGTCTTGGGCCTCCAATAAGTGTTCGAATAACACTTGGACTTTAGGTTTCATTCATGAGATGGGTCACAACATAAAAATAAATAAATAAATATATAAATAAAATAAAATAAAATATTTTTATTTAATCAAGTTGGACTTGGATAAAAAGCCTAAAATAAGAAGAACCCAAAGACTTGAAGAATATTGGAATTACTTGAAGACCAAGGAATGCTTTGGATATCATTTGTAATTAATTTTTTTTTTAAAGTTAGATAACCCATTGTACTTGGTCAACTCATGTATGCTTTTATTATGAGATGATTAAAGCATTGTCATGCATATACATATTATTTAGATTAGGTGTGCCTACACATATAAATATATATTTTGATATATCATGCATGCATAATAGCCATTCATAATTATGTGTTTTAATTTGATTAAAAATTAGTATATTCACATAATAGGCTATTAAAAAAATGATATTAGTTTTTAGAGTAAAAACTTGGTAATTCTCATTAATAAGTAGTCTATTAATTAAATCGTTTAATTAGTTAGATTAGTTAGGTCCTTCACTAAATATTAGGTTTAATTAGATTAAAGCCCTAATATAACTGAACCTTATAATGTGATTAGTTTTAATAGTTAAAGCTTGGTATATCACATTAAATAATTCTAGCCTTAGTAAAATTGTTTATATAGATTAGAATTTGAATAATGAACTAGATTTTTAATTCATTAAAAATCGGAGTAGTTTATTTGTTATTAGAATAAGATTCTAATAATTTGTTATATATGCCCTAGACATTTAGATTGAAATTATTAATGCATCTAGTAATATCTAGGTGCATTAATAATTGAAAACCCTTATTCTAAATAGTGAGTGGGAGATGGATATATGACATTATATCCCGCAGTCTCCATCATTAGTTCAACACCGTGAGATTCAAGTGGGACCTCGAGACGGCTTTGTTTTCATCCTCCCTAAGGAGGGTCTCCATGAGAATCAATACCAAGGTTGATTTCGTAACAAATATGATTTCTGAGTGTATTTTGGAACTGACCACCCTAAGGCGGTAATTCTCAAGTTAAGCTTAAGAGATCTGAAATGGTGGGTTACATTCACAAGGTTTTAATTAAATTGGTTAATTATAAACCTGACTGAAATAAAACGTTGGTTGAATGATAGAGGAATAAGAGTTATTCTGGTATATCATTTGATTGAGAATGTCTCGATCCAACTTGCAAGAATTTGACCGACCCTAAGACGGCACTTTCTTGTGGTATATTGGATTGTCGTGGTGTAGAAACATTTTTTTAGGGATTTTCTTATTCATTAAATATGTTCATGCATCATATTTAATTTTATGCCAAACATTGACATGTGAATTAAATGTATGATTGAATGAGTTCTTCATTTATGTTTTTTCAGCAATGATTTATGCACTTTTACAAATCCTTGATAATGATAAACTAACTGGAGAAAATTACACAAAATGGAAACATCATATTAATGCAATTTTGGACACTAAAGACCTAAAGTTTGTGCTTATGGAGGAGTGTCCTATGCTGCACGAAATGTTCGTGAGGCATACCAGAAATGGGTCTCAGCTGATGAGAATGCCCGAACTTATCTGTTAGCTAGTGTGACAGATGTGCTTGTTACAAAGCACGAAGTAATGATTACAGCATTTGAGATGATAGAGTCATTGTAGGCTATGTTTGGGCAGTCCTCTGAGCAAAAGCGGCACAAAGTTGTTCGTTCCGCAATGCTTGCTCGGATGAATGAGGGTGCATATGTTCAGGAACATGTCCTGACCATGATGTCCTATTTCAACATGGAAGAGGTCAGTGGCGGGGTCATTGATGAACCTAGTCAGGTGAGCATCATACTGACGACTCTTCCAAAAAGTTTCGATCAGTTCAAAAGCAACTATGGGATGAACAAATTAAGGTTCAGTCTGACCCAGTTGCTTAATGAGCTCACTACATTTGAGTCCATGACTAAAGACAACAAACGTAAAACCAGTGAAGGAAATGTTGTTGAACCATCTTCCTCTGGATCTAAGAAGAGGAAGAGGTTTGCTGGCAAGGCTAAGAGTAAGCCTAAAGCAAGATGAATGGAAACTCCATTGACAAGGATAAATGCAAAGGAAAATGTTTCTATTGCGACAAGGTCAGTCACTGGAAAAGGAATTGTCCTTAATATCTTGAAGAGGTTGCCAAGAAGAAAAATGGCAAAAGGTAAATGTGATTTACTTGTTATTGAATCATGTTTAGTGAAAGATGATTCTTCACCTTGGATAGTTGATTCAGGGGCCATTAACCATGTTTGCTCTTCCTTATAGTGGACTAATTCTTGGACAGAGCTTGAAGAGGGAGCCTTCTATATGTGTGTTGGGTCAAGGGATAAGAGCAGCATGAGTAGTTAAACTTCAGTTTGAAAATTGTTTCTTATTTTGAACTCTGTTTATTTTATTCCTGGATTTATTAGGAATTTGATTTCTTCATCCAAATTGTTGGAACAATAATATTATGTTTCTTTTACTAATAAGTCAGTTATTGTTTCTAGAAATTGTTTAAATATATGTTCATGTTTAAATTAAAACAACTTGTATGTTTTAAGACCGTTAATTCATACATCACTGCTCAATGTTGAATTGTTTAAAGTTGAAAAACCTAAAACAAAACGACAAAAAATTTCTCCTTATAATGAAACGTATCTATGGCATCTAAGACTTGACTATATTAACCTTGACAGGATAGACATACTAGTTAAAAGCGGACCTTTAAGCTAGTTAAAGGTTGGCACCATACATGCCTGCAAATCCTGTTTATAAGGTAAAATGACCAAGAGATCTTTTACTGGAAAATGGCTTAGAGCTATAGAACAACTAGAGCTTATACATTTAGACGTCTATGGACCAATGAATGTTAAAAGCAAGGGGTAGTTATGAGTATTATGTCACCTTTATAGATGACTACTATAGATATGGATATGTTTACCTAATGCAATGGAAGTCGGAAACTTTTAAAAAGTTTAAAGAATTCTGAGCTGAAGTTGAGAACCAATTAGGCAAGACAATCAAGGCTCTACGATCGGATCGTGGACGTGAGTATCATGACCAAGAGTTTGAAGACCACTTGGTTGAGCATGGGATTGTATCCCAACTCATAGTTGGAACACCACAACAGAATGGTGTTGCGGAGATGAGAAACAAAACCCTGATGGAAATGGTGAAATCTATGATTAGTTTCTCATCATTACCAAATTCCTTTTGGGGATATGCACGACAAACAGCGGCCTACATTTTGAATGTAGTCTCATCCAAATCTGTTCCTAAAACTCCCCTAGAGTTGTGGAATGGTCGTAAAGATAGTTTGTGACATTTCCATATATAGGGGTGTCCAGTACATGTACTGAAGAATAGAACTAGAAAGCTGGACTTTAAGTCTATGGTCTGCTTGTTTGTTGGTTATTCCAAGGAGACTAGAGGTGGAAACTTCTATAGTCCTAAGAAGAACAAAGTTTTTGTATCGACAAATGCAACGTTTCTTAAGGATAACTATATGAGTGATCATAAACCTCAAAGCAAAATTGTATTAAATGAGATGGAGCCTGGTATGACCCATGCTCAGTCAATAAGAGTTGGTGATCCATTGACATATGATAGTCAGATGATTCCTAGTCAGGATACATTACCACATAGAAGGAGTGGGAGGGTTGTACAACAACCTGAACGCTATTTGGGTATTGGAGAGGGACGAGATGTCGTCTCTAATGATAGTGTGAATGATCCATTGACATTTAAGAATGCATTGGAAGTTCTTCACAAAGAGGAATGGCTTAAAGCCATGAATCTCGAGATGGAGTCTATGTACTCCAACTCAATCTAGGAACTTGTAGTCTTACCAAATGGAATAAAACCCATAGGGTGTAAGTGGATCTAGAAAAGAAAGAGAAGAGTAGATGGGAAGGTAGAGACCTTCAAGGCAAGGCTAGTGGCAAAGGGTTATACCTAAAAAGAGGGATCGATTATGAAGAGACAGTCTCGCCAGAAGCTATGTTTAAGTCTATTAGGATTCTCTTATCCATTGCTGCTTATTTCAATTACGAAATTTGGCAAATGGACAACAAGGCTTCATTTTTGAATGGCAATCTTGATGAGAGCATCTACATGATGCAACTAGAGGGATTCGTTGAAAATACACAAAGTGTGTCTAATACAACCTAGAGGGGGGGTGAATGGGTTGTTAATCGATTATTACCAATTTTTCGATTAGTCAATATTAAACAAATAACCCAATTAAATCAAACATACAAAATCAAGTGTAAAGTGCGGAATAATAAATAACACTTGATTTTTTATGTGGAAACCCTTCAACAAGGGAAAAACCACGGGCTATCCTTCTAGCCACACACGATCCTCAAATCCACTATTGTAATGATGTTTACAACCTAGGTTGACCTCTAGTCACACCATTCTCAGTCACTAACCCACCACTACTACCCAACGGGCCTTTATAGTGAATCCTTGATCACTTTACTGGCCAACCACACCTTGGTTGCAAGACTTCACTTGCTTGTGCACTACACCTTGTAGTCACAAGACTTAACTCTTAAGAAGAGATTAACAACCTAAGTGAATATAAGAATACTCAAAATACAAATAATG